>OX375869.1:85810378-86184761 GCA_947359475.1 Heligmosomoides polygyrus bakeri | reverse complement strand
CTACGGGAGAACCATTCTTTGCAATTTTCCAGCCGGAAGATTCCACACCGTTTGCATTTGTTTTGCTTTTCTAGCCCTCCGACTAGGATAGATCCGAAATTTCTCCTCTGCATGCCTTTTAAGAACTCCGAGAAGCATTGCTGTAAACGCAGCAAGCTTGCAGACGTACGTATTAACAAGCTTCAACTTTTCGTTGCCGTTTCAGTCAGTTTATTGTTGTCTGTTTTTTTAAGGCGCGCGGTCTATTTTTGTTTGTTCTTTCATCTCATACATAGAGCACGTCTCTGTGGCAGTTTAAATAAATAAATAACCTTCCAATTCAAATCCTACTGCTTTTGTACTGATAAATTTAACGACGTGTTATTTCCCGCTGCCGCTCAGACAGGTGTGAGCTATCTATTTACCAGAGCAGGATATATTTTCCACAAATTTTTGTACTTGCTCCTAGATTCTTATCAGCATATCCTGTTCTATACTACTAGCTTATCTTTTTATTTTTCTTCAAGCTACACCGGCAAAATAATACCATTAAGTAGTTTGTAGTGCAAAGAAGCCCTAAATTACCCTAAATTTTTACACACCACCTTATCTTATTGATTATGATTTGCACTGTTATCGTCTATTTATCCTTTCAAAAAAAGCTGTCATGACGATGTTTTGTTGCGATCAAAACTTCTAGCGTCTGTCAGTACTCGAACCCACACCGCCTTCTGACAGGAAGCGCAGCATCCACACCTCGTGGGGCCCATCGGCACTCACCCGTATATCGGGATGAGCCGGCCGCTGATATCAGCATGAACCAGTTAAGCTGTAGGTCTTGACAAAAATGATTTAAATCAGTTTCTTTAAGCCTCAAGTGGCCGATATATGGATGAGTGCTAATCGGTCCCACGAGGTGTGGATGTTGCGTTCGATTAAACGGTGGTGTAAAGGAGCAGAGCATTCCCGCCCGGTCAGAGGGAGGTTCGGGTTCGAGTCCCGCCTGGTGCTAGAAGTTTTGATCGCAACAAAACATCGTTTATGACAGCTTGCAGCCTCGATACCAGCCATTTGAGGATTAAAGGAACTGGTTTGAATCCTTTCAAAAAAATTTCGCTCTCTTTTTTGCTGAATAATCTGATGCTGCTTTTGGCATCCGTATCGGACGAGGAGCCAGAATGTAGAGTTTGGAATAAATAAGGTTTTTTCTTTTTTAAGTGCATGAAAGCGGCTCAATAGAACTTGGCTTCGATGCCTCAATCCCTAGGCTAAACTATGGAAAACGTAATGCTTTTCTTTACCTATTCCTTTGGACGATCGTCCGTTCTGAGCAAGGCCTTTTATCATTTTAAGGTCAAGTATCTCTTGCTCAAGGTGTCCTTTTCAATAATAATAACTTTCTATATTTAGAACTACTTCTTAACATAGCGCTCAATTCTATCTTGTCGTTTCCGACATTTAACCATAAAGATAACAGCATTAAAACTGGACATTTCAGTTGCAAGAAAAATGGTTTAAACCTAATATTTTAAAATACACCTTATAAATTTTGTATGCGTTTTAACCTCAACCTGCCTTTCTCTACGTGCAGGTGCCAAAACTCTTGTCAAATTGCGGAGCATAAGACTAAAATTCAAAAAGGTTGTAACGCCTCCCTCTTCTTCACTGAAGAGCCACCGGGGAGGTTTTCTAGCAAAAAGGTTCGTCTGGAGATAGCTGCCGAAATGAATCGCTCTGCACAAAGAAAAAATTTCTGATTTCGTAATCTTCACTTCCACTGTACTTTTTTATGTAAATTAAGGCGAGAAAATTCGATGCGCTGAAACGGTGGCAAGATCCGGTCAGACTGAATGGAATTTGATGCTCTTTGTGAAGCTACAATGGAGTGTGTAATGCAATGTTAACAGAGAGGCAAATGCAAGTCATTCGCAGCAAAATGTCACCTTAGCCAAGAAGTAAAGTTCACAATGAGAATCCTGGTGGACTAGCGAAAAGGCAGCCACTATGCATTATACGTTCCTCACACCCCAGATGGACATCCTCAATGAACTGGACTCGGGGAAGCTTCACATTACGTCGACAGGTACGCCAGCGAGAGACTTGTGCTAGACTAACCAGGAAACTATCTCAACGGTAGGTCGGAACGGCCCAAGTGTTGTATATGGGCAGAACCGCCTCTCTCTAGGAAACAACAAAACGCAAATATCTCGACCCCAAAACAACTGTGCACAGAGTTAGGGACAACGGAAGTTGGGCCGTTGGCGGCGTTAGAACTATGCCTGGAGGCGGAGGGCGGGCTCAAGTTGGCAGGAAACAGCGATGACGAGCGAGCGATGGTGGCGCAGTGCGTAGAGGGGCGGCGTAATCCTCATAATCGCCGTTTCCAACCAACTTGAGCTCGCCCTCCGCGTACAGGCATAGGGCTAACACCGCCATCGGCCCAACTTCTGTCGTCCGTAACTCTGCGCAGATTTGTACTGGGGTCGAGATATTTGCATTTTCTTGTTTCCCAGAGAGAG
Source organism: Heligmosomoides polygyrus bakeri (assembly GCA_947359475.1). Taxonomy (NCBI): domain Eukaryota; kingdom Metazoa; phylum Nematoda; class Chromadorea; order Rhabditida; family Heligmosomidae; genus Heligmosomoides; species Heligmosomoides polygyrus. The sequence goes on along the minus strand of OX375869.1, from coordinate 86,182,263 downwards.
GCGATTCTGCCCATATACAACACTTGGGCCGTTCCGACCTACCGTTGAGATAGTTTCCTGGTAAGCCGCTTAGCTTTTTCTACAACAAAGGGATGACAGCGCCATGTGCAATCAGCACGGTGTCACTTAAAGGATAATTGAACTGGGTTCGCGTTAATCCATTATACTCCATTCATCTTTAGCTGCTCCGAACATTCCTCCCTATCAGATACCACGAAGGCAACCTGAGTACCGTTTTCGTTAGTGCAATGGCTTGCTGCAAACAGATAATAGAAGGTCAATTTTTGAATTCTTCAAGCCATTTCTACAAGAAAAGAAGGCTTAGTTGACTTGAAGAACGTAAGGACTTGGTCTATCTACAGTCATTCTTGAACAACGAAGATGACCTAGAGCAAAATAGTTGTGGGTGCAGGACCTGCGCCTCCTCTTGCCAATTGCGCCACACGGGTGTTCTAGGTAGTCCCTTGAGATACTAACTCATTTCAGAGAAACTCCGCAGTCCATTCCCGAAATGCTAAGGTAGCGAAGTCGTATAATAAGTCGCGCCGAAATCTTCTGCCGTTTTCGGCATCAAAACTCAAACGACCATTCTTTCCACCACAGTTAATCCTCTCAAAAACTATTGCATCCTGGCCAATAAACCCTACTGATGAAAGTGTTCTAATTGCGAACAGTTAGATGGCTAGAGTTCATGTGCTGTTGGAAAGCCATATTTTCATCCTTTTGGTAGGATTTCCTCATGAAAGCTAAGAAAATAACTCAGTGAAAGCGACGTAGCTCTAGATTAGGTGGAAGAAAATATGGATCTCAAATCTCCCAGTCAAGTTGCTTTCACCGTATCTCTTAGAAGTTGACTGACGCCGAGCTTTTCTTCTCCTTTGTGGCGGTTCAAATCTGCCATTATCTTTGGACCAGACTAATAAACCTGTTATCAGTCAATAAAATAAACAGCAGTTTCTCCTGAAAACTTGAACGATCTAGAGATTTCTTTTTCCGGTGTCCCATTCTTCGAGCAATGCCATATAATCCATGAGGACTAGCTACTTCGAAGCAAAGGATCGATAAAGGATGCAAGCTAACTCAATGATATGAAACTGCTTACACAATATATGGAGAACAGTCAGGCATTCATCGTTGTAAAATTTGTAAAAAATCATTTTCTGAAATTTTTTGCACACATTTTTGGCGCAGCTTGTAATTGCAGCGGCAGCATCCATTCTTCAAGTACCAAATTGAGCATCACAAAGCAGTCCAGTTAGACAGTTCTGACCTCACTGTGTTTTGATTTTATTTGACTGGTATAGTTGAGAAGTTGTAGATACGCTTCAGGCGGACAATATTTCCCGACCACCTCGTAGTTTAACAATAGACTATCAAGTTCATTTGTCTTGAAAATGAGCGCAAAGGTATACCTATACTATTGACGGCATAGAGTGCTGAAGATTCAAACATTTCCGGACGATGGTCTTATGTTCAAGGACGCTACAGAAATTTTAGAAAGGGGGTTTCCAGTGGATAAGCAACAGGTGAAAGAGGTCTATCGTGCATATGAGCGTCTCGGCAGCCACTGAAGGAATGCGATTCACTGTGGAGAGGTCAGGCGGCAATCAAGAATAAGGCATGGTGGAGTCGAACATGGAGGATGACTCCATCAGTCTCGTGATAAAGGTGATGAAATCTTCGTGGTATGCGTATGTGCACATTAGAATTGTTGAGCATTCTTCACCTATGTACATAGCAGTTGGCCCGCGTATTGGTGGGTAAGGTCGGTTTGCTTCCCTTTCTAAGCCGCGTTCTCCTGGCTTTTAAGCGGCCTCAGAGAACATCAGAGCATTCACAATGTTCAGAACGTTTGGAGAACATCAGTTTCACGTCCTCGGAATGGTGCTCTCCAATGTGATACAGCTGTCTTACAATGTCCGACGGAATTCTAAAAACGTGTAGGAGATGTGCTACATAATGCGACGTGATCAGAAGACGTGCCAGTGATGTTCTATTAGGTTGCCCGGAAATAAACGAACGTTTTGCATTGTTGTTATTAGAGTGCATTTTTTCCAATAAAGTGTGTTTTATACATTGTAGTGTTGTATACCATTGGAAAAACAAGTTCATGCTCTCTTTAACCATGCCTCGAATTTTGTTTAGAACATAAATATTACCCAATTTTAAGCTTTAAGGAGGAGGTTTCTTACCATTGGAAAGCCAAGTTCATCTTCTTTGCACGTTGCTCGTTTCAAAAATTGTAGTCCAGAAACTGGATGAACTGGGATACGAAACCCTGCCGCATCCAGCATATTCACCAGGTCTGTCCCCTACCAATTGTGATTTCTTCAAGCATTTAGATCGTCCTGTGAAGGATAAAAAATTCATCAACAAAGATGATGCCAACACAAGGTCGGCGTAATAAGTACTGCTTTCGCTATCCTAAGATTAAGAAGAAAAACCGAGAAAAGGTTTTTAATTCTCTGTTCTTTCGTGGAGCTCGTTGGTTACAAATGCTACCACCCAACCTAGTAGAAGCACCAAATGCGTGTGTTTTTAGAAAAGGTTTAAAGAGAATAGACTTGCTTTCAACACTGCATATTCCTGATATCGTCTAAGTGAAAAAAGATTCTGCTATTTTTCGCTTTCCTAAAACCAGGAAATCCTTTGTTTTGGATGTTTCTCTTTTTTCTTTTTTTTCCACTTCAGAGCTTTTTTGTTTATTTTTTGCTCTCTCTTTCTGCTCTTCTTTTTTTTTGCACTTTTCTGACGTTTGTTAGTTTCTTGTTTGTTTCTAATTTTCCTTGAATTTTAGAACTTCTCTGCTTTGTTTCTGATTAGCCAGTGTTACCGTCTTACGTTTCCCCGAGCAGCCGTCCTTGATGGGTTCTGATGGAGTTGACGGACCTACTAAGTTGATATTCGGAGCCGATTTCTCCCACGACTCGCAGTGTTGGCGGGCCACTGCTCTTCTTCATCAGTTACCCATCATCCTCTATCACATCCTCTACCCCATAATTCTTATCCGGCTTCCTTACCCTTATTCTCCTAGAACTCTCTTCTAAGAACTCTATCTCTTCTAAGACTTCTATTTACCGTTTAAGGGTTGTGCTAACATAAAAAAGTAACAATGATGGCTAGATTTGATTTGTTGAATTTTTTTAACCCCACGTTTTCCTTCTGCGCTGTGTCCTTTTCAAATGTACTATTAGGTTGTAACGAATTAAATGGCACTAGCTAGCGCCATTTTTTGGCGCGTCTTTACGCGTTTGATCAAGAACAAACCATAACATGTGGCATATCGTTTAGAAGCACAAACTTTGCTCTACCGGAGAGTACCAAATTTTCTATGTAAAAGTGGGAAAACTTTAGAGTTTTATTGACTTTTTTGCAGATGGACAAAGGGGTAATCCGAGGCATTTACTTGTATGAATTCAAGCTGGGCACTACAGCTAAGGAGGCGGACGAGAAGATCAACGCCGCATTCGGTCAAGGATGTTCCACAATTCGGACGGCGTATCGTTGGTATCAGAAGTTCCGGAATGGAGATGAGAGCTTGGAAGAACATGAAGGTCGTGGGAGGCATAGTGATGTTGATGAGGACAAGCTGAGAGATGTGGTAGAGGAGGATCCACACAAAGGTACCAGGGAGATAGCGAAGGTTCTTGGCGTCAGTCACAACACAGCTGCCCGGCATCTGAAGGAAATTGGAAAGACCAAACAGCTGGAAAGATGGGTGCCTCACGAGCTGTCTGAGGAGCAAAGAAACCGACGATATGAGATCTCGTCCGCACTGCTTCTACGGAACGAAACGGACCCATTCCTTGATCGCATCGTAACCTGTGACGAGAAATGGATAATGTACGACAACAGGCGACGATCGGCACAGTGGGTGGACGGCGATGAGAGCCCCAAGGTTTTTGCGAAGCCGGAATTGCACCAAAAGAAAGTAATGGCGACAGTATGGTGGTGTTCGCAGGGAATTATTCACCACAGCTTCCTCCCTCCCGGTGAATCCATCACGGCGGAGAGGTGCTGCATTGAAATTGAAGAAATGATGAAAAAGTTGAAGGATATCCGGCCGGCCTTGGTAAACCGAAGGCGAGTTCTCCTTCTGCACGACAATGCTCGCCCCCATGTAGCACGAATGACGTTGCAGAAATTCAATGAGTTGAGCATTGAAACTCTACCACATCCTCCGTTTTCTCCCGACCTCTGCCCAACAGACTACCATTTCTTCAAGCATGTTGGCGACTTCTTGGTAGGGAAAATATTCAAAAACCAACAGGATGCCGAAAGTGCCTTCGAAGATTTCGTCAATTCCAGAACTTCTGATTTTTAAGCTACTGGGATAAAAAAGCTTGGGTCACGTTGGCAAAGATGTGTAGAATCAGAAGGTTTTTATTTCGATTAATAAACTTGCCTACAAGCCGAGATATTAACTGTTTAAATTTACAGTGGTTCAGTGCCATTTATTTCGTTACAACCTAATATTTTGTGCGCACGACATCGTGCAAATAAATAAATAAATAAATAAATAAAAATGATGTCGAAAATGATTTCAGCGCTTTCATCGCCTCCAGAACTCCGAAATTCTAGGCTACTGATATAAATAAACCGGTTTCTTGTTGGTAAAGATAAAGTGATTCTAACTATTATTACTCTGATTGATAAAAATCTTTCTTAGTTGAGTTATGCTAATTTGAATATTCGAGTTGCAAACGCTCATTTATTTCCGGACAACCTAATACAACGTTCGACATGGATATTGCGTTCGAACAAACGGCGCCGGCGGTGTGATTAAGGACAGCATTTCTGGTCGGTCAGCAGGAGACGCGGGATCGAGTCCCGCCTGACGCTAGAGTTTTGATCGCAATAAAACATCATTGTAACAGCCCCGGTTGCGTTGATTCGCAAAACCCAAGAAATCAACAGCTAAGAAGAGCGAGTGAGGACGTTCTACGCATTACTCTACAATTTATGACTTTGAATGTGTTTTCTAAGGAGGCCCTTAACCTTCCGTATGCCAGTGGTATTCAAGAAGTCCGCCACCACCCCGCTCCTTGTGTGGAGAAATTCTCCAAAAACTTTGCTTCGACTGTTACAGTACACAAATGGATAGAAATCGTTTACTGTCAATGGAGGAAAGTACATAGCAACGAGATATCGTAGCAGACAGTTAGATGGTTCTGCATTAGTTTAGGGGATAGCGGTTAGTATTTCAAAAGGAGATGCTATGGTACAGCAGAAATTGATGTGACAGGATCAGTCAAACGAATCCCTGAGCAAGGCTATCGTGGATAAAAGCATCACCGAGAACTTTTGAAGTAAGTAGAAGGCAGGAAAGAAGATACAGTGAAAGAACTAGACGGGCTGAGTGGAGCTCATACACAACGTCACCATACACAACACATGAATACTGATGAGGAACAAGGAGAAAGGGGTTAGAGAAGCACTCGGAAACTATTATCTAAGGAGGGAGTTGTGGTTAGCCAGGTCAGTAGGGAATTTGACGGACAGTAAAGGACTGCAAATTTCAGTGTCGTATAACAAATCGAAGCAAAGCCCTGTTAACGAAGCACGTCTGCCTGTCATACGAAAATAATACCCTCTTTCCTCGCTGCTTTGGCGATCTATAAGCCGTGCTTTTAATGGGTGTTCAGAGGAGTTGTCTTCTGAAAGGACAACTGGCACAGACATCGGATACACACCTGCATGACTAGCCGGTCTACAGTGTGTTTCAAAAGTATGTAACCACCTCGAAATTGATAATTTCACGCTTCGCATTCGTTTCTACGAACTGTCGTTAACCGCATTGAATTCTTCGAACACGAAAATAGCCAAATTGCTCTTTCCAAAAAAAAGCTTGATTTCTTGCAAAAACTAGGCGTTTATGAATTTTTTTGTTTGTTTCAAAAGTATGTAACCACTCCAGGATATCGGGCATTCTTCCACTCCTATTCAAATTTTGCGCGCTTTCGAAAATCGTATTTTTGAGAGTGGCTGCATACTTTTGAAGTAAACAAACAATTTCAAAAGCGATCTGTTGTAGCCGTGACCCCAGATGTCTGACCTGATGGCTAAGTCCATGTTCGGGAAGTTAGGCGCCGATGACTACCCAAGAAGTGGTCTCCCGCTAAGGGCCTGTTCATACTTCGCGACAAGAGGGACATGTCGCCCGTGCAAAGTATGCATATCGATTAAAACCGAGTGCGTGTTCATACTCGAGCGCCGGCGTTGTCGCTCCAGTCGCTCTTGTCGCTGCGCACGCAACGCGCACCGCGCTCTCGTCGCTCCCGTCGCCCGTGCAAAACATACGAATCGATTAAAACGGAGCGCGCGCCGCCGAAAAGTGTTCATGCTCGAGCGCCGGCGTTGTCGCTCCAGTCGCTCTAGTCGCTGCTGTCGCCTGTTCATATTTCCGCACGCTGCGCACGCCGCGCACGCCATGCGCGCTGCGCTCTTGTCGCTGCTGTCGCGAAGTATGAACAGGCCCTAACAAGTAAGTAGATCGTGAGCAAGGGAGGCGGGAAGAAAACTGCATAAAATGCCGCCAGCAGGAGGCATTGGTGTCTTTAAGGGCCTGTTCATGCTTCGCGACAGCAGCGACAAGAGCGCAGCGCGCGTGGCGTGCGCGGCGTGCGCAGCGCGAGGAAGTATGAACAGGCGACATCGGCGACATCGGCGACTAGAGCGGCTGGAGCGACAACGCCGGCGCTCGAGTATGAACACTTGTCCGGGCGCGCGCTCTGTTATATCGATTCGTATGTTTTGCACGGGCGACGGGAGCGACGAGAGCGCAGCGACAAGAGCGACAAGAGCGACAACGCCGGCGCTCGAGTATGGTCTATGTCATACTTCGGCGACGCGTCGACGACGCTGTGTTGCGCGGGCTGCTACGCAATGCGTAGCAACCCGTGTAACACTACCGCCGACGTCGCCGACAACACCGTCGCCGAAGTATAACATAGGCCTATGAACACTTTTCGGCGGCGCGCACTCGGTTCTAATCGATATGCATATTTTGCAGGGCTACGAGTCGCTCTTGTCGCAAAGTATGAACAGGCCCTAAGGTCCGGTTCGCCATTCCCCAATTGCGGTTGTTGTTCTAATCCTTTCTCCTAATAGACCTTCTTTTCTTCTCTCTCTCACCAAGTGGTTCTCGGAGCAAGAAGGGTCGCAGGAAGAAGAGCCAGCGGAATTGTATACCACGCAGGGTGTATACAACACGATCTGTTTTGCTAGAGATAACGCTTTTTTTAAGTAAAAAAGCAACATAGGTATTTCCGACTACGAGGAATTGAATGCGAGAAACGTCGGTTCGTAGAAACAAAGGCGAAGGATAAAACTGTTGAAATCAAGGTGGCTAGGTTACATACTTTTGAAACGCACTGTATGCTCGAGAGAAGCATACACCAGCTAGTCAAGTGGGGACGACGGGGAAGACCTCAGGCCCCACAGCGAGGAGCGTGCCCAAACTTCCTAGGTCCTGACGTGATTAGAAAGCGTGGCTGGAAATCATAGCTCTACATCTCGAAGTCAGCATTTACCATCAGCGTCATTTCAAGACTTAACGATAGTCGAGCATAGAGCAGAAGTTACAAAGCCTTGGAACGATTTTATAGCCCTTTCTTTGAGACACTCTGTAAGGTAAAAACAATAAGCGAGACAAGCGCGATGAACCTGATTAGGTATGTTTCAAAAATTCCAACTTTCCTTGCCACTTTTCGTGCCTAGTGCCGAACTAGAAATAATCGTAAGAAAGGAGCTTGTTTAGCGCATGAAAGTGGAATTTTACAAGAGGATGAATCGGTGAACTACACGGAAATCGGAAAATGTGCCTCCTAGATGAAATCAATTGAAAAGTCAGTAAAACGGGTACTAGAACTAACCAGGAAAAGGTGTTGGCGTTTGTTTGATCGGTGGGAATGGATACCATTGCGAGAATCTCCACCCTTTAAGTAGTAGAAAATGCTTTCCATTTTTGCAAAGGCATTGAGCCTACCGAGGGTGGGTGGGGTGTTTTGAGCCCGTCTAATTTGCTAGTAATCGCACATCCCAAAACTCATTGGATTCTAAACATCAAATATCTAAAAAAGCGAAAACACTGCCTTACTGGCGATGTTCGATTCCTTCCCTTGCAGTGTTTTGCATTTTTTCTGCATTTTCCTGCATATTCGATGTTTAGAAGGTATTACCTTGTACGATTGTACAATTCCATAGCAAATTTTTAGGGCCCTAAGTTGCTAGGTTCACGGAGTTTTCAAAAGTAGACCTGGTGCTTACCTTTCTACCATTTCAAGAATGGAGATCCTAGCTGTGGTATTCATTTTTGTCGTTCAGACATAAGCCTGAGAGCCTTCCCTGATAAGAATTTATAGCTGAAAGTACTTCCTAGAAAGCCCCTGACGAAGGAGAACTCGCCTCATCAAACAATACTGTGCGCCGGCCTAAGATGAGCGCATGCATGCAATGAGAACAACTCAATTAAAGCTCACAATTGTGCAACGACGTTCTGGAGGATGTCGCGTGTCTGGTAGAGGTTGAAGATCTCCCGCGAACTGGCTCGCGTCGGTCCTTCGCCGGGTAGTCGGTTCGGGTCCGCGGGTCCACGCAGGTAGGATCCGGGCGACACTGCCGGCGGCTGCTTCGAGCCGTAGTGCTGGCTGACCGGCTGGCGGTAGGCCGGCGACTCGCTGCGATGTCGCTCGAAGCGTTCGGCCTCGCGCTCGCGTCGTCGCCGGTGCGAACTCTGCGAGCGTCGCGAACGACGAGCTTCTGGGGGCTGGTGTGAGGTCCTCGTTGATCTATCGCGCACCGGCTCCACATACAGAGGGGTGGACACGCTTCGAGGGAAGGCTGCTGTTTCCGCGGCTCTTTCTCGACGACCGTCTGCTAATGTAGACGTTGCACTTCGACGCACTTGCTCATAGACACCATACGACGACTGGCTGAGAATTGGTGTCTCGCTGGGCGGACGGTAGTCCCTGGATACGTCTGGAATCGCTGGGTGACCGACTGGTTGGGGAAGTCCATTGGTCTGCGGCGGAATGGGACTTCTTGCGTACGGTGACCTGGCAGAATCCATTATTAGAAGAGCACGAGACAGAGAAGACAGAAAAAGGTGAAGTAAACTGGGCAGAGACGCCTTACCTGCTTAGATCTTCGCTCGAGCTGGTGATGGCAGGGTGTGAAACAGGGGAGAACTCTGAGGGAGAGTGAACGATATACGGCGACTTCTTCAACGGAGGACGAGGTACCAAACTGAAAAAGGAGACCTATACTCACTGAAAAACGCACTACTTGCGATAGAATCAACCATAACGGCAGACTCACCCTTCATTGAAGGAATTCACAGTTGGAAGCTGGTACTGATGAGAGGATGGAGGATGAGGTGAGGTGACCGCATTCGCGTAAGGAGATCGTTGCCCCGAGTATGGATCGTACCTGAAACCGCACCACTCTGAAGCTGCTTCAATCTTGAAGACCTCTGGTCTAACGGCAAGCTCGACCTACACTGCTGTCTTTTTCGCTCCTTGTTGAGATCCTTCTACCAGCATCTCCTTCCACTGCACTGCCTTCCCGGGCTGGACGGCAGAGTGAACCGGACGATCGTTGATGAGAGTTTCCGTCCTAAAATCCATGGCTGATTTGAAAAATCGATCATGAAAAATGCGACGTTGAAAAAGTGGCGGAGTGACATTGCGTATTTGTAATTTTATTGTCCCGTGGAAGAATTCCAGTTGTTAATGGGGAAACCGACCTATGTGCAATGTTTGATGTTCCATAGGAATCGACGTTATCGAGGACTTCGAATAACTATGAAGTTCTATTATAACAAACCTGTTATCCAGAAAATAAGAATAGAGAATAAATCTATTCAGTCAAAATGCACCGGCTTCAAACGCGTCAATCGTGGAAGCTGTCATTAACCATTATTATTTTCCTATTATTTTTTATTTATTTATCTATTATTTGCAAATATCGTGCGCACAAAAATAATACATTCAACAAGGGACACATCACATTACAAATACGCGGTGAAAAAATTAACAAATAAAAAACTGCCACCATTATTACTTTTCACGTGAGCGCAACTCTTAAACGGACAGTAGAAGTCACGTAGAGGTAAAAAATAGTTCTGAAAAACTTGGATAAGGGAACGGGATAAGGATGATGGGTAACTGATGAAGAAGAGCAGTGGCCCGCCAACACTGCAAGTCGTAGGAAATATCGGCTTCGGATACCAACTTAGTAGGTCTGTCAACTCCATCAGAAACCATCGAAGACGGCTGCATGAAGACACATAGGACAGTAACACAGGCTAATCAGAAACAAAGTAGAGAAGTTGTAAACATCAAGGAAAATTAGGAACATCAGGAAAGAAGGAGTACAAACAGAAATATTTTTATGCGTAAATATTTTTATCATTATTTATTACACAGGCAAACCTGTGTGACCATAAAAGCATAAACAACTAGAAAAACAACAACGGCAGCCATAACGGAAATAACAAGGAAGGGTCTTAAGCGTATGTCTGAACGGGGGGAGCGAGTCATATAGGGAGAAACCTCATCCCTCATTTGGTTTGAAAATGCGTTTATTTTTTGCCAAATCGCTAAACCCAAGGAGTAGAGGGTATTTCTGTTTGTACTCCTTCTTTCCTAATGTTCCTAATTTTCCTTGATGTTTAGAAATTCTCTACTTTGTTTCTGATTAGCCTGTGCTACTGTGCTACGTTTCCTCATGCAGCCGCCTTCGATGGGTTCTGATGGAGTTGACGGACCTACTAAGTTGGTATCCGAAGCCGATATCTCCTACGACTTGCAGTGATGGCGGGCCTGGCGGCCCTTCTTCATCGAGCTCTCGAAATTGGGGTACAGTACTGCATCGTACCCACACCAACCTACCGTAATCGGCCAAAATTTGAAAAAAGGATGTCAGATTCGTGATAGGCACCCCAAATAATGCCCTGGGCGAGGTTTCAGCGAAAAAAATTTTTTCGACCTATCCTCAACCTCTGGAGTTGTGAAAGTAGTGTTGTGAAAGTCGTGCCTTATGGCAGTCAGCGTACTTCCTACAACCCTCCTACACATTTATTTTACTCTAAATCGTCGAATAAATGTTTCTGTGAGCTGTGTTTCACTCCCTTTCTCAGCTTCTGATTTATACAATGTTCTGTGTTTTTCAGCGGACATTAAACAGTGACCTTACAACAGGTACGGGTTACAGCAGGTACGGGTGACTAGGGCTGTAGAGGTCATAATCACCAACTTCGTCCAAACCTTGCCCAGAGAGGCCATTTGGGGTGCTGATCACGAATCTGACATCCGTTTTTCAATTTTCGGCCGATTACGGTAGGTTACGGTAGGTAAGGGTGACTAGGGCCGTCGAAGCCATAATCACTTTCACCCAGACTTTTCCCAGGGGGTTATTTGGGATGGTGATCACGAATCTGACATCCGTTTTCCGTATTACCCTGGAGTATGTTAAATTACAGTAAGTAAAGGTATTAATGGTAAGGTCATGGTCACCGTTTTTGCCCAAGCTTCGCGTTGAACGCGAATCTGATCCTTATTTGACAAATTAGAGTGAAATAAATTATGAAGGAGATGTGTAGAAAGCAAATTGGTAAAGAAGGCGGCAATCATGAAAAATGCAAAAAAAAATGCTTCGCACGGGAGTCGAACACCTGACCCAGCACCTGCGAAGTAGCCCCGCACTCTGCTGAGCTACCGACTCCCTTGCCGCAGACCCTTTCTGCCGCGTTCCATACAACAACGCGCGCACGCATACACGTGGGCACGTGCTGACGGTGTGCTACTGTACCCCCCCCCCCCCCCCACCTTCGAGGGCCCGTAGCTTATTTGGTTCAAGGACTCAGCAAAAGAGAAACATGCTTTTCTACTATATGAAGGCTGGAGATTCTCGCAGTACTATCCATTTCCCCCGTTCAAACCTGAGACCCTTCCCTGGTAAGAAGAACGAACATTAGGATCTAACTGTATCTCACATCTTATTTTCCCCATCTCTGTGTGGAAAGCTGTTCTTGTGTTCAATTGTCAGCTATACTTCTTTAACTTCGCATTGCTCCTGTTTTAGTTCCCATCGCTGATAATAAACTTGTTATTATTAAAAAAAAGTTTTGTGTAAAAAATAAATCAATATGCATGCAGATAGGTACTATGCATATTCAGAGACAGAATTCATTAATCGTTGATCGCTCGCGTCGGCTGTTCTTTACCTCCACGGCGAGAATATACTGGTAGCTTTGCCAAGTTATGGATGTTGTTTTTTTTTTGTTGAATTTCGAAAGACATTAGGTTTGCGCAGAGGGAGCACGGATGAAACAAAGACGCACTTCAACATACAACGACTTCTTTTCATTTCCGCGAGTTCGGCTACTTTACGAACACTTTTTCGGGCGTTTTGTGTTCTATCCGATAAAGAACCTTGCTCCCTAAGCATTTCGGTATCTCCAAAAGTTGATTCCACCTCTATTGCTCAATCGTGAAGAAGCGCTAAGGCGTACTAAGAATTTCTTTCCTGCTTTCCTATAAGCATATCTGAGAATTCCTGTCTCAGATATGCTTATATTCAAAGACACTCATACCTCAACTCAGAAATCACCTTTTTTACCTAGAGTAGAAGCTACTATATGCTTCAATCCTACTCCTTGTCTGCCATGCTCCTCTGCCGATGTGGCAACATTACAAGCTTGCAGTTTATTTATTGATGAATTATGAGATCTGAAATTACCGCAGGCAAACTCAACATGTAGTTCCACACTCTCTGTTTTCCTAATAATGTCGTACGGATGTTCGACAAAAAACCACACCACTCGGCTAAGGCTAGGGTTGATAAATATACCATTCGTCGAATTGGATCCTCTTTTAAATTAGACTAAGGGTTTTGAAATCAGAGTGAACCCCTGCAAAGCGAAATGATCTTGAAGCAGGTTAAACTACAGACTCAATAAAATTGTTAGAATAGTTTTTTGATTAAGGGAAATTTGGTATAATTTTCCTTGAAATTTTGAAATTTTTTAGATCACCTCCCCTAATAAGTGTATTATTTTTAGATAAAATAATTAAATATGTTTATCTGTTTTTTCTAGGGCACAGAAAAAAGCATCATTCAGCGCTTTAAAAGATCAGATCGCGCGATGCACTCGGAAAGCTCGTCGCGATTTTCATTTGATTGATAGTGTAAACGTTGCTTAGCCAAGCATCTAAATGAGGACATGTGAAATCCTTTCAAAAAATTGTTTTTGTTGTATCGTTTACAAGTGTGGCGCTCCATGCAACCAGAAATTTCGCTATCAATCAAATAAAAATCGCGACGTCTCGGACAAATTGAAATCTCTTTTTGGCACTAAAAAATGGCGGCCTTCCAGTTCTTTAGAACAAGAAAAGCATTATTTCTCCTCAAAAATGAACATTTTGTAAAATTTAAAACAATGTGTTCACTTATAGAATAGGTGAATTAAAACTTCAAAGAAATTGAAAATTCGCTAACTGTCGTATTGAGATTGAGGGTCGCTGCTTAAACATTTCAGTCGATCCGTTTTAGTCCCTTACCATTTTTGAACATTTCAATCGATCCGTTCCATTTCCTTACCACCTCCTTCTAACCATAAGGTTCACTTTTCATTTGCCTAACAATGTCTGCATGAGTGTTTTCCTTCATCATCTCCCTTTTTGAGTTCTACTTCTGTCTACGTCACACGCCAATGAAAAAGTAAATGTCGCCCGTCGTTAAATGTGGATGTCGCCAACCTGTGGTTGCTCCACCTCTCATATCCAGGTCCATTCACTCGCAAAAGTTGAGGCCGGTCGTCGATGCTCGGCACTGGAGGCGGTGGCAGCGCCACAAGCCGGTCCGGATTCGCAGGATCCAACTGGAATAAGGTGACTAAAGCCTAATGAACACTAGATGTATGCATCTATACAGACGTATACATCAATATGCAGTCAGAAAGCCACTCACCGGCGTCCGGAACACCTCCACTGTGGTCGTGGTGGTGACGGTGTCGTTGATGAGCGCGCCCGCATTCTCCGGATTCGTTCGACGAAGACTCGTCTCGTACGGAATCGGCTCCGAACGTCCCTGGAATTTTCAAGAGGGTTGTCACCAGAAAATGTGAGGAAAACGGCGCACAGAGGAAAACGGCGCACAAATGGCTGACACTATGCCACACGTATTAGAATCAGCTCGCAACGACCTATAGAGGCCATTTTTAAATTATTTCTTCTTCTCATTTTCCGTTTCTTTACCTGTTCTGTGTAATTCTAGTTTAATAATTTCACTGAAATTGATTCAATTTCAGCTTAAAATGTGGTAGTTGCGGCACTAATTCTATACATCAAAATAGATGAAGATCGATGTTAAACAGTCTCTTTTAAGATGCGCCAAGCATTCTACTTCATCGCGTAGGCAATTCAAATGCATATTTAACGTATACAATGATTTGCGGTGACCAGACGATATACAACTCGGTGTTTTATCATTTTCATGCAACTCAGCAATCAGAACGATGAAAGCCTTGATTGGCGTTCGCTGGAAATCCGAACCGCCAACATAAAATCGCGTGCATTCGGCACCTCCTTCGACTGCGCTATCACGCTCCCGCTCTTAACAATAGCCTCCGTGAGATACGTGTAGAAGAAGAATAGATACGCAAATAGGGATCTATCATAGTCGGAGGGTACCAGGTAGAAAAGCCAAAAAGACACACGATTGGCATCTCCTAAGTAGGATCTTCCAAAGAAAGAAGTCAAGGTCCACTCATGTTTTAGGTTATTGAATTGCCCTCATAAATTGTTTGGGTATTTATTTATTTATTTATTTGATACACTCAACAAGAGGTGCTCAACAAGAAACATAGGAAGAAGCAATAAGTATAACTGTGCTGACAACATTGAATAGCAATTTGCCCCTTTATCATTAGGCGCAGGTTTTTATAATAATGAGCTTAGGAAAATTTACGAAATAACTGCCTTCAGTATTGATACCTACCCAGCTAGCAATCCTAACCTGCAGATACCCCACCAGTTGGCTATGATGCCGCTGTTCATTTATGTAGCGAATGTGGGCAGCACTGGGGGTTGGGGACGCGCCAGACAATCAAATCAATTCGAATAGGCGTGCCACTCAGAAAAGAAGTGCACGGTCGGCACCCTGACTGGCTGGATTGTGTTCGATCGGTGCTCTGCTTGATTATGATTGGCTGGCGCGCACCCTTCTCCGATCAATCAGATCGAAAGAGAGGTTGGGAATTGCCTCTGCGCCAAGGTATTACCGAAAAGTAGACACACTAAATATATAATAGACCTCCAAGAAATGATTTCTATCCCGAAGTATCGCACCCAGGGAGATGCCGGCTGTCGCGTGCACCTGATACCAGGTTCTGGGTTCGTGTTTTCCTTCCCGGGAACCAGGTTCTCCATACCTCCTACGTCGGTAAATAGGTGCCAACATCGTCCGGGATGGAAATAACAATGACTTGTCCGTCGGCTGGCACTGCAAGTCATTGTATAGGCGAAAACCACCTTCAAACTGCATGCACGACACCTCGTAAAAGTGAAATACGTGGCGTATTCCGCAAAAGAGTTGACCAACACCAACCTTCTCATTATCCTAGACACCATATTTGCCTCATCTCTGATCATTGATCTTTTTTTTCGGTTTATGTCGCGGATACGGGCAGCATTGCATGGCGTGATTACTTTCAGGACATTTCCACTATGGAATTTCCTCACCCGGTCATCCCTTCTGTGGGTTCTGTTCACGGTCCCGTTCACAAGACCACCGTGGAAGAAACAGAGGTGGCTAGGAAGATACCAGAGCACCTGAAGTCGAAGATCTACGAAGCAGTCGTCCGGCCGGTAGCGATGTACGGCGCTGAGTGTTGGCCTGCCACTAAGGAAGTTGAAACGCGCCTCAGCGCCATGGAGACGAAGATGCTGCGCTGGACGGCTGGAGTCACTGGCATGGACCGCATCCGAAACGATGCCATTCGGCAGAAGTTAGGTGTCGCACCGATAGCGGACAAGATGCGCGAAGCTCGCTTGCGATGGTACGGCCACGTTCTGCGTGGAAAGGAAGATAGCGTCCACAAGATAGGCCTCAACTTCGAGGTAATTGGAAAGCGGCCTAGAGGGCGCCCGAAGCAGCGCTGGACTGATACGTTACACATGGGCATAAAAGTAACTGGCGTCCACCCTGACCAAGCGCAGGATCGGAAAAAGTGGCGTCGTGACACGAGAAGAGCGGACTCCGCGACGAAGCGGAACAAACGCTGAAGAAGAAGGAGAAGAAGATACGGGCAGCATTGGGAGGTGGTAGGACGCAACCAATCATAACCAAGCAGAGCAACGGCCGAGCTTATGTCAGCCAGTCGAATACTGACTGTAAACGTCCTCTCTGAACGGCACGCTAATCTGGTTGGGCAGACTGATTAACTGACGCTCTCTCATCTCCCAATGCTGTCCATCTTCTCGACATGTGTCTTTTTTTCTGAACCTCTCTCAATTAACAGAAAGCCTTTCTATGAACAGAAAATCTGTCTGTAGAAAAGCGATTGAATAGCTTTCCATGAAATTTCTATTGAATTATTAATTCATATATTCAGCGGCAACTAAGCGAGATATTACATCTCATTGCCCCACTAATTCGACTGAAAGCTAGAAACACTTGCTCGAGAAGGGCCAGTGTTTGTTCTGCATCAGTGACAGCAAAGCAAACACTCGGATGGATGGAATGCAAGTTGATTTACGCAAACACTCGTACCAAAGGGCATCGCTAATAATGGTGCGGTGTAGTGTGTGCGCGTTCGCTTTTTCTACGCTCCAGCATCAACACATAGACTAGTAGAGAAGGAGCTCATCACCTGCTAGGATGCCGCTGTCGGTCAGTTTAGTAAGTGCTGGTGGGAGAGAAGTCTAAAGGCAAAATCTCAGCTGTTCGCTGTCAAGAGCTGGGCAAGTTCTTGAGCTGCATGAACACGAAAGGTTGTGGAAATCTAGGCGTTAAAGAGTACTCTTCCAGGCTCTGAAGAAGGCGGTTACGCCGAAACGTTAGCCGGAATAAAGCATCTATACCAATCTTGGTTCGCCAGCTGCATCACTTGAGTATTCATACTGACCAATATTCGAATTCGATTATTCGAAATTTGTGAGCATCTGAAACCACTCCAATATTCGAAGAAATTTCGAGAACTCAACTATAGGACGTTTTTCCCCTATGCAACTATTATAGTGCTGGTCATTTTGTCGCGCTCACTTTAAAATTGATTCGGGTTTTTCGATTTAGCCCAAATGTGGGCTAGAATTTCTTTAGCACGGGGGTTGACTCGGTGGTCTTCATTCCTCTCGAGCCCGCTACAAGTCGAAGCGAGTTTACAAAAATGGCAAATTTTTACCATTTTTGGTCCACCCAGTGGTCGGCAACAAAACGACCTTCACCCTGTCTTCAATGTTAGATACCCTACAAGAGCGTAAAGGTCTTGCTGAAAAAGATTAAGTGTACTGATGTTCTTAGTTAGTATTGCACGCATGAAACTCTTTGGAAACATATTACGGTGATGTCGCGAAGACGGGCAGCATTAAGATATGGGAACGCCCTATCCAATGACTGCATTGAATTGGTGTGTCATTCAGAGAGGGAAATTACAGTCGGTACCATGATCGGCTGACATGTGTTGTGTGGAAATATTGTTCAACGAAGAAAAATCTGCTATCGAACAAAAAAGTCGAGCAAAATCGCACGAAACACAATTAGCCCCATTTGCAGAGAAATTAAAAGGAGAAGTCTACGCTGGAACTCACCGGGTTGAACACATTCAGTGTGACTCTGGTGGGCTGAATAAACTCGTCCGGAGGGGAATCTCGGCCACTGAATGAGAATACCGGCGACAGAGGTGGTGAAGGTAGGCGAAATGAGTGCGAGCTGTGCTCCTGACGAGAAGGCAAGGGAGAACGTTCCTGTCGTGAAGATCGCTGATCCGGTTGTGGCTGTGGCGACGCGGTGTTCACCGCTAGAGAAGGCCAGCCTAAACGAAGAATTTAAGAATTCTGAAAATCACGAAATGTTTCACAAGCAGCTCTCAATTGTCCAGCTTACTCTAAATATTTAAATAAAAAAGTAAATCTTTAGATCAGTCTGAAAAAGCACGACAGCGCAGTCGCATGAGGTGCAGACTGTCGCGTGCACCTGATTCAAGGTTCCTGGTTCGGACTTCTCGTCCAGGCCAAGCAAGCCATCCATCACTCCGGGTCGGTGAATTACTAGTGTCGTCTAGGAAAGATAAAACATTGATTTATCCCGTAGGAGTAGAGTGTGTGACTCATTCCCAAAAAGAATACTAACACCGCCCTTTGACCTTCATCCTTTTTTAGAAGTCCAGAATATTAACACCGGTACAGAGGAAAAGGTACAGAAAAGGAAATAATAAAGACTAGATTGAATTGTGATGAAAAGAAGTCATGTAAAATATAAATGAGATCAAAGGAAGCGCCTTGTAAGAGAGGATGCTGTTTGCGCAAGAAATCAAGAAGACAAGTGTTGACCATAGTATGCTCATCCCATTTCTGGTATCAGATAGAACTTCGGAACATGGGTATGCCAAACACACTCGTGGATGCAGCAGAAACGACAATAGGGAAAACGTTAGGTATAGTAATGTAGAATAAAACCCCTGCACATGCGCTGAGATCGGCCATAGAAAAGCGATTAAAACACCAAGGAAAGCAAGCTTAAGGAAAGTTGGCTGATCAAAGCAAGAAAACGCTACAGAAGTAGAATCAAACCAACAAATGGGCAAGGAAGCGGCTGCAACTATAATAGAACAACTAGGCACAGACAAAATATAAAGGAGATGTTCTAACGATTCTGATAGAAAGCCTTTGCTTGAAGAATAAACTACAAATTGTTCTCAATAGTGTCGTCACTCACTTGTCGCCAGATTCTCACGACTAGTTCCTGCCGCAACTGCATCAAGCCGTGTACCGCCAGGAGTTTCGATTTGAGGGAATCTTGACGGCACATACCATTGAGATTCTGAAAAGCGCTAGGAAGTAGAGTACAAAGCTGGATGGATCTATGATTAACAGCTAATGGAATCGACCACTTTTCACAGGCTTTAGTCTCAACCGGCTTTGCAACAAAACATCGTTATAGCTGCTTACCGCCTCAGTACGAGCCACTTGGGACATGGAGAAAATTCGATTCGTTTCTATCAAAACCATCAACTTAACTATCAGGTTGGCAGGAAAGTTCTAGCGGTTGTTGTGCAACCGCTTGTCGTTCGTTTATAACTGAATCAGTGTTCAACCGAACTGCCATTTAATATGATGTCTAATACGGAATTCTTCGCTCTGTCCGACGGAAAGATTTGTGTTTTCCCTGTGCTTAATAATTGTTAAATTTACAAAAGTATTATACAGGGTGTCTCAAAAAACGTATAAAAATGTATTGAAAGGTGATGACTTTGTTCAAAATAAAGTTGCTGAGGAAGCTGAAGGCTCATATGAAAGCACAAGAAAATAGAAATTATCTGACATATGAGCAGCATGGGGTGCGCCATGCACACCTAAGAAATTTTGCATTTTACTCTCGGTTGATTGTTTTCGGTTGAATACTTCTCATAATTTCCCCTTAAAGTGGACGTATGGATTGACTTCTGCCTCTTTTAAGGTTTAATTTTTAAAAACGCACTACGACAGCAAGAAATGCAGGGTATCCTGAAAAATGCAAGTATTATTTGAAAGGTTCCAGCATTGCTGCTAG
This sequence comes from Heligmosomoides polygyrus bakeri, assembly GCA_947359475.1. Taxonomy (NCBI): domain Eukaryota; kingdom Metazoa; phylum Nematoda; class Chromadorea; order Rhabditida; family Heligmosomidae; genus Heligmosomoides; species Heligmosomoides polygyrus. The sequence continues at coordinate 86,162,493 of OX375869.1, read as the reverse complement.
GGAAGCTTTTGAAGATGTTAGGACTCGTATGAAAGCACAGAGAAACAAGATTTCTGTGGCGTGTAATTTTAGTCAATATTGCGCCACGCCTCCTCCTAAAACCTTGCATTTCAGATCGAATGATTGTGCATGGGCTCAATGCTTGCTACATTCTTGTTAGTACTTAACCACATTAACCTGTGCTGTGTTCTTCTAACATCTTCCGTCGCCCAGTAGATGTAATTATGCCAATTAACCTTTTAATTCAGCTGGTTGTTGCTTTATCGCTCCACAGAATCCGCTTTGAAAAATGGGGTTCCTGTTCACATTTAAATTGTGCAATCAATAAACTCACATGTCACGTGTCTTTCGCGTGATTTTCAAGTCCTAAACGTCAAAAGAAGCACAGCACAGTATACATTGGATCCGAATCGAATATCCGAAAATGATTCATTCGGATCCAATGTATACACATGCACAGGTTATTCTTGCCAAGTTGCAATCTGAGAGGCAAAGTTCTAGGCAGGGGCATGGCGCAATCTTGACTACTTGTACGAAACAGAAATCTTGTTACCTTTTGCTTTCATATGAGTCTCAACCATCTTTAGGACCTTTACTAGCAGCAATGTTAGAAACCTTCAGATGGTAGCTGCATGTTTTAGGATACACTGCGTTTTTCGCAAGCCGTAGTGTGTTTTTAAGTTTTAAACTTTCAAGGAAGCACAAATCAATCTACACGGCCACTTTGTGGAGAAATTATAACACGTATTCAAGCGAGAAACAATCAATCAAGTGTAAAATTAAAGGTTTCAGACGAGTGCATGGCATTTTTTGAGACACCCTGTAGTAAACAAAATATGCAGTCATGTTGGTATTCTTGTTCCACCTGTTCTCCAGCAATTCAGTTTCCCTAATCCTTCTACACCTTAGTTCTTCTGCACTTTCTTTTACGTTTCATCCTATATTGTAATTGGCGTGTTCATGTTTATTTTGCTGTTCATGGAGTTGCACAGTCCGCTGCTCGATTCCTCATCTATGAGTTGTCTCAGATGGTTGTCCATGTAATAAACAAACAAATAAACAAACAAACAAACTTCAAAGTTCTAGTGCTCATTTTGAAGCTGGGTGATCTTTTCTAATATGACTCGTTGCTGCGTAGAGCTGTGAGAACACACCTTGAGAAGTTCCCGCTCCGGACTGCACTCCCGCATGGACGATGACACCGTTGTGCGCTCCATGCGTAGTGATGGTCGTCTTCATGTTGATGACCATGTGTCCGGAGGGAGGTGGACGCATCCTGGAGATGGTTGGCTCCTGACGAACCTCCAATTTCGTGTCCTGGTGCACCAGCTCTGAAAACACTCACTTGCCTTTCTTTGTGGAAGCACTCGGAATCGAGAATCGGTCGAGAATGTATTCGAACAGATCGCCGACAACGAAAAAGTGCAGAGTTATGGAGCCCACACGATTCACTGCTGCGTGTCATGCAAATATGAGAGAAAAGCCTGCAGAAGAAAGACAAAAGAGGAGGCAGCTCTAGTCGTTCTGTGGAGTGAGTACAAAATTCGTCAAAATTGGGTACACAATTTTGCAGGATAAGATCATATAAAAATTATGATGACGAACGTTATTGTGTGCCGAGATAGTGATCAAGATGGAACTATTCTCTATGTTTAGAATTTTTTAATAATTTATTACTACACTGTATTGTGTGCGCCACCAGCCCGGAAACAGCTGGAGATTAACAACAAGTGCAGCAGAAAAGGAAGAAGCGAAACAGAATAAAAACAAAATGGTAGCAACTAATCTCTCAGCATACGGCTTCAGAGGAAATAAGAGGAAAGAATGCGGGATATAAGACAAACGTTCTGCGTGAATAAAAATTCACTCGCACGATTCGATCGAAAACGATAAAGAATATTGGTCGGCATTAATCATTTCCTTTGCAGAATGCGTCATGCATTCGACATGGTTCAAGGAGATAACGTGGATGCTATTTGAAGGGCGCACACGGCCATAAAATGGCTCTCAGTGGCCAGCAGATGGACAATGCAGTGCTTTCTCCTTCCCCAACAAGTCTGTTAGCAATTCGCCGACCCAGGAGGATTGTATAGCTTGGTTGGACTGGGCGGGAAATTCGAACCAAGAAACCTGAATCGGAGTGCTCACGACAGCCATCACCTCATCTCATCTAGCTGCACTACCACGTGCCCACTCGCTTCATACATTTCATGAATAATGGATGACACGAAGGAAAACGCCAATTCCTACGAGCACTTGAGCACTTGGGCAAGGATTAGTAAGACTGGATTTTCGATGATAAGCATCTCCTACCCCTAAAGACCACCCCTGGACCTAACACCGAATCATCCTTATGGTTAGAATAGTGGCTAACTGCTGCGCTTAACTTGATTGATGGACTATTGAGAAATCGTTGCTGGAAAATCAGCTACTACAGACAATACAGAACACATCGATCTTCAACGTTTCTATCCGAAACAATTCAATGAACTGTCATTTACGACCCGGAATGAATTCAGTTGATCTGCAGAAGCTCTGGTCCCAGGAGGAAGCAACAGCTCAACACCTGAAGTAGCCAAAAAACCTGCTGCCATAGAAAGTATTCGCAGCAATAGTTTGGCGCTTCGACCTGACGCTTGGGAGAACACCAATTCTTTTAAATCCCTCTAGCAAAATTTGTATCTCTCTGGAAAGATGAGGAACTATACGACCGGAAAGTAAACTTTGGCAGGAAAAAAGAGGTATAGATGTTAAAAGAGTAAAGAGAGGATTGAGCAGGAAAGAAAGCCGGATGTGTCCAGGTAAACCTCAAAGTTCGAAGGAAATCGTAACAGTTGACATTCGTTATGATAGGATACTAGTCAACCATAGCATTAAAAATCAAAAAAGAAAACAAAAACACTATGTAACACCAGATAAGGCAACATCAATCGAAACTGAGTCAAACTACAGTTCCTTGAAGAAGAAATGCACACAGACGAGACGTATGAGTGTGATGAGCCGCATAAATCTAGTCGTAAATTCGGCTGATCTTCGTCACAGTCCGTGTGTTACACGTAAACCTGAAGTGACGCAGAAATATGATACCGAGGCTTGCAACCAAGCCATGTTTGCATAGTAATTGCCTAACCGGATGCACTACTTAGGTGAACAAATACAGCAACTAGTGACTGAAGATCTTAGAATGTCGCCACCAGTTCAAAGATTTCAATTTTACTGAAGCAGCCCAAACTAATTAATGTTCCAAACAATCTAGCACTAGAAGCACTGCAAAATTGTCACTAAATATAGGATTTGAAACCACAATAGATTCTGGCAATGGAGATCGTGCTTCTATTACTCACTACAAAATGTGAGACAGAACTGAGTCACGCAGACGGCCACATAACCGTTCGAATTTGACGAGGACAAACACGCTTCGTAATCAAAGACCCACGTAGGAACATATGACGGATCTAGGGCCGGATTCATCAACGACAAACCCATGGGTATGCGGGGTATAAGAGGTAGAGATAAGCTAGCAGTCAGGTAGAGATAAGGCAAGAGTCAGAGACGCAGGCTTCAACGTGGGTATCTCTACCTCCTATACCCGCGGATTAGTCGTTGACGAATCCAGCCCCAGTTCGATCTTTACTCTTGGCGATATTTTTGAAGGAGTTTATCAGTCATAGGATTACTTGGGAAAGCATTAGAAAAATATGAATGAAATAAATATTGATATAAAATACATATAATATACAACATAGAAATTAATATAACACAACATAATATTACAATATAATATGTATCATTTTCTCGTCAAACATGGCATGTTTCAAAACACATTAGATGCCTTCAAACCAGATTCTTCAGATTCTTGTCCAACGAAAATTTAGTGTGACTTTCTTCGAAATTTTATAAGTCAACGTGCTGTTTGAAAATTTATAATAATTTTATTTTCAGGAAAAATTTGTGGTTTAAAGCCTCATAATCTTTTTAATGTACTGAAAAAGAGATCGCGCCGCGAATTCGTTATGTGCCGTTGACAAATTACAGAATACTTCACGTGAACGGAATTTAGGCTATCATTTAAACAAAAATCGCGACGTTCTGGACAAGTGCATAGCGCCATCTCTTCTTTTGGAACTAAAAAATTGCTGCCTCCTCATACTTAAAAACAAGATGCAATATTTTCCTCAAAATATAAAAATTGGAAAATTCCAAGCAGCACCCTTATTTATTGGGAATGTAATTGTTTAAAAAACTTCAAAGAAGGTTTTACTAGGGAAGGGTTTCGACCTCCCATGGAACTTCAAGATGAGACCAGGATCATTAGAAAGAGCTCGGAATGCTGATTACGAATATGGGTGTTAAAATTGCAAAATGAAACTCCTGAGCGAGTTATGGCCTGCCGAATGCGACGGGTCTCACCACAGGCCGGCCGTGCGATGCACCTGGCGCGAGAATGGTGAGTCATCGGGGCCCCGTAAGAGGTGACCGGCGGCGGTGGCGTAGGGGTAGTGCGCCTCCTCGTCAGGTGCGACGTCGTTGGTTCGGTCCCCATTGCTGCCGGTTTTTTGCACACCATAATTTCTCTTCGAAATGATCTTTTGTTCTGAATTATGACACGTATTTGATTAAATAGCAAGGAAAACTACCATACACGCCTGTAGAAATGCTTGGAGTCTACCTCATCGTGGACTCATGGACATCTTTTCGTGATACAGAAACCATTGAGAAAGCTGTCCCCGAAGGTGCGTACATTTACAACCATCTCTCAACACATTAATGAAATAATCTTTCTGATTTACTGTTGTGGTCATCTTTGCAGGCTGCCAAATCACTGTGCGCAATATTCTGGCCGGGGCTACATCGCTGACTCAACCTCTAGACGTTTTTTTTCTTCGGACCGATGAAAAACGTTGTGAAAAGGGTCAGGTCGTTTGCTATGGCAAATAGCGTGGGAGTTCAACATGACCCAGAGAGACAACCTACTGAAGGTTCTATCGCAGATTTACCGTATGTTTTGTGCCCCTAGGTTCTTAAACTTGGCATAAGGCAGGGTTCAACGATGATCACCCAGGTGTGTTTGTCACTCCTGGTGAATATTTGTTTGATCTTGCAATTACAATCCAATCGACTGTTTTACTGCTGGTTGTAGAGAGGCTGCATGTATAAGATGTGCAGTGTGTGAGCAACATGTCTGCTTCACACATTTTTTTGCTTTGTTCCACGAATGCCAAGGTTGTTAGAAACACCTCTAGTTGTTCAATATATGATTTGGACTCTTCTTGCGCAAAATAGTAAATAAAAATTTGACCATACCAGTTTCTTGTCTTCAAGCATTTTTACAAGCGTGTATGGTAGTTTTCCTCGCTATTTAATCAAATACGTGTCATAATTCAGAACAAAACATCATTTCGAAGATAAATTATGGTGTGCAAAAAAGCCGGCAGCAATGGGGACCGAACCAACGACGTCGCACCTGACGAGGAGGCGCACCACCCCTACGCCGCCGCCGTAGCTGGCGGTCCCCTTTTACGGAGCCCCGATGACTCACCGCTCTCGCGCCTGGTGTGTCGCACAGCCAGCCTGTGATGAGGTCCCCCGATCTCGACAAGCCATAACTCGCTCAGGAATTTCATTTTGCAATTTTAACACCCATATTCGTAATCAGCATTCCGAGCTCTTCCTAATGATCCTGATCTCATTTTGAAGTTCCATGGGAGGTCGAAACCCTTCCCTAATTAGTAAATTGTCCTTGAATAAAATCCTCTTTCAACCTTCTTGGAGAGTTTCTAGTTTAATTCGGAAGACGCTCGTTTTTGGTTTGGAAAATTTTCAATTTGATTTTGAAGGCCTAAGGCTTATAATTAATTTGAAATCTGACTGATTCGAGGAGGAAATGGTATATATTCGAATAGTTCCGAATGCTCAAAATTTTTAAATATTCGAATCCAAACACACTCAAAAAGCGTGCTTTTTGAATAATGGAATTCGAACACATTAGAAAATGAATGCCTATACGAATAGGTCATTCGAGCGCAACTATAGTACACATATATTTTTTAAAGATTCCGTGTTCACTAATTGGAGTGGATCCAATCTATTGATCAATCCAAGTGATACCAACATTCAATACACGATATTGGCTCAGGTGGAAGATAGCAAAATGGGCGCCAATGGCGCCATACATAGGTAGAAGACGATGAAACGCGGTTGCGAGCCGTGAACGAAAAGAGAGTACCCACCACGGTTCAGCAACATCTTATAAGTAGTGGCAGGCGCTGCAGAATAGGCAGGAACTGCTGACAGTGGGAAAAACGCTTGTTGCGACGCGACCGGAAGAAAAGGCAACTTAGTGCACTTCGAGTTTTTTACTAGAACCCTAGAGTAGCAGCTGCATTGTTAGGGTTGCAGTAAAAAAGCCGCAACACATGAGCAACATCAAAAGCTTTAGAAAAGAAATACGAAACTTGAGCAACTACATTTAAAATTCCCACTTCTCAATTAAAAAATAAGGGATAAAGGACGGCGTTACTCAATCCCTTCTAAGATGCACCATGCATTCTACTCCTACGAGCCGGATGTCGCGGAGGCGAGTTGAATGCGTATTTTGCCTTTACAAGACTTCTGCTGACCAGCCAATGGAAAAGCCAGTACTTTGCCTTTCCTAGTCAAGCCTAGTACCAATATGAGAGACCTGTCATCGTTGAAAAATAGCAGTCGTCAGATTTCAGCTAAGAGCACAGATAACACGCTAGGAAGCAGAAACAATCAGTGAATACCACTGTCCGTAATACCCGATTGCGTTTAAACAACAAATGTCAGAACTGCGAGAGCGTCGTTGTTGGATGGTGCCCGTATAACTATTTTATCATTTGAAAATAGACCCACTGAAACTACTTCGGCACATCTGCAATTAAAAGACGTGGGAGCAACGTAATACACTTTAATTTTCAACTAAAATCCTATCGTTTACAGCTGTACATAGTGAGGTCGATTCACTTCAGTCATGCTCTAAAAACAGAACCCTCAAGCAATTTAACCACCTGGATAGGTAGAATCTCGAGTCATCTAAGTGATCTAGAAAAAATAAAAGAGGATTTATCCTAGTCGAAGGAAGCACCGTTAGAAAAGTGAAGCAAATATCAGCAGGTTGTTCAGTCTCGGCTCTGAAAATGTCGAGGAAGTCTTCCCGTAGGCTACATCAGTGTTTTACTTTAGTAAAATAGTTCATTCATTGCATTCGTGTTGGAGTAATTTCTTCTTGACATCCTTGATATCTCATTAGTGCTGCAGGGTTGGGAAACAAAAGCAATTGACGGATACGAGTGTACAGTCTGAAGAAAAATTGAACTTCTTTCAGGCCTTTGATAACGACGATACTGTCGAAATGTCAGGCGTAATAAGGTTAAATTTTAATAAACCTGCGTGGCACAGAAGAAATAAAACTATACTACCAAAAGTGCCCATACTTTATGACAGAAGAAGATTTGTACAAGTCCGTTGTACAAGTTGTACAAGTCAAAAATATTAGGTAAAGTAGACCTACCGCTAGAATAGGTCCAATACTGTTTAGCATTTTTAAAAACTAATCTTTAGTACAAATGTGCATTTTCGGCACCTCACGATTCCAAAATCAATGATTGGCAGAGCATAATGATTAATTTCAGCAGTCTACTAGTGGTTGATTCTCACTCTCCTTTACTTAGAAAAGAAACCAGGACAATTCTCGCTTGATAGGCATATGTATCTAGCATTTTAGAAGATGAAGAGCTCGCTGACTCAGGTGAGGAGCATAATCGCTCCTGCACTGCCAGCTGCGATGCTCTCCTAACAAGTGGCGGAATCGATAAGGCAGTGCGCGTTGTCTGGGCAGGTATCCAGGCAGGTATAATGAAATTGGAAACGCGATACATAGCAGAGATGCCCCTCGTAACGGGATGGCCGCCGTCAGCGAGTGTGGGAATAAGGGCGGTGCCGGCGGCAACTAGTAGAATGCCAGGGACTCACAAGGGAAGGGTCTGAAGCGTATGTCTGAACGGGGGAAGCGAGTCATATAGGGAGAATCCTCACCCCTCAATTGGTTTGAAAATGTGTTTATTTTTTGCCAGGTCGCTGAACCCAAGGAGTAGGGGGTCACAAAGGGATACGGCGCAGCACGCGTTTGGGGGCCTTGTACGCCCGCGATACTTGTGCAGTCAGTGGCTCGGAGCGCAGGTGGGTAGAGGGTTGGCTCGTGCGAGGAAGGTCAGGGGTTTGGCTCTTCTGTGTTGCAGCACTTTTGCATTTCAACTGATTGGTGGAGATTTGGGGGATTCTGACGTCTATACTATTTTCAGACGGTTTCTGCGCATTTTTCTCGCGGTACGTTGTGGTATTCAACATGCTGATAAATGTTCAGCACCAGTGATACACAGGTACAAAGTGATGAAGCACCACTGGGAACCTTACGGGTAGCGTATAAAGGCTACATGCTCCTCATAGTCTGATTCCATACGTGGACCAAAGGCCTCGGGAAAAACCGTCCTGCTCGGATTTTCAAAGGAGACCACGTTGTGACGTCGGAGGTGGTTCAAATGAGAAACGAGGTGTGCGGACCCGCAAATTAAGCTAAACGGCATTGATACACTCTTTCCCTCATGTCTGCCTGTCACCTGGAAATCAGAGGTCTGCTGAAGGTTTTCTAGAACCTAACACCAACAATGTTTGAAGACGCTGGAGTGGTGCTCCTGCTTCCGCTGAAGTGTGGGCCACCATTAGTCAAGGAAAATTCGAGGTAAGAAATCAAGCTGGCCGAACGGGCGGCCAGCATGCCAAAGGACTTCGAAACACATTAAATTGAAGTTGACGAAGACGAACAGCTGGAAGTGTTGGAAGAAGAAGAGGAAGATCGGGATCCGCAAGACGAACTGATGGACGTGGAGAGGCAAGCAGGCAGTGGGCATATGATAACGTTTTCGGGTGCAACTCTTGTTTCGGAGGAAAAGGTACGTCTTCAATTGGATTTCGGTTGCGTGCTCATAACGATGGAGGATGACACCGCGATTCACTACACAGGCACTTCGTACATGTGTATCACTGGTGCTGAACATTTATCACCATGTTGAATACCACAGCGTACAGCTGGAAAAATGCGCAGAAAACGTCTGAAAAAATGGTATAGACGTCAGAATCCCCCAAATCTCAACCAATCAGTTGAAATGCAAAAATACAGCAGCGCAGAGGAACCAAAATCCTGACCTCCCTCGCACGAGTCAACCCTGTACCCACCTGCGCTCCGAGCCACTGGTTGCAGACGCATCGCGGGCGCACAAGACCCCCAAACGCGTGCTGCGCCGTATTCCATTGTGACCCCCTACTCCTCGGGTTTACCGACTTGGCAAAAAATAAACACATTTTCAAACCAATTGAGGGGTGAGGATTCTCCCTATATGACTCGTTCCCCCCATTCAGACATACCCTTCCCTTGTCAGAGCCACACAAAAGCATGTGCATCAACTAAAGCGGATTTCATTAAGTCAAAAAATAAATCAGTATAAAAAGGTAGTGGTCTCGAAAGCAAATCCTTTTGCGGGATGCGCCACGGATTCTTCTTCGACGAGACGATCGTGGAGGCAATTTGATGTTTAGCCTATACAATGAAAGAATAAAACACTGACTCGTTCATTAGTAGCGGTGGCCAGCTAATGGACATGTCAGCGTTTTATCTTCCTCGTAACAGATAACTCCTAGTACCGATTCACTGAGCTCGAAGCGGTGAAAGCTAGTTTGGTCTCGACGCTAAATCTGAGTCAAGAATCTTGACAGCGCAACGGATTCAAGGGTGCGTGCCAGTGCAGTCGGAGGAGGTGTCGGCTGTCGCATGCACTCCGATTCACGGATGTGTGCCTGATTCCCATCCCCTCGAGCTCCCTGAATTGGCATCGGCCTTATTTTGGAAGGATGAAACTCTGTCTTGTTCATCGGTTCACCGGTATATGTCAGCGCGTAGGCCAAATACGCGTTCAAACACCCCACATGACGTCTCCTAGAAGTGGAATGCGTTGCGCATTCTGCAAGGGATTGACCAATGCCGAACTTTATCCTCTATTCTTCCTCTAATGAGAATAGACGGCGAATAACGCAATGGAATTGGTTTCAAGCAACATATCTGGATCACCACAGCCTAAAGCTTTGCTCGAAAATAAGAATGCTGTTGTCCAACGTTCCCATGACTCTATAAAAGCACTAAATTTCTATAGACTATTCCATTTGTTAGGGCGCGTGTAGCGCAGTCGGGGGAGGTATCGGTTGTCACGTGCAACCGATACCAGGCTCTTGGTTCAGACTTTCCACTCATTAGTTAGCCGTAGCAAGTAATTATAGAGGCCAAATACGTATTCAAATCGCCTCCACGACATCACGTAAAAATAGAATGTGTACTGCATCCCAAAAAGGGGTTAAATAACGCCGTCCTCCATCCCTTAACCTTTTTACCCCTTGTTTGTTCCAAAAAAGCTTCGAGCAACTGCGGTCTTAACCGTTGCTCTTCTCTGAAATTTTGGCTGTAGAATTTGACCAATTTTTACATCAGAGTAAAAAGACCATCCATGCTTTTCTGCGAAGACCTCCTTTGTCAAATTAATCACCCCATGATTGACATACTCATCAAGCATTCGAGATACAGCTCACGTGTAAAAACTCTTCCTCTTATGGTCTCTAATTTTTTCAGTTGCTATAGCATTTTCCTTCGTTTTTTAATTTTGGGTTGAAGTTTCTCTTCCTCAGAGTGTTCTCATTCCTTTCTTTGTGGTATAGTTGTGCTCTCGAAAAATTTTCGAATATTTTCATGGTTTCGAATGCGAATATTCGAATTCGAATATATTCGAATGACACGGCTTTTCTGAGTACACGAATTCGAATGCGATCGAGTTTTGAATTTTCGAAATCGAATATTTAAATGCGAATTAAAGTCATTCAAATGCCTATTCGAATAGGTCTTTCGAGCACAACTACTTTGTGGGCATTTCGATGTGCAACAATTAATAAACAAACAAACAAAAGATAAGTACCTCTGTGCGCATTTCCCTGTGCAATATAAATAATAAACAAATAAGCAAAAGATATGCATCCCTATCGTCATCTGATTTCATGCGTTAGGAACAGCCTCACACAATCTCGCCGACGATTCAGTTAAGCTGTTTTACATAAGAGACCCCTGGATTCACTAAGAAAACAAATTTTGCTTACTGCGAGATCTTTCAAAACAGGCACATTGAGTCCAATTTCACTGAGAAAAATCTTGAAAACCAGATTGCTTCGTCAATCCGGTCATCGAAGTTCTCTTCGAACTCAACCCCAAAGTGAGCAATGTTCATCTACATGGTTATTCTTCCTACAGGTCTATTCCAAGGCATCTACTAAGCTTAAACAAATTTTTACAAAATGTGTGCGGTAAAACGGGCAAAACACCAACGATTTTTTAGACGAAAAGATGAGACAGTGTTCGATGGAATACTAATGCAGCGTACAGATCGCTGAAAGCGCTACTTGGCGTGAAAATAATCAAAAAGCAGTCAGCTTCTCACACAAGTGCATCTGCTCGTTTCTCTGCATGAGATGGAGGATTTATTTATTTATTTATTTATTTATTTATTTATTTATTTATTTAAAGAGGTGGAAAACTCAACTGAAAGGCAATTGAGTCGACATAGAAATTTTACAATTCTAACATGTATGCTGTGTATGTAAGTTTGATTATTGTGCCTTCTTCCTTTTTTGACACTCCTTATAACAAATGAAATAAGTACAGGTCTACGCAGATTCCAAGTGCAAGAAGCACTGTACTCGTATAACTTAAATTTAAATTAATTTTTTTCGTTAACGAAAATTTAATCAACATTGATTTTTTTACATCTTACTACTTCGCCCATTTTCTATATGGTTTACCTCTTCTCCTACAACAGATAACAACTTTATCAAAAAATTTTACAGCTTTAGATCCTCTGGTGTTTGCAAGATCCTGTTGTAATTGAAAAGGCAGTTTATTGTCGCAAAAATAGGCAAAGATTCGAACACATGTGAAAGACCGACACCTGACATGCTTTGTAAATGATTGCACGTCTGAATGAGAATAAAAGGATTAAGGATAAAGTACGGCGTTACTCAATCCCTTTTGGTATGCGCCACGCATTCTACTTCTACGGGTTGTCGTGGAGGCAATTTGAATGCGTACAATGACTTGCAGTGGCCAGCCGATGAACAAGTCAGCGCTCTATCCTTCCCAGACAAGTCTGGTACCAATTCGCCGACCCCGGAGGGATGGAAGGCTTGGTTGGCCTGGGCGGGAAATCCGAACCAAGAACTGGTATCCGGCGCCTCCTCTAACTGCGCTATACGCGCCCGAATGAGAACAAAATGCCAAATTGCTGATGCGTCCGTCTTTCACCCATGTTAGTTCTAGCTACAAGAAGAAAACAGGTGCCTCATCCCACTGCGCCACCAGGCTCCTATAGAGGAGGTAACTGCTTGTAAATATCCAGGTGAGAAAAAAATCTAGTAAGCAGTAGCTATATGTATGCCTAACAAGGAAACTGATAATAGCTCATAAAGAGTGTCGAGAATGCTAGAAAGTCTTGGCAGTAATGCGTAGATTAGCTCTTCGTCAGTTGAATGCGGCAGGAGCGGAACATCAAGCTAATGAAAATACAGAGTGAGGTTTGGTCGGAGGAATAACGGACAATACTAGCAAGCTCCAGCACGACGAAACAGGGAAATAAATCAGCGACGGAACGGCTATAATTCTCGCCGACATGAAATTGAGCAGCGATGTCGTGAAATGGTCGAAGAAGTAGTGTTTTCGCATCGCTCAGCATTCATAGTGTGCATAAGAAGTATTGAAGACTTACCTCAGAGTGAAAGGAGCTTCTAGAATTTTCCCTTCGAAGCAGTACTGCAAAAGCCAATTAGAATTAAGGAGAAAATCTGACTGCCTAGCGGAAAAGATTGATTCTCGCAATCGACGGGTGAAAGTGAATCAATATTTGGCGACACGACGTCATCGGCGGCTTCGACTTTTTGCTTGCATGTCGAAGGACCCTTGCGACGACGGCATCACGTAAACATTCTATTGAGAAAGTTTCTATGGAAACACCACAGCATAGTGCCTTCTGTGAGATGATGTCGACCCTCGACGGCTAGACGCTTTGTGACGACAGCATGCCAGCTTTTGCTCAGCGATTTTTAAATTTTTTCGTTTTTCCTATTCATATCTACAATCAGGTTCTTGGTTCGGGTTTCCCTCCCAGGCCAACCAAGCTTTCCAACCTTCCGGTGTCGAAGAATCCTTATCAGACTCGTTTGGGAAAAACAGTATCGTCTCCATCGGTTAGCATAGCAGATCCCATAAGTGGTTGATTAACACCACATTCTATCCTTTATCTTTTGTGTTAAAAATTCACATCAATTCGCTAAAAAACCAGTTGTGTAGATTTCCTGAAAGGACGTGCATCATTGTTTCGAAGCAAACGCAAGCTTGGTGTCAAAACAAACTTCACGGAGATTTCAAGATAGACTTGGTAGTACCAAATTTCACAGTAGACCCATAGTAGTAACGCACTTGAACTCTAGCTTTTGTCCTAAGCACTATTTGAAAGCAAATCTTGGGCTAAAATATCAAAAAATTGGTGAAAATAAATCTTGTTGATTCCAGGCCAGCAGTAAATGTTACCATTTGTAAAACTTATCGTAGAATAATCCTCAGTTATGTATGGATAGCGCAGTCTGTGGTGGCGCCGGCTGTCGCATGCACCTGGTTGCAGACTGCTGGTTTGGATTTTCCGCTCAGGCCATGTAAGCAGCTTTTCATCCCTCGGTGGGCCAGTGAATTGGTACTAAATTTGTCTCAGAAGAATAAAACGCTGATCCGTTCATCGTGTGGGCACCATGAGTCATTCATTTTATAGGTAAAATATTCAAATTGCATTCAAATTGCCTGCACGATATCCCGTAAAAGTATAGAATGCACTGCGCATTAAATAAAGGGATTTACTAACACTGAGTTTTATTCTTCATCCTTACTGCAAAAAAATCTGTAAAACTCCATTGGAAGCACGGTAGAACACGATAGAAGCAAATAAAAAGGAATTACAAGGCACCGATGAGCGGTCTGAATCGAGGCAGAAAGACCCAGGCGAAGGCAAACATTTTCGAACAAAAGCAGAGAATCGTGTGAGCTGGAACGCTCAGGCGGACTTCGGCTTCTAACCTCTAAGCGAGCCTGGAGACGGAAAAGCTTAAACAGGCGGACGCTTCACAGCTGGATCAATTCAAAACAGGCATTTGTTTGCCGAGAGCGCGTGATGAAGCGACAGTGTGTCGGTGCGAAGACCAGCAACTCTTGAATGGTACCGTATTCAGAACAATAGCGGTTAAAATTGCTGTACCACTGGCTATCTAAACCTACCCCTACTGCCCTTATTTTGCATATAGAAACGAGGGGAAAAGTGTTTTAGAAACTCCCTTAGTTCCTCTTTTCTTCTGCACTATGCACCATACGAATGCAATCCATTTACAATATGTATATAAGATATTAAGATTTATGAAATGTAGAAGTCGAACAACCATCTTTGATAGAATGCTCGCATTTTGTTTTAAACTTGAATTCGCATTCTAAAACAACAAAAGGGGCGAACACAGAAGGGACACACTCCGCGACATACTGGCCCGTAGCAGTTGTAAGGGTGTTCCAGGTTGGAATTCGAAGACTCGCTACAGAAGCACCAGGCGAGACGGCCGTGCTGAAGTGTTATCAGGCGCTGAAGAATCGATGGAATCAGTCGAGCGATGCGAGGTGATTCAGATCGCATAGTTGCGAATTCGCAAATGCCATCGCTACGTGCTATTTCTGGCCCGCATCAACGCCAAGCGGAAGCTCAACGAATCTACAATCCCGCACATATATTGCAAAAAAGCAGGGAAAATAAAAGAGTGGAGAACGACCTTAATAGATTTTCGATCGAAATGCGCCATGAATCTGTGAGATATCGTGCAAGCAGTACGAGTATGTATACGCAATAAATTAAGTTGTTCAGAATTTCTTTCATTTTTTCTTCTTTATTTGTTTATTACTTGAACTGGGACGATAAGGCTACCTTATGAACGGTAAACGGATCAGCAACCTTCGCTTCGCCGACGATATTGTTCTCATCTCTACCAGCACGGCAGAAGTCGAGGAGATGCTGAACGAACTCAATGTGGCAGGTATGAACATCGAATTGGACATGAATATGTCCAAAACGCAATTTGTGGTCAACCAGTGGTTTGACACGGGACTCGTGAGGTTAAACGGAGTCGCTCTACAACAGGTCGACTTCAACGTCTATCTGGGAAGAGAGCTGAACATGGATAACGACCTCGCTCCTGAAATCGCCCGCAGGAGATGCGCAGCATGGGCAGCCTTCAGTTCGATTCGCGAAGTCACCGATCAGGTCATGGATGCCGGCCTCAGGCCTATGTTATACTCCCGCGGGAGGATCCGGGCGGGAATCGCGCCGGGATCCCTGAGCTGGCCAATCGCCGCGCCCCGCCACGCCCGCCGTCCGCGGTGCACCCCTAGTCCGGAGACGTTCCGCGGATGCTCCCGCGGGCGGATAACACTGGCCTCAGGGCTCCGATATTCAACGCCTGCGATGTGTTACGCGACGGAAACCTGGCCCGACAACGAGACAATCGTCAGAGCGATGCAAACTACGCATCGTGCACTGGAGAGATGTCTTCTGAGGACAAGCCTTCGTCAGCAATGGCAAGAAGGTCTACGAAGCTCGGAGCTAAGTCGTGATGAGCAGATCCGCTGCAATAGAAGAAGTCCAAATATCGCTGGGCCGAACCCCTGCTTCGGCGAAAGGAGGCTTCGTGTCACAGAATGACTCCCAAGAGACCATAAGAGACCACTGGGACGACCGCCAATGTGATGGGCACACTCATTCTCAAGATCTTTCAGAGAGCGGAGTCTGCCTCACTGGATGCAAGCTGCCAGAGAGCGAGCGGTCTGGAAGAGTTGGGGTCGCCTCTGAGAAGACCTTCGACCGACAAAACGACCATCAAAGTATCAAAATAAACAAGTATTTCATTATTCACCGTACAATGCAATACTGAGCAGGACAGCGATCTCCTTTTCCCAGAACTGGGAAGACCGGGAGTGGAGGAAGAAATCGGTGACCGACCTACTTAAGTCTTCAAACTTATGAAAAGCGGAACAAGTGATAATCTCAAGGGGCTATATCAGAAAAATATGGCGGATGGAGAGCGATCTCCCAGCCCAGCTCCACGTTTTTTTTGGATTGCTTTTGCTAAATGAGGTCTGGCGCTATCAGGGAGAGGGTGCACTGAAGGTCGTACAATAAAATATGTGACGACCAGTCGATCAAAAAGTCGATTTTCAATCGTTCACCCTCAAATAATGCTAACTTAATAACACAGTTGCTGAACTGGGCGGGACGAAGAACATCAAAGGAAGAGTAGAAAATGAAAAAGCAAAACAAGCTGCATCATAATCACTCGACACTATTAGTATTCTTGGACGCTTTTTATCTTCTAAGTTTTTTGAAGAGACCGTCTTTCTGTAAGATATTTAGACACTGCATGTCAGCACCTGGCAGCTACAAATTTGGGGTCAGCAAGGAAATATATTTGTAAGCGAATGGGATTCGATCCTTCTGCTATCAGGGCAAGATACACATTTTTTACCGCCTTGTTCGATCGAACGGAAGGGTAGAGTTTTAGTGTCAACTAGTCATCAGTGCAACAGATCAGCACTAAAAACCTTAAAAACAGCGCTTCAAAAATGATTAGGAATTATTTGATTAATATCAAAGTAGTGCACTATCGAATTCCTCTATGAGAAGCGCCACGGGCCGGAAGACTGTAAACAAATTGAATGCGTATTTGGTCTATAGAATGCTTCACGCTAATTCAGCACTTTATCCTCTCCGGTGATGGCGTCAAGGCCAAGTTGCCTTGGACGGGACTCATATCTTACACCATGACCCGAGTTGTACACGGGAGTCAGCACTCCCTCCCCCCCCCCCCTCCCTTCCCCTTCGGCTCTATCTGCCCTTCTCTTTATAGGACACGTCATAATTATTTCTGCATCTGAGAGTCACCGCTGTGGGTAAATCCAACACCAAGACAGACAACACACCATTTTTCAGCACTTAATGGGTTGCAGGACGCGTGGCAGTGGGGAAAGAGAATATCAAATACAAGAATAACTAGCAAAGCAGAAAGCAGACCGAATGAACCGCTGAGGTAAAGGCAAGAACTATGTATCAGATGTTCGACTGTTCCAGAAGTCAAGAGCTCTCAGTTCATGCACTCTATAGCAATGGCTCACTCAAATTCTCACAGTGTTCGTTGTCCGTGAGGAGGCAAGAACAGCACTGACCAAAAAAATGCAGTGGGGAGTCCAGAAGGAGTTCGACCGGTTAACAGCTTGGAGCAGGACACCATTGTCTTCTACTACAGTAAAACCGCAGCAACATTGAGAATCTCAGTACAGACAGAAAGTTGCTGCTCATCATCAAAAACCATTAAATTAAAAATTTTGAAGTACATACAGTTGTGGCCGTAGCCTTTTCAAAAATGCCGAAAAAGACGCATTTTCCCGACTTTTTCGGTCTTTCGAAATAACTTCCTTCAAGTTAACCAATTGCGAAAGCAAGCACATTTTTGAGTTCAGCAGTTCAAGCTCTATCAGATAGCGTTAAAAAATTGACAAAAATTTCAAAGTTCAACCGAATTTTTTTAAAGGTTAGTTTTTCGTTCAAAATCGTGCTCCATTGCGAAGGGCGGCCGCGGACGAGTTGTCGGTAGCAAGTCGTCGAAGACCGTTGCATGCTCATAACTCCTTCAATTTTAGGTTTTTTGAGAAACGGTTGGTACCGTACTATTCGTCTCTTCGAGATCTACACAGCAATTTATACATTTTATCAGAACACCGCTTTTTCGCAGTGGGTGGGCAAAAATGACTTTAACGGGCTCTTTGCGATTGGAGAAGCTTATTTCCCGAGACTTGTATGTTCTCGAAGTATCTCAAGCATAGCGGGAAGTGCTCTGGGATGCCAGGAATCCCTCGTGAGTGCGCCGTGCACAATGCATACAGGATCGGACCTATCAATCGAGTGGGCGCGACAGCTTTTAGAGTGCGCGTTTGGGAAATTTTATCACAAATTTGCAGCCGGCCTACTCAGGAATTGCTGTAATCTGTTCCGGCGAGATCTAGGAGTGCGCCGTGAACAATGTATATAGGATCGGACCTATCAATCGAGTGAGCGCAACAGGGTGTAGAGTGGGCGATTGGGGAGTTTTATGAGAAATTCGCAGCCGCCCTAGTTAGGAATTGCTCTAACACAGTCCAGCTAGCCTTTGGAGTGCGTCGTGAGCAGTGCAAACAGAATCGAAACTATCAATCGAGTGGGCGCAACAGCTCGCAAATTGCACGCGCGGGCGTGTTCGGAGCGCAATAACTCTGTAGAGATCGAATCGATCCGGCTGCGGCTCATGGATTTCGTAGGCAGCAGAAAGCTTCAGTAGTTCGCAGAAGTACAGCGTTGTAGCTTCTAAAAAGGCGAAATTATAGCGGTGTGAAAATGCATGTGAGGCTTGTGTCGCCTAATTTTTTCCCGATTTCAGTCGATCACTGCGAGAATACGCGATGAGCTAACAGCCCACAGGTGCGTAGGCGAGCAGAATACTGAAGGTACTTTACGATGTCATGCTCGTAACTCCCCTGATGCCTAAGCTGCTTCGGCCCCACCTGACATTTTAGAGCGGTGGAGGGCAGCGGTGAAGTTTCCAGCGCTCTTTCTCGTCCAGATTTGGGTTTTCAGTACTCGCAATGGTAACATCCTGTTCAGCTCGAAAAGCTCTATCGAACGGTACCAATCTCGTTCAATTCTGAGACCATCGATTTTTTTGACAATTTCGCTTCGAAGACGTGGGCACTCCAGGCCGCGGCAGAGGGGCGATGACGTCATCGAAAATTGATTTTTCCGAACCGGCCCAGGTTTGGTACCATTCGATAGAGCTTTTCGTGTTGAATTGAACGGTGTTATTGAGTTTCGGAAAATCTGTGATCTGGGCGAGTAAGGGCGCAGGAAACTTCAACCGCTAAGCTCGCCACCATAAAATGGCAGCTGGGACTAAGGCAATTTAATAAGCTAGGGAGTTGTGAGCATGTCACCTGAAAGCAACTTTAGTGTTCTGCATGCGCATTTGCAGGCCGTCAGCTCTCCGCGTCTTCCCGCAGGGGTCGACTGAAATTGTAAAAAATCGTGCCACGCAAGGTTAACCTGCATTTTCGCAACGCTGTAACTTTGTCCAATCATAAGCTACATTATTGTGTTTTAGCAAGCTACTAGAACTTTTTTGCTGCCTACAAAACCCACTAGCTGCAGCCGAAAAGGTTCACAATTTGCAGAGTTATCGCGCTCAGAACACACCCGTGTGTCAAATTTAGAACAATAACGGTCGATGTTCTCCCCTCTCTTACTGGCCCAGATTACGGTTTTCGCTACTCTTAGCCGAACTTTTCAATTCAGCATGAAAAGCTCTATCGAATGGTACCAAACTTGGGCCGGTTTGGAAAAAATCAATTTTCGATGACGTCATCGCCCCTCTGCCGCGGCTTGGAGTGCCCTCGTCTTCGATGCGAAATTGTCAAAAAAATCGATGGTCTCAGAATTTGAACGAGATTGGTACCGTTCGATAGAGCTTTTCGAGGTGAACAGAATGTTACCACTTCGAGTACTGGAAACTCAAATCTGGACGAGAAAGAGCGCTGGAAACTTCACCGCTGCCCTCCACCGCTCTAAAATGTCAGATGGGGCCGAAGTAGCTTAGGCAGCAGGAGAGTTTTGAGCATGCCGTCGTAAAGTGATTTCAGTATTCTGCCCTCCTGCGCTGTTGGCTCATTGCGTCTTCCCGCAGTGATCGACTGAAATCGGAAAAAATTAGGCCACACAAGCCTCACATGCATTTTTACACCGCTATAATCTCGCCTTTTTAAAAGCTACAATGCTGTACTTCTGCGAACTACTGAAGCTCTCTGCTGCTTACGAAACTCACGAGCCGCAGCCGAATCGATTCGATCTCTACAGAGTTATTGCGCTCCGAACACGCCCGCGCGTGCAACTTGCGAGCTGTCGCGCCTACTCGATTGATAGGTTCGATTCTATATGCACTGTTCAGGATGCACTCCGGAGGCTAGCTGGACAGCTTTAGAGCAACTACTGAGTAGGGCGGCTGAGAATTTCTCATAAAACTCCCTAAACGCTCACACTACAAGCTGTCCCTCCCCCCCTTCATTGATAGGTTGATCCTATATGCATAGTGCACGGCGCACCCTCAGTGGATTCCTGGCATGACGGAACACTTTATGCCATGTTTGATATACTCCGAGAACATGCAAGTCCTTTAATATATGCTTCTCCAATCGCAAAAAGACTGCCCCACTCATTTTTGACCACCCACTGCGAAAACGCGGTGAACTGGCGAAGTTGTATACACATTTTTGTAAACCTCGAAGAGATGAATCGAATAGTACCAACCCTTTCTCAAACAACCTCAAATTGGAAGAGTTGTGAGCACGCAACGGTTTTCGACGGCTTGCGACCGACAACTCGTCCGCGACCGCCCTTCGCAATGGAGCGCAAGTTTTCAATTTCGGCCATTTCCACAGCTTCATATCAACAATGTATACCATACGATAGAGCACAAGCTCCTGAGCTCAAATGTATCGTTTGTTTTTGAAATTAATGAATTTTAGGCGAGTTATATCAAAAAGACGCAAAAGCCGGGAAAACGCGGCTTTTTCGGGATTTGATCAAAAGATACGGCCATAACTGTATCTTTCACGTCAGCGGTACCGACGTGGGCGTGTATCAGTTGGAGAGTCTCTCTTGCGCTGAAATCTTTCGCTGAACATCCAGAACGACGTCAGACGGGGTTGAGGAGGAACTTTGTCGGGTGGGAAGCAAATCTGAGGTCTTAAACTACTTTGAGGCCTCAGACGACGATGAACACATCGCAAAGTTATGCCGTCCGGTGGAGCTGATCCATCTTACAACCTCGCTCGCCGGAGAAATATTGACACAATAGAGAAACACCTTCACGAAGAGAGAGTGCTTGGAAAAATTAAACCGAGTCCTCAAGAAGAGAGAGCTTAGAGAATTTAAAGAGAATACTGTTGTGCATGTGTAATTTTCAATGTTCTATAGCATGTATGACCTAATCTGTTTGGACCATTCCCAACGTTTAGATGACTGCTCATTTTCCCCGTCCCTTTTGACGTCTTTCGATCGCGTGCCTATAGAATGTAGGGTTTGGTGGGTTAGTCTTCAGTTGTCACACTGGGTCTTCCATGGTCTGGAAAGGACAATAACTCCAAAACTAGAAAGACTGCAGCAATGTTACCATTACGTGGTTTAAATACAGGCCTATCCTAATCGGAAGGGACTCAGGTGTCTTTCTTCATCACTCCGGATGCCTAGTATTATGCTCGGGAATGTTTCAGGAACGAAGAATTCAGCCATGCAGAGAAGGAAGGGAGAGTACTCACGCGCTAGGTTTTATTCCAATGAAAATAACAAGAACGGAATGGAACGTAGAACAACTAACAAGACCAAGGAGGAGCACAAGGTAAAATCTGCTATAACAAAGTCTTGTTTAGACTATTTTAGTGTTACGTCCTTCCGACTAGGACTAAAGATAACGGAGAAGGAAAGGAGTTAACTAATCCCGTTGAGATCCGCCATGCATTTAACTTCAATGAGGTATCGTAGAGGCAAGCTGAATACGTATTTGATCACTTTCGGTGGTCAGTCGATGAACAAGTCAGTGTTTTATTATTCCTAGACGAGTATGCTACCGATTCGCTGACCCCGTAGGGATTGTAGGTTCGGTTGGCCCAGGAAGGAAAGCTGAACCAGAAACCTGGAATATGACCCACGCAAAAGCCGGCCAGTGTCACTCTGCGCTACCACACACTTCACGTCTAGAATAGGCCCACAAGGCTAAATAGACTGTTCAGAGGTAGTCTAGGAAGAATACAGCAATCGAAGAACTAAACAGCAAGGATTCGTCCATAACGTCGAGAACAGCGAACCAGAAAGCGACTGCGGCAGAGGGAAGAAGTGCCACAACGGTAGCGTCAGCTGTCAAGTGAGAGCGGAGCATTGTTACGCGCTACCGGACACAGCGCATGTTACGTTCGTGTGCTGCGTATGTGGGCGCACCACAATAGCTGCTTTTGCTGAGCAAACAGACCGAGCAGACGAGGCGGTAGGGACGCCGCGGACGCTCGCCGACGGGGTCCACCAGGTCCGATGAGTCGACTTCACTTTGAGAACCGTGGCACCCAGAACTGGCACTCTGTTGGGCACACGAAAGGATTCTGAGCAGGAATTCGCTGAGTATTTCAGTTAGAAGAGGTCCTTTTTGGCAGGCATGGTATGCACCATCGGAAAAGGTGTAGCAACTATACGAAGATGAGAGGTAACACGAATAACATTAAGTCGTTGCATATGAAATGGCCGATTTTGACTGAAAACTTTGACAGATCATAACTTTGCATGCAAGCAATTTTGCTAATCGAATTGAGGACCTCAACGTGAAAATTGCTTACACATTGCAAAAGCCAGAACTACGAGAATTTATAAAACATAAGAAGACGTATTCGGCATCATGTTGGCTGCTGAATTTTTTAACCTTCACATGACGATCTAAATGCTTGAAAAATGATAATAGGTAAGCAACACATCTGGGGCCGGATTCGTTAACGACTTACAGCAATTTAACAGAGAAAATTACAGCCGAAATTCCTGATAGTGCGGCTTATCAAACGATATGGCGAGCGATAAGCCGCGTTATCTGAGTTTTCCGCTCTGAATTCTCTGTTAAAGTTATATAAAGTCGTTGATGAATCCGACCCCTGGTGAGTATGCTGGATATGGAGATTTTCGTATCCCATTTCATGCTGTTTCTCGGCAACAATTTTTGAAACGAGCGGACGCGTGTTGTCATGCAGTAGGACTGGGCCTCTTCGATTGACCAAAGCCAGATGTTTTTCAATCAACTTCTGGTGCATCACTTCAATTTCGGCACAGTACTTCTCCCCTGTGATAGTCTCTCCAGTCTTCAAGAATGTGTAATAGTCTATTCCAGCCATTTCCCACCATGCGGTCACCATGGTCTTCTTCTGATGGAGATTTGGTTTCGACAACTCTCTCAATCTCGACCAGCCATTGTGCAGAACGACGATGATTGTCATAGAGGACCTGGCTTCCGTCGAAGAACAAGCGCAAGTTCGAGCTCTACATCATAGAGGGCACTCCAGTTGTCAAATCGCCGCTCTACTTCGCCGCTCCAGATGCGCTGTGTTCAACTACCTGAAAGATCCTGTTGGACAAGGAAGGAAACCAGGGTCTGGAAGACTTCTTGTGGTCTCTGGCCAAGATATTCGACACATTCAGCGACTCTTGTCGAACTCGACGGTTTCGATCGGTCAAGCTAAGGCGGACTTATCGTTGGATGCATCGTGAATGATCATCTGGAGAGCAACCATAGGGACTGGCAGAGTTGTCCGTGAATAGATGGAGAGGGCTCCGATGGTTACTGATCGCCATGAGGGAGGCCGAACGTCTTCAACAAACATGTAGAAGCACTACTACTGTTTAACGCTCGCCTTATAGTTTCAATACAGTCATAACAAATACGTTGTTTCTTTTTCAAAAGTTTTGCATTCAAGAGAGGTTACTGATTCATTTTCAGGTATGGTTTTCGACCACTTTCAATGGAAGCAGACCCATACTGCAAAATGATGTAAAAAGAAAAAATTGTACATGTAGGGAGGCCTTATAATTTTGGCACACACTGAATATGGAGGTTCTTAGCCATGACGAGATGATGCTTTTATGAACTCTAAAAGTAACCATTAAGATTTAGGCTGTGAGATATGAGATTTAGGTGCCAACCTACTACACAGATCGGAACGAGTTTTTGTCGTTTTAGTGCATCTATTGTTCCCTCCTTGGTTTGCTTTACACTCCACAACTTGATAAAAAATTTGGTTTTAGGAAAACATGCAGAATTAAATATTTATGAGGAGTACCTTTTACTAGTTCATTGACAAGTCAAAACCATAAAATTCGAGTTGCCTGCGCGACATCCCGCAGAAGTAGAATGCGTGGCGCATCCTCTCAAAATGGGTTGATTAACGCCGTCCTCTATTCCTTTTATCCCACTCTAAAACTTCATGTTCACTACGAATGAATAGAACACAACGTTCTAGTCTTCACCTCTCAGAAACATCAATGAGACTGGTAAAAACTCTAAGGCTTATCGCTTCTTCCTCCATAACCTTGGTTGAATTACGAGAATTTCACGAGGTTTTACAACACTGTCCATACTCCAATGAAATAATGAGACCGAAATGGACTGTACTGTACAGTGTTCGAGACTCGCGTCATGTTTCTGTAGTATTCGTGGGCAATGAAAGAGAAGAAGAAGCGTCAGAACACTCGAACGAACGTCAGAATAGTTACAATGATTTATCGCTACTCGTACAGAATTTCGTAACTGCACTGGACGACGCGTTTCTGTAGAGTGAACAATAGTAATAAAAATGAAGAAATAGAATTCTAGATAGTAGATTTACAAAAGATCTACTTGCCACGTTCTTCAGAAAAGCTTTTGTGGGGTATTCCTTTCGTGGTTCTTTAGCGATAAAAAGAACATTTCCCAAAGTGTTGAAGTGAGTTATTGTTTCAGAGTTGTTTACGGATTTTGCGGAATAGAAAACAAAGATTAGAAATAGAAATAAGGCAGAGTAAATTTTATTCGAGAAAGTTGTTGTAATTTCAAATTTCATAACAAAATTTATACAGTGGGTCTCAAAAAATGTATACTCTGTTTGAAAGTTAATACCTTTGCTCGCGGTAAAGATACTGAAGAAGTTGTGAACGCATAAGAAAGATTGATAACACAGAGATTTTCTGACATTTAAGCGGTATGGATTGCGCCGTGCACTCGTCTGAAACCTTGCATTTTACAATCGATTGATTGTGTTTCGCTTGGACTCTTGTTATAATTTCTCCACAAAATGGCCGTATCAACTGATTTGTGCTTCTTTTAAAGTTTAAAATCTAAAAGCATACGGCATGCGAAAAGTGCCGGGTATCCTAAAAATGTAGGTACTATTTGAAAGGTTCTAGCATTGCTGCTAGTGAAGCTTTTGAATGTGTTTGAGACACATACAAAAGCACATAGTAGAAGAATTTTTTGCGTAAGATTGCGCCATGCCATCGCCTTAAATTTTGCATTTCAGACTCGATTGATTGTGCATCGGCTAATGCTTGTTACGATTTGTTACTATTTGGCCACGTTTACCTGTTCTGTGGTTGTTTAAGCTTTTAGAACTTTTCAATTACAGAAAAGACACGTGATATTCGAGTTTATTAACTGCACAATTTAAATGAGAGAAAGGGGCACCATTTTACGAGACGGATTCTATGGAGTAATGAAGCAACATTCAAGCTAAATGGAGAGGTTAATCAGCATAAATGCAGCTTCTTGGCGAAGGAATCGTTAAAAGAAGCAGGGTGAACTGGCCAAGTAGTAACAAGATTGTAACCAGCATTCAGCCCGTGCACAATCAATCGAGTCTGAAATGCAAGGTTTCAGGCGGGTGCACGGCGCAATCTTAACTATTTGCGCGCCCTGAAGTTCTCGTTATCATGTGCTTTCATATGAGTCTCAAACACCTTCAAAAGCTTTACTAGTAGCGATACTAGAACCATTCGAATAGTACCTGCATTTTTTGACACTTCCTGCATTTTACCGAAACTTGTGATGTGTTTTTAAGGTGTAAACTTCGAAAGAAGCACAAATCTTTCAATCGATATGACCGTTTTGAGGAGAAATTATAACAAGTGTTCAAGCAACGCAATCAATCGAGTGTAAAATTAAGGATTCAGACGAGTGCACGGCGCAATCCACACCGTTCATATATTAGAAAAATTCTATTTTTTTTAAAGCTTTTATAAGGGCTTCCCCTTCTTTATTACGTTAACTGTGAGCACAGTTACCACCTTTTAAACAGGAGATACATTTTTTAAGACACCCTGTATTACCTAGAATTTTAATTGAAAATCTATAAAAAGTTCAGACCGCTCCTGAAGCAGTCAGCTGCGCTGTTGACAATGAGAAGAGGTTAGGAGTCATTGTGACGCAACTACTGAATCTTATCCATGGTTTTCCAATCTAATCCTGAGGGCCCCTCTAACCCCCCCCCCCTTGAATTCTAGTGACCCTTCAGTGAAGTGAAGTCTCTAGGAGAAATGTAGAAATCGGTGCGGCTTGGAAGTAGCAACGAAACTACAACTTCGGGTTTTTACCTCCCCGCTAGGATAGATTCCCTAGCCCTCTAAGCAAACAGTCGAAAACCACTCCCCTTAGGTTGAAGCAATCTGAGGCTGTTTTCGAATAGATCATATCGATTCAGTGAATTCTTAGGGCGCATTACCTAAAAGAAGTTCGTAAAAGATTTTACAAGAGTCTTCAAGGGTGCATGTAATGTAGGCGGAGGAGCAGGCATTCGCGCGCACCACCTGGACCAGACGCATGGAACGGGTCCAGCCCAGACCAACAAGGCCTTCCATTCCTCCAAGGTCGCTAAGTTAGTGACAGACTTGCCTCAATTGACTTAGAACAATAGGACAGTCCATTGTCTTACCACGGCAAGTCATTCTGTAGACCAAATACTAAGTGACCTTTCTAATATTCATTAGAGATAGAAAGCGTGGCGCACTGTGTGACACGCCATTTCCCTTTATATGGTAGCAACAACGTGCGTTGTTACTCAAAGGTTTGAAATCACGCGTCCAGCGTTTAAGTTCAAGAAGCTCGCAGTTGACAAACGCATAGGCCATTTGTATCTTACATAGAGGCAATATTGAAGCCCAGCACGTTAGGAGAGGTTCCAGAGACTTGGGGTTGTGAGCGCACGTATGATCAGGGGACATAGTCGAAGTCCGGCTGAGCTGCACTTGACTCGTCCTTGTCTACATCGCGGAGCAAAGACTCCTCTCCTCGTGAGCTCCTCCAGGGCGGATTTCTGATCGCCGCCACCGCTCGCTCTGCGTCTCGTTCCAATTCGACGTCGTTTCCGCTTGGTGTGTTAGCTTTTCCCGCTGTGGCAATAACCGGTCACGCCCGTATCTATGACGACATGCGCTATAATTATCTGATTGACAAGCGATTCGCGGCTTAGTAACGGCCCATGCATTCTGTTTCACACCTACATACCATGAGAGCTGGGATGATCAGAGGGTTCTGCGGTGTAGCAGTTTTTCAGCACTAAAACAAGCTTCTTGAGAAGGTGAAGTTCCATAGAAGAGGTGGCTTGTTCAAAACAGCAATTTACTCTTTTAGCATTGTTTGACTGCCTTCACGCTCATTATCCACTGCGATATTTTCTTTTTTAAAAGGCAGAGACGATGCCTGTAGCGAAATTATATATGATGGCCGTCGCTTGTATTCTGAATAGAGATTCGAGTTTTTCTTGGTTTGGATCCTGATACTCGAGGATGTGGGCGAACTTCTTCGAGAATAATAGAAAACCGACCCGGGTTTCTGTAGAATGCCGTGTTTTTGGCAAAGAACTCACGGTTTCAACTCCACGCCCTTGAGTTGCGGCGAAAGATGGTTTTCAAAACACTTTAGGGAATAATGAGGGTTGAAGTTGGTAAACTTTATCGCATCATCAAGTTGAGAACTCGGGGGAATTCACAAAAATCGGTTATAAAACGCAAAACCAGAATTCCTGGAAACTCCTTCACTTGTAGAGCCGGATCGGGTTATATCTCGCTCAAGGGTGACGTACTCTCCACTCCGCAATTCTTCTCGATTTTTGAGCACATTGCAGGGAAGCCGATGTTATCATTTTCATAACCCTTTTCATGATGCTGCTCTGTATTTGGCTGTGTTCATGTCGTATTTTTCCCATGTCTACCTTATGCAGCGTATTGAATAAATAGATAAATAGATTTACTTAGACACTTAGATCACCCGTCTTCAACGGCCGTTCGGGCCACACTATCGCTTTCATTCGTTTGGCTGTGTCGCCATCGTCGCCCAGGAGTCATCGTCGTCGCCCAGCCTAGTGTTTTCATTCGAACTCGGTGACGTTGGCCAGAGGCTTGGCTCATTCCCAACTGAAATTCCAGTTGCGTCAGTGGTCCAACAAACGCTTCGGCCGACCTGGTTGTATGTCTCCTACGAGGAGGTTTGGAGTCCATTGAAACTACAGAATGCTCGCCATCCTCGAATTTCGAGAACCAATTGTAAACTGCGCTTCGAACCAGGGCCCCTTCCTTACAAACTTCTTTCAGATGCTTGTAAGATTGGTGTTGCGTACCGGTAGCCCCAGTGCGGGCGAAGCTGTGCCACTGTACCGAAGGCTATCCGGCTGCCCCATGGCAGCCGCGCGCCGCTAAGACTCCGCAACCTCTCCCTAGGTAGCATGGGCAACCCCTAGGATCCTGGCCCGCCTTGCGTCCCAGCGGTGGGGTCCCCGCGTGAGTGCCCCGCTCGCCCCAAGTGGGCGGGGCCAACTCTCGGCACCGACGCATACAGCATGTGCGGGACAAAGACAATGTGGTGAGTAAGAGCTATCCTACGTGACACCCGGTCTGAATACTATCGTAATGAGCCGCCAGCCGGCTCGGCAGTGGGCGGAGCGTACCCATGCCAGCCAACGGGCCAGCCCCGAGGCGACAGCATGGTCGTGACCGAGGGCGGTGGCCATCCGCGGGCACGGGGCGCTGCGCTGTCACTGCGCCGGTGGGGGCGCCGCTCGATTGATCCGCGGCGGACCTTGATCATTGATAGGACTCAACCGAACACCATTACATAGGGACTTACCGCCCACCTCCTTTCCGATGCCGAACAGCGTACCATAATATATTTATTATAAAAGCTCCTCGATAAGCGGGATGTAGTGAACACCATTGGGAATACAGCAATACAACGGGAGTCAGCACTGTAGTAGTCGATATACGTGCGGTCATGATGTCCACTTCAGCGACGAAAATGTAGTGCGTCTCGGAGCCGTTGATTCATCCCAGTCGGGACAAGCGGCCACTGCGTGTACATTCAGCGACAAGGCTGAAACGGGTGGCAAGGCCCCTCGGCATCCTCCGAATCGATGATCGATCTCTGCTGCAAAAGGTCGGCACGCAACTGCCCGCGGCAGCGCGGTGCCCGTTGGATGAGCCGGTGCGCCGAAGCGCGGAGCTGGGTTGCCAGCGACCCGAGGGCCGCCGCACGGGAGGGCGCACGAGAGCGAATGAACCGAAAGAGAGCGCCGAGGCGCCGATTACGTGGCTTTTATAGCCACGAGCGCCTGTAGGCGGAGCCTATTTGGCAGCGGGGCCGCGGCGACAGGCCGGGCAGTACGTGCCTCATGGAGGAGAGGCCGAGAGTACGGGCGCCCACGGGATTTTAGATGGGAGCGAAGCTCGCGATTCGCGACACTCCCGGCCACAAAAGGAGAGAGCGCCCGAGGGGGGTTAACCCGAATACTGCCTTGCCACGAATTGGCCTATTGCCTTTTAAATTGGGGGGCTGACTGTACACGCGAATGGATACACCTGACCGATTAGTCAAAATCGCACAACCCACCAGACGCTGTAGTAAAAATGTGGGTTGTCGCTGAAGTGTCTGACTGCGTTCTTTACCTAGCCCTAGAGTGCTGCTCCGATGGGGTCAACTTCAACAGAACAGATGACTGCCTCTACTGTTGATTGCTACCTGAAATGCCTCAAAAGATCCTAATGGAGGCTCAAACTACTGAGGGGAAAAATAGGTAAATTAAACTACTAGAAATTTTAGATAACTACTAGAATTCACAGAATCTACTACAACTACTGAACACAACAAAAAGACACATGAACGTAAGGAATAACAAATCAAAGAAAAACTCAAAACACCGACAACCGACTGCAATGAAACAATTGTCAGTACAACAACCAACGACCTGAATTGTAAAAACATTCACAGCATAAGCATACAGCATCGCCATCGAAGGCGTGCGTCGCAGGGACGCGCCACGTCAGGATCTTTCCATAGATCCTGGACTCACGCATCGCCGGACGATCTTTCAGTTTCCGGCGGCCACTGCGTCTTCGTCACCAGATGCTGTAATGAACAGATAAAAAACGTAGGGGTTAAGCCCCACTTATCTACACTATGCCTACACCAGCCCGTTAGATGTTTGCTGCCGAATAAAGAGTTGATTTGGATGTTAATTACGGTGCATGCATTATGCTTGGCAAACCTGGGCGTCGATGGTTGAGCCGCAACGTCTGAACTGCTAACTGCAACATAGAAAATCACACTGTAATGGCAATCGAACAAACAGTCAATCGATAAAAAGGAAGCTTAGACTGTCATGTGCTTCATATTTTTCGGTTCGACGCCATGTGTCTGACGTGCCTGCCCAGTCGACCATACTGCCGCCTTCCTTACCGTAATCTCAACTCTCTGCAATGAAAATTAGGGCTTTCGGCAGGCATAAACAGCAGCTGAAATGATGTTATGCGCTGTTGAAATTCGACAAGCGGGACTAAAACTGTAATGGACAAAAAACAAAAGAACTCACTGTGGCTGTATTGACGTTCTCAACTTACCATGATCCGTTGTCGCTGTCGTCCGCCTCCTCTGTCCGGTGCCTCCAGGGCCTTCCATCCTCGTGGGACGAGACCTCCCGGCGCACAAGAGGCAAACTTCGTGACGACGATGGGCGGGACGACGATGCGCGGGCTTGTTGTTGAGCCTGTTTTCGAGCCAACGCTTCTTTTAGAGTTTGTTGGTGCTGCGGTCGATCTTCCATCGGATCCGGATATGGTCTGAAGGTTTGTTCTGCGATCCTTGTATAGTATGCTGTTCTTGATTCGTGAATATCCGGTATCGCGTATGGATTGTCGAGGCAGAATGTTCTGTGATGTCCTTTTCGCTTGCATTTGCTGCACGGATCGAACCGAACACACTGTCCTCTGTGATGTTTCAGACAGTTAATGCACAATTGATAGTCGATTGCGAATTGTACACGCTGGCTGAGACGTTTGATGCGCGGACAGTCTGAAGTATAGTGGTTAAGACTGTCACAGAAAACGCATTGCACCGTCGACTCTGGTGGCGGAATGGGTGGTGGAATTTCCCATGGCGAATCATAGTCCGATTCGGGAGTAGAGGCACTAGATCGTATTGTCAGCCATGAAGGAATTCTCTGAAGACCTGTATCAGCTAGTTGTTGTGCTTGCTGGCTTTCGGGGGCCGTACAGGATCGTTTTGGTGGAGGCTGCGATGGTGAAGTGTTGTCCTCTTGTGATGTTGTTCGAGGGAACAACACTGGTGCCTCTACGGCTGTCGTTGCTCTTGGTCCAGGAGTAGGTGGTGATGTCCTGGGCGGTGATGAAGGCTGAACTAGTTCTTCCTGTTGTTCTTCATGTGTTGTGGATCCTGATGTTTCGGTTGGAACTTGCTCGATGTTTTCTTCCTGCTGCTCTGGTGGTGGAGTGTGAGCAGCTTGTTTTTCTTCTTTTTCCATCCGATCCATCTCCTGTGTTCGTAGGTAGCCTTCTGTCGTGGTGATCATCAGAGCTTCTGCATAGTTGGAACGCCACCACTGGAGAACTTCTAAAAAGGAGTTTGGATCCGCAGATATTGGCTCTGGCATACCCGGCAGCGTCTCGATTGCGTATTGCTTATCAGCATCCGTAGCAGGAAGTAGCTGATGATGCAATGCATGGAGAAGCTGGTGGGCCTCCAGAACACGAATCATGCGGGTCGCATGGGCCGATACGGCTGACGCAAACTGTAATGTTTCTCGAAGCGAAAATTCTGTTATGCGAAATATTTGCAAAGTGGCCCTAAAATAATTTTGGTTATTAGCCCAATCCAGAAGTTTTGGCAGGGCAATCTCACTGAGCTGGTTCGTATGAACTGAAATGGCAGTGATGCCATGAGACAGTTCATGGATCCATCCCATGAGTGTGCAATACCGAAACTTGAATGGATGGTTGCGTGCTAGTGATGTGGCAACATTGTGAAACGATTGAATGGTTGCCGCACCGAGTTTTTGGATAGATTGCAAAAGTTCCACAATGTGTGCTGCGGCCACGTAGTCTTCATCTCGAGCTGGTGTAGACTCTCGAGGAAGGACACGTAGGCCTGCTATTTCATCACGAAGCACGTTGTTAGTTGAAATATAGTGTAAAACTGTCCTGAATTGGCTTGCGGTTAACTCGTCAGTACTGCGTGGGTCAATTGCTGTAGTAGATGTGTGCGGAATAGGAGGGGGTGTTGACGTACGGGTGCCTGAAGTATGCTGCTGTTTAACGAGGATGAGGGTGAGAAGCTCATTATAATGTTTTTGGTTATTGCGAAAGATGGCTTCTCTCCAGATCTCTCGGTCCGCCTGCTCATCTAGCTGCTGAGAAGTCTCAGGCAGCTGGATGGGGCTGGATGGTTGAGTTGAGGCAGCGTTTGGCGAGCCCGTACGTTCCGTGTTGACCAGCTGAGGCTCTTCGTCCGTCCTATGGACGGCTGAAGTTCCTTGTGTGCTGGATTGTGGAAGCGGATGATTTGGCCCTCTACCTGTTGCCGCACTATCGGCTTCCATCTCTTCCGCCCAAGAGCCACGTATCTCCACAGGGTGGAGAACTGGCATAACACTAGGAAGAGTATGACAAGCTGAAGTGCCGAAACTTGTAGTGAGCGGGGAACTAGTTGAAGTAACCGAAATGGTGGAGCTAGCGATGACCGAAGGGGTGCACGTGGCAACTGACGAGGTAACCTGACGAGCCAACTGGCCAGAAGGTGGTATTGGAACTGACCTGCGGTTCGGATCTTGAATGTTTTGTCCTCGTCCGTTGTTGGATGGATTGAGGTTCCTTTGTTCACGGCCTTGCTGTTCCGGTTCTTCACGAGTCAATCCTCGCTGCTGAAGTCCTTGCGTTGAACGCGACATGTTGACCTTATTTGAGAGTTCTGAAACGATTTGTAAGGAGTTGACTTTTACAGAGTGGAGTGTTGATATAGGAGAGGTTATAGATAATGAAGATAGAGATGGAATCTGTGATAGCGAGGTGAAAGAGTGAATGATGAGGATGTAGACTATGTCGCGCGGGAACGGATCTTGAAATGAAGCGGTGTAACGATGCGCGTTACAGTTTTCGCTTTGGGACCCACTATTTGCGTTGTCATGGATTCTTGGCGCGGGGCCCAGAAAGGGCGCTAAGGACTGACTTACTACAGCTTTTTGTGTTTTTAAGCATTTCCGCTCGCAGCTTGACCTGTTGTCAGTACATGAAGGACTTATAGTGCCATTACAGGACTAAATGAATGAACAACTATATTAACTAAGGATTGTAGAGACAAAAGGAAGATGAAGATGCGGAGAATTCTTAAGAGAGGAGATGAATTTTGGATATGAGAGGGGAGAGGATTGGATAAAGATGATCGATGGAAGGATTTCTATTGAGGAAAAGGTATTTCGAAAGAGGATGGCAAGGAAGAAGGATGGTTTCAAAAGGGATATGTTTGAAATGGAGAGAGATACAGCGAATGGTGTGCGTGCATAAGGTTGTAGAGCTGATGGTGTTTTGTGTCGCGACCGTGTACGCAGCTCAAAGTACTTAAGGGCATTATAGCCTGCAGTCTAATAATGACCTGATTGACCTGATGAGCGCAGAAAGAGTAGAGATAGAGGGAAAAAGAGGGAAGTGAGAAGGAAGAAGAGAAGAAAGGGTAAAGAGATGAGGAGAAAGAGATAGAAGAATAGAAATGTGATAGGAAGAATAATTTGGTGTAAACTGTATTGTTTGTTTCGAGTATAGAGGGGTTATTGTCGAGTTGTCTTCTTTACCGCACGTGGCGGTTGGATTCTTGTAGGAGGCGTAGGCGTTGTGACCTTTGTTGAGTTTTCGTCAGCAGCGGCGACTTCCAAGGGGATCAGCTGATTCGTTGAGCGATCTAAAATATGTCGTTTGGATGTTCTTACTCTTACTGACCTGATAGCGCCGTCTGAGGATCTTCTTAGTTCTACTACAACACCCAACGGCCAATGTGATCGTCCTATATTGTCCGTTTCGATGATGACGACATCTCCGATTTTTGGCTGTCTCGATGAGCATTGCCGTTTGCCAGAACGAATCTGGTTTCTTTCTGCAAGAGCTCTAAGATATTCTTTATGCCAGATGTCCCAGAATGTGTGGAGGGAATATCGGAGAAGACTATACTGAAATAGGAGATATTCTTGGGAGTCTGATTTGCTGAAAGAGTCTTTCGATGTAACAGCTGTGTTGATGGTTCCCAAGTGTCCTAAGCTGAAATTTGGTGTGATTAAGTCGATAGGTCGTAGAATGCTCAGTTCTTCTTTAGCGCTGCTCGTCACTGGTGTTATTGGACGAGTGTTGACGGTCGATTCCACTTCCGTGAGAAGAGTTTGGAGGTTCCAAATGTCGAGTAGTTTTCTGCAAATTGTCTTTTTCAAGGCAGATTTAACAGATCCTACCAGTCTTTCGTAAAATCCTCCTTTCCACGGGGATAGCGGAGTGATGAATCTCCATTCGAGTCCTGTGGCCGTGCTAAAATCCTTGATCACTTTGTTCTCTGCAACGTGTTGTAGTTCGTTGATTAGGACTTCTCTGCCTAGCTTAAAGGTAGGAGCGTTATCGCTCATTATGATGTTCGGTGCTCCTCGACGAGATATAAATCGTCTGAAAGCTAGCAGAAACTGGGTGGCTGAATTATCTGGTACAAGTTCTAAATGAATAGCCCTTGTAGCCATACAGGTAAACAAGCAGACCCAGACTTTTTGGTTTTGATTGTCCTGAGAACGTATGTAAAGTGGTCCAAAATAGTCTAGTCCTGTATTTTCGAATGGACGGCTTTGATTCACTCTTTCCGACGGTAGATCTGGCATTGTCGGATACGCGTAGTGGCGACCTTGATGACGTTTACATATGGCGCATCCTGAAATGACACTGTTGGCGATTCTACGAATTTTTGGGATTAAATAGTGGTTTTGTAATGCGGACAAGAGATGAGAAGCACCTGCATGATGTAACCTCAGGTGGTAATGGGTTACTAACATGCGTGTCAAGGGATGGTGTGGTATTAATAGTATGGGATTCTTTGCTATCGCAGGAATCCTTGCGTTTCCCATCCGAGACATGCTTCGATATAGTCCGTCATCTGTTTGCCTCACGTGAAATCGTTGTACAGCGCGGCTCTGGAGTTGGTCAGAACTCTCGCGGTAGTGTTCGCGGAGGATGATATGTTCAGCTGCTTTCCAGTCGCGGGTCGTTATGTCCGATATGATGTCGAATTGAGTAAATACATTATTCTTGTTCGCAAAACGGTCTCCGTTTTTCTGAATTAGCGAAAGGTGAAGTTTAGAAAGAAATTTTAGAACGTAGGCTGTAATGCGAACAAGTTTGGTGTACGAATTGGTAAGTTCGAAAGGAACGAACGACTTATATCGATACGTCGAGATGCTGTTGACGTTCTTGAGTTCCATTTCTGCTTCCGCTGTTGTTGGAAGTGTAGATGCGAAGTCCATGTTCGAGTAGGGCCAAGACGTTGATGGATCTAAAATAAACTGCGGTCCATGCCACCACATGTGGCTGCTGAATTCCGAGGCTGTGAGACCTCTTGTGGCGCAGTCCGCAGGGTTCTCATTGGTCTTGACATAGTGGAAACAGCAATTGATTTTTGATACTTTGAATGTATCTATTGCGTCGTGAATAAGTTTCACGCGGTTATTGACAAATGTTTTGAGCTGTCTCTTCGAGTGTATCCAATACAGTGCTATCTGAGAGTCAGACAACAAATGTATAGAGTGCACTCTTATAGTTAATTCCTTGAGGAGGAACTGAGTCATTTTCACTGCCAGTACAATTGCTCGCAGCTCCAGTCGTGGAGTCGTTGTCTTTTCGAGAGCTGCAACTTTAGCCTTCGCGTAAATGATGTTGCTGAAGGGCCTTTCGTCATACGGTTTGCACACCAGGTATGCTACTGCCGCGTATACCCTTTTCGAGGCATCTGAAAATACTATTAATTCGTATTCACACTTCGACTTACTGGCTATGAATCTTGGCACGCTTTTGGTGAATCCGGTTATATTGTTGACGATCTCCATCCATTTGGTCGTGTCGTCATTAGGCAAAGGCGTATCCCAGTCTGTATTCTTAAGCCATAGGTCCTGGAGAAACGTTTTGGCTTGCACGAATAATGGTGTAAGAAGACCTAAGGGATCGAAAGTGGAGGCTAATGCCTTTAGCGTTGTTCGTTTTGTTGTTACTACGTTTGACGCCTTTATAGGAACCACTATTTTGTCTGAATCGGGGTTCCATCGAATGCCGAGCAGTTTGACCGTAGATTCTGGAGTCCATGTCGTACGATCTTGATCTGGAATGTTGTTCATCACGGGTTTAGAATTGGAAACAAACTCACGTAGGTTCATTCCCATATTGCGGAAGATTTCCTTGCATTGATGTTGTTTAGCGATGCCTTCTTCGTTGGTTACAGCTCCGATTAGAAGGTTATCGACATACGTATTGGCAAGGATTTCCTTTTGCAGACTGTTATCGTGATTCCGTTCTAATGCGTACTTGATGGACATAGCTAACAGGAAAGGCGATGCGTTCACGCCGAATGGTATACGCGTGAATCGCAGGATACGGATGTTGTTCTTCCTTGGCGGTTTTGATGGATCTTTGAGCCATAGGAATCGCGTGGTGTCTCGTTCACTTTCCTGTAGTCGAATCTGATGGAATGCCTTTTCGACGTCTGCTGTGATGAGGATAGGTGTCAATCTTGCACGGAGAAGTGTTCCGCACAAGTCTGGCAGCATCGTAAGTCCTTGATGGATACAATCGTTTAGGCTCGGAACGCCTTTCATGTGACTCGACGCGTCAAAAACGATGCGGAGTTTTGTTGTCTTGCTGTCTGATTTTATGACAGCCTGGTGTGGTATATAATACATTGGGATTCCCATAGGCGGGTCTTGAGTGACTTCTTCGATTATGCCGGACTGGAGTTGTTGCTCGAATGTCTTACAGTACTCTTCTCACACCTTGTTATCAGTGCGGAATTTATCGTACTGGCTTTCGAGTCTGCGCAAGGCTAATGCCTTGTTGTCCGGTAGATGCGGATATTTGACTTTCCATGGGAATCGTACGTGTATTAGTCCGTTGATGACTCGGACTGTATTATAATATTGCTGAATTATCTCTGATGCATCTGCCTCGTGGTCCTCTTCCATGTCTGCTGAGTCTAATGCGCATAGTCTCCGAACCATAGTGTCCATAGACTCGTCGTTGTCTTCGAATTCGACTGATGTTGTAAAGACTCGTTGAGAGGATGGATTGGTGAAACCGGAGAGGATTGGTCCTAGTTTGGTTTGTGATTGCACAAGTCCTGATGGAAGCTTTTCGTTGTTATTGAGACTTATGACACTCCAATAGTGATCCATTCCGATGAGGATATCGATTTCTGATGACTCTTTGGCTGGCACTTCTTGGGTGTTAATCTGCTCTGGAATAGATGTTATATGTGTACGAGTCCAGAGTTTTAGCTTCACAGGAGTGCCTGTCGTTGGATTCCGTAATGTTATTTTGACTCGGTATGATTTCTCGGTGTGTTCATGACCACCGAATGTTATGGTTGTAACGTCCTTAGGATGTTTCATCTCTAAGCCGAGTGCTTCAGCAGTTTTCATTGCGATGAAGCTATGCTGGCTGCCACTATCAAGAAGTACAGTGACTTGTTGATCGGCTTTCGTAGAAAAATTGTGTGCGAGTGCTTCGATGATCATAAGGCGAGGTGATTTTCCTGGTGACGATGACCTGCATGCTATCGTTTTGTGGTGTGGCTTTGATGTTATAGCCACTTGGACATTTGTATGGTAATTCTTCCTTGGTACATCGTCCATATTGTTCTCGCTATCGCTCGATTCACTCGACTCTCTTGAGGACGTATTATAGTGGTGACTACGAATTCTTTCATAATATGTTGGCTGATCTTGGAAGCCAACTCTTGGATGTGGTGAGTTCCTTCCTCTTCTGTAGTAGTTTCGAGTGTTGTCTCTTCGAGGAGAAGGTGTTCTATCTGATCGGCTTGATGAACGTGATCGTGTCTTGAAGGAATATCTAGATTCCGAGCTGGAGTCTCGACGTCGCGGTGAACGCGGTCTGTAGTAGCGATCCCGTCTTGAAGAGTCCGATCGTATTGGACTTCTTGTTCTGTGCTGTCTGTAGCAAAGGGCTTTGTGGTGTGAACGTCGACAGATGGAGCATATTGGTGCTCTGCATTCTTTACTGACATGTCCCTTTTTGAGACAGATCCAGCAGAGGTCTTGACGGTATGCTAATTGTCTCCTGTCCTGAGGATGTGAGACTTCTAGACAGTCCTCTGGTTCGTGTGTTCCGTGAACACAGAATGGACAACGTCGACTTTCTGTCGAGTTCTCATTCGCTGGAGAACGACTACGCTTATTGCCGTTATGTCTCCTTTTTATGGAGTCTCGTTCTCTCGGTCTTTTTGGAGAACGTGAACGACCGTGTTGTACAGAGAGGGTATATTGGGGAACCGATTCTAATGAATCAGGATCTTCCGTGATCTCCAACTCGTCGATTACCTGGTCGAGAGCTGTTAATAGTTCTTCTACCGTCCAGTTATCTGTGCGTTTTCGAAGCTTGTGGGCATCTCTTCTTGTGCTTACGGGGAATTTTCTGCGAATTGTTCGCATTAGGCCTGATGATGCTGGCTGTTCCCCTGCTCTTTGGAGTTGAATCCAAAGGGCTTTTATGGTGCACAAGGTGGTACGTTGCCCTAGTGGTGTTTCACTTGCTGGTGGCACTGCTTCGAGTTGTTCGTATAGACGAACACGGAGAAGTTCTGGACGTGCATAGGTGTATTTCAGGATCTTTACGGCTTCCTGATAGTTCCGCTCTGAAAAGTTCAGAGGAGCAATGAGATTTGCTGCTTCGCCCTTGAGCTTGGACTTAAGATATAGGAACTTAGTGATCGTTGGTACACTGGTGTTGTTGTGTACGACTGTAGCGAATAGTTCCCAAAACTCTGCGAAGGCGTGCATGTCTCCTGAGAACTCTGGAAGTTCGAACGACGGAAGCTTGATTGATTGATTTGGGTCGTAGTCGAGTTGTACTGTAGGCTCACGTTCTACAATCGGCATAGAAGGATAAGAGGCTGGTGTCTGAAAGTATGACCTCTCATTGTCCTTTTCGTGCTGAAATGTAGTTGTTGGAACTGGCGAACTGTGATGTTCGTTCGCTGTGAAGCCTTCTAAGTTTTGTGAAGTGGGAGCTGATCTTGAATTTGCTCCGAGTGTTGGAATACTTGGCTTTTTCTCTGTCGCCTCGATGGTATTGGCATTTGCAGATCGATCGTTGCTGGGGATTGGTGTATCGACTACAACGAGAGCTCCTTGAAGTCTCGCTAGGAGTAACTGGGCCTCCTCGACGACCTGATCGCAGGCATTGGCTTCCCAATGCGCACGAAATTCGTCCAGGATCTCTGACTCCTTGTCCGAGACCGTCTGCTCGCTCGCGTACTCTTCTGCCCTTCCCCACCGTTCTTCCAGACGACTTAGAAGCTGCTGGACACGGCACATTGTAGTGGCAACGTTCGCTTTCTGCTTTTGTAGCTCCAATAGGCTCATACCTGTGTTGTTGCAGTATAGAGACGGATGGAACATCGACTCGTCGGTTGCTTGGATTAAGGCTCGCAACGCATTCGCAGCTTTCGTGATCTGTGCCTTGACTGATCCAATCGTTGGCATTTTGTCGCGTGGAACAAATAGTTCTTTACCCTACAAGTAGCAAGTAGAATAAAGACTTTGGCGCCCTCCTCAGATGAAGGGGCACCTATCGTCACGCGCTCGACGAGGATACGGCAAGGTAAGTGATGGAATAACGAAAGCTGTAATAGTGTATCGATATGCTGAAATAGATTAAGTTTTTGTGTTTGGAAATATGGAGGGATATGGAGTTTGTAGAGGTATTATTGGTTTGTGAGGAGTGCTACGACCACCAGTGATATACTGCATCCTATAGTGCCTACATGGGGAAATATTGTACTATAGAGAAGGGGTCTATACTACTGTTTATGAAGTATACTACTGAGGATTACTTTTATGAAATGCATATGGTACCTGTACTGATTTATGGCCAATAGAAGTGAGTGGGAAGACACCTTGAGTAATTGTGGATAGCTTAAAAAGAAGTTAGTTATGAAGGGGAAACATGCTGTAACGTGGTAACCGACTTCCAATATCCGCCCACTGGATTGGCGCGGACACACGCTAAACCGCACCGACAGGGAGCAAGGTAAACCGAATACAAGAGGCTACTGTAGCGACTGAAAGTGCAGTGCAAAGAGATGAGGACCGAGCTAGTCTACAAGAAACGCAGAAACAGAACGCGCACAGGCTGCAGATTTTTTCAGCAGCACTACCCGAACACCGATCCGCAATACCTCACCGAGTGGCCAACTCGTACGGTATCGGAAATAGGACTAGTCCCCCCAGGTGCGACCACTTATCCCGCCGTGGTACTAACTAAGCGTGAGCAACGTTGCATACCTGCCTAGACGCTTTACCCAGTTAACACAACACCTCCTTGTGCCAGAGCTGGCACGTCGAATCCACCCCGCACTACGCCTGCTTCTGGTCTTGCATCCAACCCAGGCGAGTGCGTCCTAGGCTCTGCGACGACCTGTTGGCTGGTTGCCACAGTCCAGCCGGACCTGCACGTCGCGATCTTCCTTAACGCACCCTTATTACGCCAGTTTTGAGCCCCCAACCTTTGAAAAGAACCCAATCCTACAGCTACCTAGGGGAGGATTGTTTCGCCTCGCACCGAGCGTGGCAGGGCCGTCTTTACGGCCAGCCGGTTGGCCGACCGACTGACCAACGGGTCCGAATGCCAACGTCGATGCACCATGTTGCGTACCGGTAGCCCCAGTGCGGGCGAAGCTGTGCCACTGTACCGAAGGCTATCCGGCTGCCCCATGGCAGCCGCGCGCCGCTAAGACTCCGCAACCTCTCCCTAGGTAGCATGGGCAACCCCTAGGATCCTGGCCCGCCTTGCGTCCCAGCGGTGGGGTCCCCGCGTGAGTGCCCCGCTCGCCCCAAGTGGGCGGGGCCAACTCTCGGCACCGACGCATACAGCATGTGCGGGACAAAGACAATGTGGTGAGTAAGAGCTATCCTACGTGACACCCGGTCTGAATACTATCGTAATGAGCCGCCAGCCGGCTCGGCAGTGGGCGGAGCGTACCCATGCCAGCCAACGGGCCAGCCCCGAGGCGACAGCATGGTCGTGACCGAGGGCGGTGGCCATCCGCGGGCACGGGGCGCTGCGCTGTCACTGCGCCGGTGGGGGCGCCGCTCGATTGATCCGCGGCGGACCTTGATCATTGATAGGACTCAACCGAACACCATTACATAGGGACTTACCGCCCACCTCCTTTCCGATGCCGAACAGCGTACCATAATATATTTATTATAAAAGCTCCTCGATAAGCGGGATGTAGTGAACACCATTGGGAATACAGCAATACAACGGGAGTCAGCACTGTAGTAGTCGATATACGTGCGGTCATGATGTCCACTTCAGCGACGAAAATGTAGTGCGTCTCGGAGCCGTTGATTCATCCCAGTCGGGACAAGCGGCCACTGCGTGTACATTCAGCGACAAGGCTGAAACGGGTGGCAAGGCCCCTCGGCATCCTCCGAATCGATGATCGATCTCTGCTGCAAAAGGTCGGCACGCAACTGCCCGCGGCAGCGCGGTGCCCGTTGGATGAGCCGGTGCGCCGAAGCGCGGAGCTGGGTTGCCAGCGACCCGAGGGCCGCCGCACGGGAGGGCGCACGAGAGCGAATGAACCGAAAGAGAGCGCCGAGGCGCCGATTACGTGGCTTTTATAGCCACGAGCGCCTGTAGGCGGAGCCTATTTGGCAGCGGGGCCGCGGCGACAGGCCGGGCAGTACGTGCCTCATGGAGGAGAGGCCGAGAGTACGGGCGCCCACGGGATTTTAGATGGGAGCGAAGCTCGCGATTCGCGACAATTGGTTTGTGTTGAGCCCGAAAAAGAAGAGGAACAACATCACATCGCGGATGTGAGCATCAGAAGGCATGAATTGCGAACTGCAGAGTGTGTCTCAGAAAAAAATGTATGCACTGTTCCAAAGGTGATAGCTTTGCTCCCAGTAAAGGTATCGAACAAGCTAAGGGCTCATATGAAAGCCTGAAAAACAGAAATTTTCTGACATATAAGCTGTGTGGAATGCGCCATGCATTCGTCTGAAATCTTGCATTTTAAACTCGATTGGTTGTGTTTCGCTTAAATACATGTTAAAATTTCTTCACAAAGTTGCTGCATATAACGTTTTGTGTTTCTCTTAAGGTTTAAAAATCCAAAACACACTACGGCTTGCAAAAAATGCAGGGTATTCTAAAAAATGCAGGTACTGTTTGAAAGGTTCTAACATTGGTGCTAGTGAAGCATTTGAAGATGTTTGAGACTTGCATGAAGGCACATGGCAACAAGATTTTTGAGATTTTTGTGGTGTGTAAACAGTCAAGGTTCCGCCATGCCCACTCCTGAAACCTTGCATTTCCGACTCGATTGATTGTGCACGACCAGAATGCTTGTTATAGTCTTGTTACTTCATGTCATGATTAACCTGTGCTGTGCTTCTTTTAACGTTTAGCCGTTGACAACCGCGTAGAAGACACGTGATATGCGAGTTCATTGATTGCACAATTTAAAAGCGAGCAGGAACCCCATTTTCCAAGACGGATTCTGTGGACTGACGAAGCCACATTCAACTTGAATGGAGAGGTTAATCGACATAACTGCAGCCGCTGAGCGACGGAACACGTTAAATGAAGCACAACACAGGTTAATCTGACCAAGTACTAGCAAGATTGTAACAAGCCTTCAGCTCATGCACAACCAATCGAGTCCGAAACGCAAGACGTTAGGCGGAGCAATCTTGACTACTTACACGTCACAGAAATCTACTCCCCTGTGCTTTCATATCAGTCTCAAACATACTCAAAAGATTCATTAGCAGCAATTCTAGAACCTTTCAAATTCTGCGTTTTTTAGAATACCCTGCCTCTTTAGTAAGTCGTAGTGTTTTTTTAAGTTTTGAACTAAGAGAAGCACAAAGCAATCGATATGGCCACTTTGTGACGA
This sequence comes from Heligmosomoides polygyrus bakeri, assembly GCA_947359475.1. Lineage (NCBI taxonomy): Eukaryota > Metazoa > Nematoda > Chromadorea > Rhabditida > Heligmosomidae > Heligmosomoides > Heligmosomoides polygyrus. The sequence continues at coordinate 86,119,182 of OX375869.1, read as the reverse complement.
AATCACAACAAGTGCGAGTAAAACAGAATCAGGCGGGTGCAAAATGCAAGAATTCGGACGAGTACATGGCGCATTCCACGCTGCTCATATCTCAGAAATTTCTATTTTCTTAAGCTTTTATATGCGCCCTTAACTTTTTACCTTTACTGTGAGCAAAATTATCACCTTTCAAACAGTGTACACATTTTTTGAGGCACCCTGTATAATTGCTGGCTGTAGACGTATTGAAGCGCCGTTAGGAGCGGTTTTGCAGAGCCGTTTTCCTCTACCGATTGGCTGGTCACACGTTTTGACCAGTACTGAAATTGGCGGGAAAACCCTTTATTTGGACAAGTTTGCTCCAAATAATAACCGTCGCTAATTGGCGTGACGTCGTCCAAAATCCAAATACAGCTGGTAGGAGACGATTGGACGGTTGGAAAGCGCATCTCGGGGAACTCTGAAGTCATTTTCCAGTTGGTTCGGTTATGGAGGCAGTTGAGGAAAGGAGAACGTTGCTCTTCTCACTAGATTCTTTCAATTTTCGCCTCAGCTAGAGACTACGGGTGATTCCGCTCAGGAGTTCTGTATTGAAGGCTTGACCGTAATTGTGCGCAAACCCGGCTCACCGTCCTCTCATTTTGAAGGATCGAACAATTCTCCTTATATTGAAGAACTTTTTAGTGGATGACCGCGCTGTTGTCATGACATATTTCGTTAAGATGTTGCAGTTCTTGTCGGACAATGCGGACGACGACTCAGTACTGAGCAATGTGGCGGGACCTGAAGAAAGTCTTGGCGCTGCAGCTGAAAAGTCTTTTCCTCCAAATATGGTGACCAGGATTCTGACTTTTGTCTCAAGAACGATATCAGTTCACGATAGAGCTGCAGGGCCAAGGGAAGTGACTAAAAGTGCGGTGCTCTGGCAGGGACCCGGACATCTTGTCCTCGCCCCCCCCCCCCTTCCTGAGGGCGGTGTATCCAACGACTCTCCGCCTCGGAGGACGGCTGCGAGCAACGATACTCACTCGCAGGCATGCGTGCGGTCGCGGCGCGGCACTGCTGCCTGGGTCTCCTCTAGCCAGAGCAGGAATGCGGACGAGTTGTTCGATGCGCCTAGCCTGCTAGAGAGCGAAAGCGTGTCCCAGCGTAACGACTGAGCGATTCCGGCTAGCGCAACAGAGGGAAAAGAGTAGAATGAGACGCAGTCTTGTATACCTCATTCTACAGAATGAAGGAATAATAGGGTTTCCTGACTGCTCCGAAGTATTGTGAAGCCTAAACTACGCCGAGTGATGGAGAGATAACTAGTGAAATCCAGTTAAGAGTTTAGAGTGAACATGGTCAAGACACGGTTTTAATTTATTAAATGATGGTGAAATATCCTTTTAGATAGAAAAGGAGATGGTGACTCGTTCCAAGGAACATTTGATGTTATGTTTTGTTAACAGATAGTCTCCGTACGAAACAGCTCTGACGAACAAATGTAATAGATTAACTATTCCATCCCATTGTCTGCAAATATTAGAGGGTTCCTACAGTTACCAGATCCATTTTTTCTATATTACGGGAAGGAAATTTCATGGACTTTAGGTGAGGTTCCAAACCCCCACACATTATCTTTTAAATGTTGGACCTGTAGTCAAGCATTTTTATAGTCAAGAATCGTTAAACCATGAAATGCCGAGCTTTGAGCTATTGGATAATGGCAATGGATAAATATTTCAAGCATCTTGGGACTTTGAGCCAGAGAGAGTAAAAGGGGGGTGGCTGTCATGATGATGAATTCACAGTTATCTTGAAGTCACAAAAAAGACTATCAAATGCAATTTCTATGGGTTTCATAATTTTTTATGCATACGACCTTTAGGCGCTGCAACTCTGAATCTAAGAACAAAGGTCCCTATCTCTAAAATTCTCATCAGTAACTCATCACCACTCAGTCTTTGTTTTTCGATTCCTCTCGTCACCTAACTTTCACCAGTTCCCTTCCCCACTCATTTGGCTTTGTTTAATACCACTCGATCCATGAGCTCTAACATACGCTCATTTTACTTCACTCTACCAAACCACGCTTTAGATCAAGACCCTGTTTTCCACTTCCGCACCCGCACTGTATCCGTCGCAATGCACAGCTCCAGCGAATTGGCCCGAAATTCGTCCTCCTCACCAGCGAGACAGTGAAGGCTCCTGCCGAGGCGAGGCACGCGCGCGCGACCGCACGCGTCAAATTGAGTATCACTACCGCCACCCTCGGAAGACTAGTGCATCGACATAATAGATAAGGCACTCGTTTCTTGTAGGAAATATAAAGTCGTCGCAACAGTATTAATGTTTACTCACACGCTATAGAATTTACCGGAATATAGATCCGAGATACAAAACGTACTTTCAGGTACGCTTACAAAACATGCAACAACAAGCTGACAAAAGAAGGAAATAGTAGAGCATGTACAAATTCAAAAGCAGCAGGGATTACACATCATTTCGGTAGTTTTCATTGTAACGCTAGAGCAGACTTCATTCAGCTAGCTTACTTTTCAAAGGGGTAATTATCCGAATGCAGTGAGCACTTCGGAGAACAAATGGAAACAGTAAAGTGAGAACAACTGTTCATGTAAAGGAATCAAGTGAGGTTCCAGTGTGAGGTCCAGACTGAGGTGGTGGTTCTTCAGACGCCAAAGTACTTCTTGAGCATGGCGACCATGTCGGCTTTCTTCGTTCCCTGCTTCACCGTACACGCCAGATTCTCAGCAATAGCTGCACGCAGCTGTGCTACGGTGAGGCTATCGAGCTGAGAAAAAAAAACACGAATCGTTCGACGTAAATCATCGCATCCCAATACTTTCAATGTTCCCTTCATTCATAGATGAATTTGATTCGTTTTTTTTTTTTTGGCTGGGATCAAAACTAGCACCAGACGGGACACAAACCAGCACCCCGTACTTTCCGGGCAGAATGCTAGTCCATTACGCCACCGCATCCCCGTGACTAATCAGCACTCACTCATGATATCGTGGACGCTGTGTTCACTGAAAGAGTGCAGGTGGTGTAATGGCCAGCATCCTGCCCGGAAAGTACAGGGTATGAGTTTGAGTTCCGCCCGGCGCACAGTTCTGATTGCAAATAAACATCCATCCAACGACTTACACGCTCTACAGCAAACGCTCTAAGGCCTACTCAACGAACATGCAGGACTCCGTTCGTTTGCGATTCTCCACCCTCAAAACTCACCATGCCTTTTTCAGCCAATTCACGAGCGTTCAGCTGAGACAGGTCAGGCTTCGTCTTTTTCGCCCGAGAGCCATCCGCGTTATCTGAAACCGAATGGAAGATACGTACAGCTTTCTCGCCAAGTTGGACACCTTTCAAACCAAATTGGAGACCTCTAAAATCAAATTGGACACCGTTACAAGCAAGCCAGTCGCTCTTTAAATCCAACTGAGCATCTTCCAATTTGAAACGGGCGTCTTCCAAATTAAACTAGAGACTCTACAAGAAGGACAGAATAATCTATTGTTTGAGGGAAATTCGATTAAACGTTTTTCGAAAGCTTTAAATTCTTCTGCCCAATTAGTGCAAACAATGTTTGAAATTTTATAAAATTTCGTTACCGGTGGAAGAACAATGGATTAAAGCTTGTTCTGAGGTGCCAAAAAATCAGGAAATTTTTGTAGGACTAACATAAGGGATTACGCCATGCATTCGTCTAACTCTTCGCGATTTTCGTTGGATTGATTGTGTAAATGTTGCTTACTTGAAGCAGCCAAGTGAAGATGTATAGCGTTTTCTACGAATGTTTTTTTGTATCGTTCACAAGTGTGTGACTCCATGTGAGCAATCACTATGACTTTCTTCGAAATTTTAAAATTCATCTGTCTTAATAATAAGTGAACGAACGCACTGTTTGAAAATTGTATAGAATTTTTATTTTTCAAGAAAAATTGTGGACAGTAAGCTTCCTTAGAAAAAATTTATTCCAACCTTCTGAAATTTACACTGGAAGACGCTCGTTTTGATGCGGAAGATGTTCAGTCTGATTTCAGTTTGATTTCGCAAGTCGTAAGTTTATCCAAAAGAGTGCCCAATCTGACGTGAAAATGGAATCGAGCTGCAAAGACTGTCACCGGTACAGGAAAAACAGCACAAATTCTGACAACGGTTACGGCAGAATACTGACCTTCGCCTCGCCTTCGACCGGGAGCAGGTGCTAAATTGTCTAGCTGGTCCAGATGGAAGTGCTTCACAAGCTCAGCGCTCTCCTTTTTCACTCGGCCTGCCCATTCGGACCGTGCGTGGTAGGGCACTGCAGTAAAAGCGGAGAATTAAGGGCAAAATTGACCTGTCTTTTGTTGTTATTTTTCATATAAGCGATTCAAACTAGACAGAGCACCTATAAAAGTAATCATAAATGCCCCGCGCACTCCACTTTGAAATAAAGGCAATTCTGGGCACGTATTAGGCTGCTGTTGCAAAGAATAGAGAACGGTCAGCAATAAGTATTACACTTTAAAAAATCTAATTTTAAAAAGAACAATTTTAAAAATCTTATTTAAAAAAATCTAATTTTAAAAAATAATAAAGTTTTTCAGTCACTTTACATTAAAAGGAAGATAAATCACTTTTTTAAAATTCTTATTTTCCAGAACCTTTCTACTGTTACTTGCAACATTACTTTCACTCATGCATTCTTATATCCCCAATCCCCTAACCTTTCTATTACCTTTTGTCCCCTCCTCCCCTGCACGCTTAAACGTACGTTCCTTCCATTTTCACATAGTTCTGGTTCCTACTTCTTTTCACATGTAGAAGGATTTGAAAGATAACCTAAAATATAAGGTTGGTGAAAAAGTTTTGCACCAAAAACTTTGAAAATTTTTCAAGATTTAACAGGAACTTCCAAGGGCTGTTTGGTTTCACGTCGTTGTAGCACAAACATTCCAGAGTATTTCGCATACGTGGCAATTTGCTTCTCACCTGTATCACCTGTCGTCCCGTTGATCATCGACTTGCTCGAGCGGGCGCCAGCAGCGTCTCCATTCGTCCCTGTCGCGTGCCAGAGTGGTCCAATGGATCCTCCTCGCTCGAGGGACACGAAGAGCGTCATATCGGTCGTTCAGGGCTTTCACGAAGAAGTCCGACCAACGCGTTGGTGGGCGTCCCGGTGTTCTCTTGACATCCCGCGGAATCCAGTCGGTAACGGCTCTCGTCCAGCGGGTGTCTGCGAAGCGCATTACGTGGCCGGCCCACCTAATTTTCGACAACTTGGCCCACGCGACAGCGTCTCTGATCTTCGAACGTCGGCGAAGCTCGGAACTCCGGAGGCCTTCTCTCACTTGCGTGAGTCGTGCCACTCCGAGCATCGTCCTCTCGATTCCACGCTGCGCGACGCTGATCGCGTGTTCATCCTGCTTTCGTATAGCCCAGGTCTCTGAGGCGTATGTTAGGGCAGGAAGAACAGTGGAGTCGAATAGGTGGGCACGGAGTCGGACGTTCTTCGTTTTCTTCACGACTTCTTCGACGCTCTTGAAAGCTCCCCAAGCCGCTCGTTTCCTCCTGCTCAGCTCTGGTGCTAGGTCGTTGGCCATGTTGACTTCGCGACCCAGATACACATAGCTGGAGCATTCGGAGATGTTCGTTCCGTTGAGCGAGAATGGGGCATCAGAAACCCATCCGTTCTTCATGAACATCGTCTTCGTAAGATTCAGCTGCAGTCCAACGCTTCCACATACACGATCGAAGTCGGCCAGCATTCGCTCCGCCTGACTGATGCTCGGTGTTATGAGAACGATGTCGTCAGCGAAGCGAAGATGGTGCAGTTGCCGGCCGTCGACCTTCGCTCCCATGTCATCCCATTCTAGTTCGCGCATGACGTTTTCGAGGGTGGCGCTGAAGAGCTTCGGAGATATGGTATCCCCTTGTCGAACCCCTCTCTTCACGTCAATGACGACGTCGTTGTAGAATGGTGAGATCTTGGTCGTGAATCCACTGTACAGCTCTCGAAGGACTCTGATGTACTGAGTAGGAACGCCCTGGGTGAGCAGGGCTTCCATAACCGCTTCAGTCTCGACGGAGTCGAATGCCTTCTTCAGGTCAATGAACGTAAGGCACAGCGGCAGCTTGTACTCTCGCGACACTTCGATGAGCTTCGTAATGGTGTGTATGTGGTCGATCGTGCTGAATCCTCTCCGAAATCCTGCTTGTTCGCATGGCTGTCCTTCGTCCAGCGTTCTACTAATCCTATTCAGGATGACTCGAGTGAACAGCTTGTAGACTACGGACAGCAGGCAGATCGGGCGATAGTTGCCAATGTCGTGCACGTCTCCCTTCTTGTACAGCAAGACGGTCTTGCTGGTCTTCCACTGAGATGGAACCTTGCATTCGGACAGGTAGCGTGTGAAGAGCCGCGCCAAGGTGTTGATGAGCGCTGGCGGGAGGTTCTTCAGGTGTTCAGCTCTGATCCTGTCAGGACCGGGTGCTGTACGTTTCTTCACCGACGAGATGGCGTGTCGGATCTCGGAAGGGAGAACAGAGGGGATGACGTATCCATCCTGCGGAAGATGGCGTAGGGGCAGGTGGACGTGGCTATCGAAGAGATCGGAGTAGAAGTCGTGGATGACTTTCTCCATGGTCCTTCTGGAAGAGGTGACGGTTCCGTCAGGACGTCGGAGAGCGGTCATCTTGGTCTTGAAGTTGGCGAAGTTCCGGCGGGCATTGCGGATGCTCAGCCCTGCCTCTGCTGCTTCAGCCAACACTTCCGCCCTTCTCTCCTTCAGATCTTCCTTTATCGCCGCTCTGCATAGCTTTGCAAGCTCGGACGTCAGTTGATAGTTGCCTGTCGCTCGTGCTGCTCCACGTTGGCGTATCAGCTCGAGAGTTTCCGGAGACAGGCATCTCTTGGTGGTCTTCAAGCTCTCGGCTCCCTTAGCACTATCGTGGAGATGGTGCACGAAGCGATCGTATTCCTCGTCGACGTTGTACATGACGGCATCTTCCCAAAGGCCGACAAGAGAGGTGTAGAGATCCCAGTTGATGGTCGTTCTGGGACTCCTCTTCTTGAACTTCGCGGCCTTCTCTCCTTGACGCGAAAAGCGGAACCTCGCGCGGAGGCGGTGGTCCGATCCCGTGTAGAACTTGGGGACAACGGAGACATCGGTCAGGCAATACTTGCGATTGAAGATGATGTGGTCGATCTCGTTGTGGAACTGGCCACCGGGGGATTCCCAGGTCCATCGTAGGGAGGGAGGCTTCTGGAACTGCGAGTTTCCATGGATGGTCTTGGTCGACATGATAAACTCAGACAGCCTTTCACCTTGCTCGTTCCACTCCAAACCGTGGGTTCCGATGTGAAGTTCTTCCAGCGACCTTCGTGGCCCGATCTTGGCATTGAAGTCGCCGACGATCACCTTGTAGAAGGTGTGATCTTCCTTATAGAACTTCTCCAGCTCCACGTAGAAGGCCTCGACGTCTTCGTCGTCGTAGTCGGATGTTGGGGCATACGCGACGAACACAGTCAAGGCTGGCACGGAGCCACATCGCTTCAGTCGCAGACGTCCGATTCGGCTTGTCAGAGACTCGTACGAATCGATGTTCATGGCCAAGTGCGTGTTGACGAGGACACCAACGCCGCCTACTCCCCTGCTGTCGCATGTTCCGAGGAACAGTTCTTCTCCGGAGTCGTAGGCGGCATGTAGGGGGTGGTGTCTTCTCGTCTCGGTCAGTCCGATGACGTCGTACTTGATCTTCCTGGCTTGCATCATCAGGTCCTCGACGGATGCTTCCGACGCAAGCGTGCGGGCGTTGTAAGTACAGATCGTCATCCTAGTCCTTCTCAGTTTGCGCAGCCTGGTTAGGCCCTGAGATTTTAGCAGCCTCTCCGTACTCGTCCTTCCCATCGCTGCAGAAATGGGGGCTCTTTCGGGGTCAGGGGAATGAGGCCCTTTAGTGCTGCTGTGTTTGACTGGAATACAACACGGGTAGCTAGTCAGGCTCTGTCGTGCGGGCGGGGTACTCCGGGCAGCCAGCCAGACTGCCCGAAGGGACGGGGCGAGACTTAAGGCGGCCTCGAATCGCCTTACATGTACTCCCAGTCTACCGAGTGCAAGCTTTTGGCCGAGCCGACACAGTTACAATCCGCACAGTCACGGACACATCCACGCACACTGTGCACGAACATGCCGCTCCCACGCACAAGGAACGCATCGACCCGACACAGCAGGAGCAAGGAGTCCATCCCCTGCATCCCACCTGCGTCTCTGGGCAGTACACGGTCGCATTTGGTTCGCGTTTAATTCCCCTATCCACCACCCGGGGACGCGCCACGTGGCCCTGCGACAAGCGGCCCGAGATCCCTCTTAACAAGAGAGCCCGAAGGCTCTCTATCGAGGGAGATCCGTGGAATTGCTTCTAAGGGCATATAAATATTACGATTACAGTAAAGACTGATTGACTCCGTGACCCCAACAAGGCTTCGCTACAGACTATCGCTCGGTCTCTCCTTGTTCGCTTTCGAAATAAGGACTTTCTCGAGAATGTCGTCACGTGAGATAAATCCTGGGTCTTCCTCGTTAACCATATTCGGTAGGCCCATTGGCTCCCTTAAGGAGAACCACAAGGTCAAGGCGAACATTCACCAGAGGAAGGCAATGCTGTGCTGTTGGTGGGGATCTCGACGAACCTCTATCCTTGACGCCGGCACCGCAGTAACAGCAAAAATCTACGCTACACAGTTGTGAAAGCTGAGCGAGATCTGGTCTCGCAAACCGCGAGGGTGGAGGGATGTTTACCTTCTTCACGAGAATGCTCGTCCCCCAAATTGCAAGGTCGTCTCGCCAGAAGTTGCAGGAGCTCATGTGAGAGGTGCTGCCCCACCCACTGTATTCGACCGAACCTGCCCCATCGGACTACCACTTCCTTCGAGCTCTCAAGCAACAACTAAGCGATAGGTGCTTCAACGACCGAACCGAATTGGAATCCGAGGTGGAGCACTTCTTCGAGTCACAACTGACTTCATTCTGGAAGAAAGGAATTCTGGATCTCCCCATCAGATGACAGAAGGTTGTAGATGTAAATGGTAGTTACTTTGTAGATTAAAGTCGCTCACAAAAGAAACAATAAAATTTTGAAAAAAATTGCGCTGTGGTGCAAGACTTTCCCACCAACCTGATATGTTCCTCTTCTTGACTGGATAGCCACAGTAGTAGCATAACACAAAGGTTCCTTTGGAGGAGGACAGTAGTGAAACGGACCTTTTTATTTATTTAATATGTAATTATGTTTTGCATTTCTCCCCTATGGAAGCGTGTAGCGCAGTCGTAGGAGGTGTCGGCTGTTGCGTGCACCCAATACAAAGTTCCAGGTTCAGATTTCTCGCTCAGGCAAACCAAGCTTTCCATCCATCCGGGGCCGGTGAATTTGTACCAGACTTGTCTGGAAAGGATAAAGCGCTGACTTGTTCAACGGCTTGCCACCGCAAGTCGCTGCATGACCAAACACACATTCAAATCACCTGCACGACATCCAGTAGAAGTAGAAGCGTGGCGCATCCCAAAAAGGATTGAATAACGCTATTCTTTACCCTTTATCCTTCTCTTTATATCCCCTCTATAGAATTCAATTTCGCTTTTTGTACAATACATACAATGACTTGCGTTGGCCAGCCAATATACTGGTCAGTGTTTTGCCCTTACAATTAGCAGACACGTCCAGCACCAATCCATCAACCCCGAAGGAGTGGAAGGCTAAAACGACGTGAACCAAACTCGAACCGAAAACCTCGATTTATGATTGAAGCAACAGCCAGAACAGAACAGCCGGACAGTTATTGGACTGCACCATGCGAGCAGCATCGGCTACTGACGCGGAAATTTCAAATGAACCCAAATCTCTTTGAAAGGCGGCACTCTTCTTTGTTTGCGTTATGTTCTTGACTATTCTTTTTCCGATTCAGGTCGCCTTTGAGCAGATGCAAAGGAGGCGAGCTAGATTTTTGGTCGGAGATGAATGTCTCCTGCAATTTTATAATCAATCCCGGTCTGGAATGCGCCACGCATTCTGCTTCTACGTTACGTCAGTTTGAATGCGCACTTCACCTATAGTGACTTACGACGGCCAACCAGAGAACAAATCAGATCTCTGTCCTTCCCAGACAGATATGGTAGCAATCCTCGGAGAAATAGAAGGCTTGGCTGGCCTAGGCAGAGGGCTGTCCTTGAATCGATTCGGGGTGCACGCGAGCGTGGTCGTCTTCTCACCAGGAGACTATCTCAACGGTAGGTCGGAACGGCCCAAGTGTTGCATATGGGCAGAATCGCCTTGCTCTGGGAAACAGCAAAATGCAAATATCTCGACCCCAATAAAACTCTGCGCAGAGTTAGGGACGACGGAAGTTGGTCCGTTGGCGGCGTCACCCCTCTGCCTGCACGCGGAGGGCGGGCTCAAATTGGCTGGAAACAGCGACGACGAGCGAGCGGCGGTGGGTAGAGAAACGCCGTAGTCCCCGTGATCGCTATGTCCAGCCAATTTGAGCCCACCCTCCGCGTGCAGGCAGAGGGTTGACGCCGCCAACGGCCCAACTTCCGTCGTCCCTAACTCTTCGCAGAGTTGTATTGCGGTCGAGGTATCTGCATTTTGTTGTTTCCCGGAGAGAGGCGATTTTGCCCAACACTTCGGTCGTTCCGACCTACCGTTGAGATAGTCTCCTGGTTAGACTGCGTTATTCACCACAGGGAATTTGATGAGTAGAAGTAAGACAGCTCACACAGCGTATCCGTCGGTTGCACGATCTGCTCTCCCACGACATTTTCGACGATCATCGCGTAGAATGACTGCAGCCCTAAAGAAAACCAAATGTAAATGCTTCATGTTGTGCTTATCACCCTCATCAGTAGCTCTCAAAACAAGCGGATTTCTATGGCTTTGAGGCTGGCTACCGACAAGGAATAAAGGTTTGCGTTTACGGACAACACTTTGAATCTCTAAAGGCCGGTATCGGACATAGATAGGAGACTGAGACTGACTAAAAACCCATCCACTGGGACTTAATGAATGTGGAAAACTGAAGAAAAACGAAAATATAAGGCTGAGAGCAGAACCAACTGGGATTCTCATACTGAGATGGAGTATAGGAGCCAGTGAGCTTCTTCACGAAAGCTGACGCCACTCGAACGTCTGACGACGACGCTAGAAACAGTACGATTTTTATTTTTATGAAACCGGATTAGGAGTAATTAAACGAATGGACACCAATTTTACTTCCAACAAGACTTCTGGCCAGCCAACAAAGAGATGTCTTTCTCTGTCACGAGAAGTTTAAATAATCTGAAGAAAAGAACGCAGCACAGAGAACAAGCTATCGGCTGTCTGTCCAGTTGTATGTCTTGTACTGTCTCGAATGGAGCTGCAAACCTACGTTTCGGCCAGTCTCCTTGAGGACACTTCATCTTCTCTGATACATCACGAACATCCTCAGCGAACGGCAGAAATACCACGTGGAACCCGTCGAAGTTGTACTCCCGAATCGCGTCCGAACGGCTCTAGAAACAACTGGTAAACCAGCGCTCAGCAGCCGAATAGGGTATTGTTCGGTTATTTTATAACATTTATGGTATAGCGCGATAAGTTCTATCATATGTAATTTGATAATAACACATTAATAAATTGAGAACTCCACCATATCGCCTGCTCCTGTACGCAATAAAATATTCGATATCTCGTCGCCTGCTATTCGAAAAAAGTTACGGCCTTATTATGGTCTATTCAGTAACGGGTTTATCTATGGAACAGTTTTACACAATTTTGCCTTCCACCGCTAGAGGTCACAGGCAAGGAAAGCTTCACTTTCCAAGATCTAGGGCTTCCGTGCGTGTCACGTTCCTTATACAAAGGGCTGGTTCCGAATTCATTAAATTATCGAAAACATCTCCAATTCCTGACTCCTTAATTAAATTGAAGAGGATTTTAGACAGACAATTCCGCTTAACTGCCTGTCTTCGTGCGAGTGTATAAAGGATAAAGGACGGCGTTACTCAATCCCTTCTGGGATGCGCCAGCGCATTCTACTTCTACGGGAAGTCGTGGAGGCGACATGAATGCGTATTTTGTCTTACAGTGTGACTTGCGGTGGCCAGCCGATGAACAAGGCGGCGCTCTATACTTCCCTGACAAGTCTGGTACCAATTCACCGACCCCGAAGGGATGGAAGGCCTGGTTGGCCTGGGCGGGAAATCCTAACAGGAACCTGGCATCGGGTGCACGCGACAGTCGCGCCTCCTCCGACTGCGCTGTGAGTGTAAAAACCTTCAAATCTATGTTCAGTCGATCTTACTTCTTGTTCATCACGTTCTTCTTTTGAGTTGTTTTGTGTTGGCATTTCTTTTAGAATCCTCACGAATAGCATGTAGCGTAGTCGGAGGAGGCGCGACTGTCGCGTGCACCCGATACCAGGTTCCTCTTAGGATTTCCCGCCCAGGCCAACCAGGCCTTCCATCCCTCCGGGGTCGGTGAATTGGTACCAGACTTGTCTGGGAAGGATAGAGCTCTGACTTGTTCATCGGCTGGCCTCCGCAAGTCATTGTATGGCCAATACGCATTCCTGTCGCCTCCACGACATCCCGTAGAAGTAAATTGCGCTGGCGCATCCCAGAAGGGATTGAGTAACGCCGTCCTTTATCCTTTATCCTTTATCCTCACGAATTGTTTAAGTTCCGCGTGTATTTGACATATAAATAAAATAAAAAGATAGAAATAGAATATGGAGCACTACTTTTATTGCATTCTGGACTCCGGCAGACCTGAATAAACGAGCTACCTCTAATCTTAACCTAAATGGCCTCCACCTAACGCTTTTGAACCTTATAATGATGAATAATAAATCACGATGTAATCGACCCTCGCTTGGGAAGCGCCAAGTATTCCACATCTATTACCGATCCCGTTAGGAAAAGAGGCACATTCCAGGACTGGACCCCAATCAAGAACCTCAAAACGACAGTCGTCGCCTCCTCCGATTGCATTATCCTGCGCCCTTCGACCATATATCATTTATTAGATGTTACTTGTATTCGTCTAGGTCTTACAACTTACATCTCTGGATGCGTAGAAAATGAACTACTGTTCGAGTGCTATATTGCTGCATTGCTGCACGAAATGCTTGTCATTTTAGCCACATCAAATCTCTACAACTCCTTGGCAGAGCATGAAAGCCAACAGTGTTAAATTCTTCAAGAGACATTGAAATCCGAGGTTACGCCATGTTCTTGTCCAGCATATCCCGACTCTTGTCGTATTGATAGCCCAATTTCCAATTTCATTAATTTCATGCATCTTTTCTGTTGTAGATTTAACGTCTTACGATAGGAACTGCCGTACCTTGATTTTGAACGGTGAACTGGATTGCCTACCTAACTTATTTTGTCCTATTGAAGGCTTTAAGCCAAAGAAAGGACAAAGGAGAAGGGACGATGTTACCCAATCCCTTTTGGGATGCGCCACGCATTCTACTTCTACGGGATGTCGTAAAGGCGATTAAAATGTGCATTTGGCCCTTCAATGACTTGTGGTGGCCAGCCGATGCACAAGTCAGCGCCTTGCTATCCTTCCCAGACAAATTTGGCGCCAACTCTCGGAGAGATGGAAGGCTTGGTTGGCTTTTGCGGGAAATCCGAACAAGGGTGCTAGTATTGGCTGCAGACGACAACCGGCACCTTCCACAACTGCGCTACATGCGCCGCTTAAGCAAAATATGCTTCAAAATGGGCCTCAACATTGGGCTGATCTGTTCCTCGGGCGACAACTTCTCCGCTCATTTTCTACTCTATTATGATGAAGGAGAGCTGCTGATTACGCTTCCAACGTCAAGTCATCCATATAAGGACAAGGAAATAAGGGTCGGAGTTCAATTTCCATTTTTAGTGCACCATGCTTCCTAGTTCTGTAAGATATAACGGACGCAGTTTGAATGCGTACTGAGGCTGTCGCATTCTCGGTGCCAAAACAAGTGTATGATGGTCGATGCGGATAACTGACGACACGTTCTAGCCTAAAATATTGTATTATAAATTATCCCAAATAGACGGTCTAACCAGACCATCTTAACGGTAGGTCGGAACGGCCAAAGTGTTGTATATGGGTAGAATCGCCTCTCTCCGGGAAACAATAAAATGCAAATATCTCGACCCCAATACAACTCTGCGCAGAGTTAGGGACGACAGAAGTTGGGCCGTTGGGGTGTAAGCCTAATGCCTACACGCGGAGGGCGGGCTCAAGTTGGCTGGAAACAGCGATCGCGGGGATTACGCCGCCCCTCTACCCACTGCGCCACCATCGCTCTCTCGTCATCGCTGTTTCCAGCCAACTTGAGCCTTCTCTCCGCCTGCAGTCATAGGGCTAACGCCGCCAACGGCCCAACGTCTATCGTCCCTAACTCTGCACAGAGTTGTATTGGGGTCGAGATACTTGTATTTTGTTGTTTCCCAGAGAGAGGCGATTCTGCCCATATACAACACATAGGCCGTTCCGACCTACCGTTGAGATAGTTTCCTGGTAAGGCAGGACCCACGGCTGTATTTGCAAGAAAATTTTGGAGTCAATACCGGCCAAGAAACTTCTTTTTTGAACAAAGAGTGCCTCCTTAATCTCGAGGCGCACGTTCTGGTCGAAATTGTTACACAAATGGTTTTAAATTCTTATAAGCGATATTTTGATAGTGTGCGTTTTTCATTGAGTGGACTGCTGAGTCTCTTTGAAAAAAAGCACTCTTCACGTTACGCAATTCATGGAAGAAATCGTTTTCTGCAAATCTTCAAAAGCAACCTTTTCTTGTAATCTTCTCTGCTCAACTGATTTTGTATCACTTTTGTGCAGAAATTGTTCTTCACTTTAACTGACTTTTACAAAGACCACCTTTGCTGTATTTTTTATGCTCAACTGATCTTGTATCATTTTTGGCTCAATAAATGTGCGATGTTCTATGATCTATGCTCCATACTTCAAACTGACATAGAAAATAAAGGCTCGGCAAAACCGAATACAAAAAGGTGCAACTTTTAACAGTGTGGAATGGCATTTACACGATAATACAGGAAAATCCTGTCGCTCTGAACGAGTGCTCGGCGCGCACTCAGCCAACCAAAAACTTTTTAGTATTGGAGACAAACCTATTGTAGATAATACATGGGTTAGAGAAACAATACAGACGCTCTATTCGAGAGACCTTTAAGAATTTTAGGCTGTGAGTAAAGAGTAGTGTGGTCCAACGTCTTTGTATGACTTTCACTGCACTGATTCCGAACAAGGCCTTCCTTAGCTTCCACGGACAATGACTTGCTATACTTATTCGCTTCCTTCCGCTTCTATATCCTCCACCACTGGACAATAACATCGGATCCGACATCGATTCGGATAATTCGAATTTGCCTTTTTTCAAACCTGGTTAAAATTACTATACCAATAATGAAATTTTTGAAAAGCACCAAATCTTGGGATGACTCAGATACGCGTAGCTTTAACAAGAAGAGATTTCAAATGATCCCAATAACTTCTCTATCTTCGGATCTCACATCGGATATCTGAATCGGATAAGGCATCATATTTCTGAACAAAATCAGATATTTTCTGTATTTTCTGGAAATCAGACCTGCTGATAATCATCCCGATTTGAATCGCCTTAAAATCAAAGCTTTTCAAAGTTCCATTATTCGCACAACGCTTTTAACCAGGGCTCGAAAAATGACGGATCCGAATTGTCCAAAACGGCGTCGGGTTCAGTGTCTACCGGCTAATACGGAACCGTATCTCTGGCGCAAATTCAAAGGTAGGACCAAATAGGAGCACAACTCCAAATGGCACTGCTACTCACCTCGTCCTTCGTGGACATCTGAGGCACGAGTGCCACAAGTCGAACTTTTTGGTTGGCTCGAGAGCAGAACCGGCAAACCATTGCCATTTTCCTCTCCCAACACCGCTCCAAAAGTGCACGGTAAAGGCATGCCGACCCGAGAACAGACTGGAACAAGCTGGAACTAATAGGCTGTTGCACAAGTGAAACGAATTCTTTTATCAATAAGACTGTTTACGCATAGCAATACAAAAAATACTGCCACATTTAAACTGAAATACCTTCGCTCAAAGGTGAGCTCATCACACTAGTCAAAGGCCACATGAAGAAAGAATCCTCGTTTTTGATAACACAGGACGCTAGAGAAATTTATTACGCTGTCACATAAGTTCCGCCTGATTTTCGATGGCAACATTATGGTGTAACATCTCAGCAGAAAATAAGGTTTATTAACTAAAGTAAGAACCATTACAATCAACGTACTTCTGCCAATGACATACAAGAGCATTAATTCCATTTCGGAAGAAATCTGAATTCCTAGGAGCAATGAAACACTTAAAGGCAATGTCGACGTCTGCTTCACTGGCAAAGTTTTTCTTCGTGAGGAGATCATCGAGGTCTTTGAGAAGGTGAAAGTCCGCCAGGGCTAGGTTCGATGAATAAGCGGGATGCGAGAGAACGTCATCGTTTTCGTTCCTTATAATAAGGGAAGCAGATCTCCAGGCGACACCTCTGCTGCTCCTCGTGACTTCGTGGGGCACCCACTTATCCAGCTTTATCACCTTCCCTGTCGCATCTAGGTGCCTCGATATGGTTGCACGACTGTGTGCGAGTTCTTTGCCCATCTCACGCACAGTTCCTCGTGAATCGGCTTCCACTCGTTCTTTCAAACGTCCGTCATCACATTTGGCTGGTCGTCCTGAGCGGTCCTTGTCTTCGAGGTCCACGTCTCCAACATGGAACATCTGGTACCATCCGCGCACGGTGCGTTCGTTAGCGGAGTTCTCTCCCCATGCCATCTTGATGTTTTGAGTTGCCTCGCTCACACTGTGGCGAAGCTTAAACTTATGGAGCATTATTACCCAGAAGTGCATTTTTTCCATGGTTTCATCCAGCTCCTAGAACGATGCAATGTTCACGAGTTTTTAAAAACAATATACCAAGTTTTATAGAGTGAAAAAGCGCTACAAAATAGCATACAACTTATATTCAATTACTTTCTCTATGCATGAAAAAGGAATCACAAAGTAACGCCATCGGAATCAGACAGAACTTATGTGACCACCTAATATTTTAGCCAAGTGGTGTCGCTTCTAGAAAGAGCTGAAGAACAAGCTACATGAGATAATATGGTGTCAATCCCCAAAGCGTGCTCGAGCCGCGCCACCCTTCACGCCTCCTTCTCTCGGTGCCTCAACTCAGCAAAACAGAAAGAAAAACGCTGAAAACTCACAGTTTCATCAGGATATAGAAAACGCGACGCTTGAATGTGATTCTGAAGGTTGAGCTCCGATAACGGTTTGAACCCAAGAAGGACGATGCCTTAAGTAGCTATATGTAGTAGGTTGTCCATGCGATGGGAGAAAACAATAATTGTCGAGATGTACCCTTCGCGTCGAACCTTCCCAACTCTTCGATCTCGTTCTGCTCGCTCACAATGCACTCTCCTCCAATTTTTATCGCCTTTTTCAGCTCGAACTTGGCTCGAGTACGGCTCTCCACCTCCTTCTCTAAAATCAAGCAAGGCGATTAGAAGAAATTTATAATTCCTTGGATTATTGGGATCTATCCGAATTGAACGGGGATCATATAACTATAAATTATGTAACAATTTCACCAAAGACTCACAGAACGGCTTTTAGAAGACAAAATAGGGTCTAAACTGACGAATTCACAAAAAGATTCGGAAAAAAACAATCGGACTACCATATGGATTGACAAAACATGACAAACACCTTAAATACGAAGCCCCTGAAGCCCCTAGCTTGTTTGTTGTATGGTGCTTCTCGTTCCATCACCTCGCAAGTAATAGGCCTCGCAGTGGAAAATCTCGTCATTCTCTTTACTGCACACCTACTTCTTAAGCTTATATGTATGTGTGTTCTTATGCTTATAATAATTTTGAGCCTTTTCTAAATCAATTTCCGTTACTCATCTATCCAATCGTTCTTGCTACTCGTCTACGTCTGCTTTTCATCATTTCGATAACGTATGGTTTCAGATGGGCGCGTGTAGCGCAGTCAGGAGAGGCGCCGACTGTCGCGTGCACCCGATACCAGGTTCCTGGTTCGAATTTCCCGCCCAGGCCAACCAAGCCTTCCATCCCTCTGGGGTCCGTGAATTGGTACCAGACTTGTCTGGGAAGAATAAAGCGCTGACTTGTTCATCGGCTGGCCACCGCAAGTCATTGTGCAGGACAAATTGCGTCTACGAAATCGCGTACAAGTCGAATGCGTGGCGCATTCCAAATTTGATTTATTAACTCCGTACTTTATCATTTTATCCTTTGCTGTGGAACGCCAAGCCCATAGCAGTTACATATAAAGGACAGAACTACCGTACCTAAACAACTGATTTTTCACCTACCTAGCCAATTTGTCTCGGCAAGCAGATCAGTGTCGAACTGATGCTCTTCTCCAGACGTGGTGTCCCCACCTGATTTATGGACGTCCTGGAAAAATGGACACTTCAGTAATTGAGCGTCACTCTGAATGAACACAGTGCAATATTAGAAATAACTGTTGGGTTGTTGAACGAGTCGCTTCAGCCTGTGGCGCTGGCGCTCAGTTTCCGGATCGGGGTGAAGCAGATCGACAGCCAACGGCATAATTGAGTTGGCTTTTGCTCAAACTTGGGTAATCAAACCTTAGACCACTAGTTATAATTAAACCTTGATTAACTTGGGTATTAATATTAGTGGTCTAAAGCTTAGGGTAGAAATTATTTAGTTTTTCAAGCAATATTAGAAGTTCAGTGGCTGATCCCACAGTTCGTGACCTACATCGTGAGGCAGCCAGACTTGACGCTTCTCAATCGGATTCTCAGTTTCGTAGTCCAGGTACTCTTTTGGAGGCGGTCGAGCTTCACTGGCAAGCGCATACCTAAAGGAATTTCATTCCAATTCGTGATCTTTTTCTCAGTGAAGAACAAGTATTCCAGAGATAGTCGTACACTGAAACGCTGAACTTCACACCCGGACCAAGCTCGAAGGGTATATTGCTGAACGCCCGCAACGAGAACGTCTTCTGGAACACCCTGGAAAGGATCACCTAGACTGCTTCTTTGCGAGGAAATGTACGTGCAAACTATTGGAGCAATATGAAAACCACAACTGACTGAGTCTCCAGATCTTCAATGGAACCACTTGCACCGATGTTTGGATCCAACTGGCGCTGAAAAATAGAGGGTAGTCAATAAAGAGAAAGTTAACAAAGAATTTCTGAAGTTTTCAAATAAAAAATGTGACACAAAAATACATAAGGCCACTGACGGGCATCTTCAGAAGGTTCTTTAGTAGTATGTCAACGTCGATCGATTTAGTGTATTGTTTGTTGATTGTATTGTTGATTGATTGTGGGCGGGTGTAGTCAGTCGGAGGAGATGCCGGCTGCAGCGTACACAGAGTACTAGGTTCTTGGCTCGGATTTCCCGCCAAGGCCAACCAAGCCCTCCATCCCTCCGCGGTCGGTGAATTGGTTCTAGATTTGTTTGGGAAGAATAAAGCGCTGCCCTGTTAATCGGCCGGATACCGCAAGACATACTATAGTCAAATACGCATTCAAAATTCCATCCACGATATCCCATAGAAGTAGAATGCGTGGCGCATCCCAAAATGAATTGAATGTCGTCCTTGATACATTATCCCTTATTTGTTGATTTATGCTCCTACTTTTCTGTTAATTATGTTCAATTTGCTCTGATTTGATTTTTTGCGCTGTGTTTCTTTGTGAAGATTGCCACGTACAATAAATAAAATAAAATGAATAAAATATGAGGTGGTTCCCGTCAAAAACGATAATCTACTCTAGTCGTTCATGTAGTCTACATTGAGAAACGTAATTCCTCCAGCCAATCATATCAATCAGAGTGCGGACCGTACATGCATGCCGCCTCTGTGTCTATTCTATGCTACCTGACTGGTCTGTAAGATTCGCATTTCCGACCCACACCCCAGTGAGGGTCACACTGGCGACTTGTACCATGTAACTTTAATTGCCGATCGATCCTTAAAAGCTACAGAACGAAGCTTCCAGAAAAATGACAGCGATAAAGCTCAGCTAAAGCGGATATCCCAAACGAGGGGTGCGATGACGAAAAGGTACAGGACCCAATGTTCAGACGCCACTTTGTTGTTGAATAAGACATCGTTGAATGTTGAGTAAGTTGCTACTTTATTTTCGTAACCGCTATTTTACCTTTATTTGTTTTTATTTTTTTTACTTTTTATCAATCAGGTGAACAATGCAAATAGCAGAAAATTATGCATTTTCGGTTTCTAGAGCTTTTTAGAAATAGCTATAAAACAATGTTGTAGCTGGAAGACAGCTATAACCTCTTACACAAAGGGTATATGCATTTTCGAGGCATTCGGTACACTCACACAACAATATTTGTTACAACAAAAAACCTCGACACCAACCACTTGAGGCTTAAAGTAAATGAAATGAATCATTCGGCACACTACTTGATAAACATAAAAATAAACAATGACGTCGGCTAAAATCCAGTTTGGGATGTGCCGTGCATTCTACTTCTACCGTGACATAGCGGATGAATTTGAGCGCGCGTTTAACATACACAGTGACTTGCGGTAGCCATCTGATAGATAGGCCAGTGTTCTCCACTTCCCGAAAACCGATAACATTTCGCAGACCCGGTATAGATTGAAGCTTTGTTGGCGTGGGCGAGATCCGAACCAAGAATCTCGACCTCGGGGTGCAAATGACCGCTGCAACCAAGACCACCGGAGGATGATAGCTTCTCGAATACCGTACTATTTTCAAACTTCTCGCAATACCGCTGGGAAATCAACGCGGTTTCGTTTTTGAGGTGATATTAACACTGCAGCATTGGATTCTCAATGCATACTTCGATAATGTTGTGCTTTAGAAACCCCGCAACATCTCTCAAAAATCTGCAGAATCTTCGTTTCAGAGTGTGGAAGTTCTACAGTCAATTTGGAGCTGTTATGCAATAACTTTTATCTCCTTGAAATGTTCCAATTTATAAATACCATTTTCATATCAAATTGGACACTATTCAAATGAAATTGGACACTTTTCCAATCAAATAGGACACTTCTCAAATCAAATTGGACACTTTTCCAATCAAATTGGACACAACTCAAATCAAATTGGACCCTTCACGTCACATGGGATACTCTTCTAAGTTAATCTAAGACTGTTCAAATCAAAGAGAACTCTTCGAAATCGAAATGAACTTCATCTACATTGAACTAGAGACTCTAGAAAAATGTTAGAATAATTTTTTGTTCAAGGAAAGTTTTAGCATAAATTTCTTTGAAGTTTTAATTTACTTCCCAATAAGAGAACACATCGTTTGAAATTTTATAAAAATTTTATATCTTGAGGAAAAACAATGAATTAAAGCTTGTTTTAAAGAGTAGGAAGGCTGCCATTTTATATTGCCAAAACAATGATTGCGCCACGCCCCCGTCCGAAACTTCGCGATTTTCATTCGATTGATAGCAAAGTTTCTGTTCGCATGCAGCTTCACACCTGCAAGCGGTGCAACACAAACAATTGTAAAAATACACATATCCTAACTTTCTTTCTGCATGTAAGCAGTATTTACACCACCAACCAAATAAACGTTGCCTTGAACTTTTTGAGTGCACGGCACGATCCAGTCTTTTGATGCGACATGATTGCTGACTTGCTGCGCATTAACAAAAAAATTAATGTATTATTTTTCTCAAAAAATAAAAATTTAATAAAATTATTTCACTCATTCGGCAGCTAAAGTAAAAAAAAATTCAAAAAAGTTATTCTAAGTTTCCCTTGAACAATAAAAAATATTCTAACCATCTTGCAGATTACCCTGTAAAAAGCTCGTCTCGATTTGGAAAACGTTCAAGTTGATTTCAAAGTTAATAGGCTACCTTAGAAGAGTGTCCAATTTGACGTGAAAAGTGTCCAATTTGATTTGAAAAGTGTTCAGTTTGAATTGAAGGGTGTCCAATTCGACGTGAACATTGTATACAAAAACTAATGACACGGTCTAACAATAATATATTGTCTAACTAATGTTTCACGAAGTGTTATTCCGCTTAAAATGGGACCACATTAATTATTAATCAAATCACAGAATTTTCTCATTTGCCGGCGATGGATTTGTAACTGCTCGATGTTTTTTATTTCTTTACATTTAACTTTTAAGGAAAAGGAAAAATTAAAGGATCGCGCGGCACTATCTTTGAACAGTTCTTTTTTGGCAATTTTCAAACCATAACGAACCCGACGCTTATCGCTGACAAACGAGAAGTCTCCGTAATAGTAGTAATAGTAATTGATGAAGCTCTGGTAGAAAAGATGAATCCTACCCAAACTCTAGTATCCCTCTCAAAGGTACTGTCGTCGTCATCACCTTCATCTCTACGAAGCAGCACAACTGAAAACTCTCCAGCAGTTCGTTTACCCTTCTGATGGCGGAACGACTCGATTCCCTTCTTCATTCTAGTCTGCAACATGGAGACTATCATGCTCGGTCGCTCGATAATCAGCACCTCTTCTAGCATTGAGCTTAGAACTCACAAAGTATCCTTCAACCTGCGTCGCCCAGTTCTCCTCAAACGGATTCGTATCGTTGGTGATGTAGACAATTGTCTGCTGGCGTTGCGAAACCCCTTGCCTGAAAATCTCGTCCTGGTATGATAGTGGAAGCGATATCTTCTTTTTCAAGGAAAGCGAAATGCTCACTCCATGAAAATCTTTCTCGAGTACCACAACAGAGTGGACAAGTCGCATTTGTAGTGTCCTCCGAAGCGTTCATTAAAAGCTACTTTGACGTCCTCTGAAATAGAACTCCAGTTGAGTTCCAAAGTATCAAAATGCTCAACAAAGGTTGAACCCTTCGATATTCATAACGGTAAAATATTTGCAGACTATTAGTACAAATAAATCGGCTACAACCAAAAAAAAAACTTTTGCACTTCGGTTCATAGAAAGCCCTTCGCCAACTTTGCTACATCTTGAGCATAATTCTCTGCCTTTCTCGTTCAAAGAAAACGTCAGCAATCCCCTACATGTGCTCCTCTGCTACTAACGCTAAGCGTCCATATACTACCAAACGCAAACACTTTCCACTGCTTCGCTACGCCAGTGGCTACTAATCATCATATTTCCCATCCCTTCATCCAAGAATGCAGTACGCCTGGCCTAAGATGTCTACAGCTCCTTCGTGGCGCGACGCGACTTAGCAACAAACACCCATATCGATTCATCGTGCGCCCAATCGATTCGGGAGCTTATCGTCACGTCGCATCGCGCGGCAATGAAGCTATAAACATCCCCTAAAATAATAACAGGATAAATAATATTAAATATTAGAAATATTAAAATTGAAAACAAAAATACCTAAGAAGGTTCGTTTCGCCACATTATTCTTCATACGAACCTTATTTTATGTTGTAGCACCTCCCCTGTGGCTCATCAGTGAAGAGGGGGAGATGCTACAAACTAAATAAGTGTTGATTAAACTCACGTATGTTTGTTCCTTCCTACAGTACCGCTCACAGTGAGCGTATGCCAAAGTAGAAACTACACTGTTGTGTATATCATTAACATATTGATATTAATGTTACGATTAATGTGCATTCAGTGTTGATTGTTGGTGTATTGGAGCAGTTTAAACATAATATAATTAATATTAGGAATTGAGTGGATATAGAACTTAAAAAGTAGTAAAGTATATTTTGGAATAATTATTTAATGTTTTTAATAAAATTAATCATTTTATTATTTACATTATTATCTATTAAGTTATATTTATATAAAATTTGTTGGTTTTTTGTAAATACATTTTAATATGTTCTTAACTAGTTTCTGTATAAATAGTATTACTTTTTATATTAATTGAGATTTCCGAATCCCTGTGTGGGAATCTATTAACTTTAAAATTAAAAGAATCTGTCTTATTATATAAATTAGTAATTATTTTGTTGTCAATAATTTTTATAGTCATGTCTAAATAATTACATTTATATTCATTTTCATGTGTCTTTTTTAAAGCAATTACATTTTTATAAATTAGATTTAAAGTATTGTCAATAAATTCTTCATTATAATTATGAATTATAAGTAGATCGTCCATATATCTGAATGGTTTAAATAATTGATTACCATTTATAATGGTATTCTTAGAGTATTCAAATTCAAACATCGACATTGTAAGATCTGCTAATAGTGGACTGAAATTTCCGCCTTGTGGAACGCCTATGTTTTGTTTGTATATCTTATTAATAAATATACAGTAACTGTTTATTAGTAAATAAATAACTAAATATAGAATATCTGTAATATTATAATATCTATATTTATAGTTATCTTTAATATTATCTGTATAGAAGGTTTTATACCCATTACTAGCTATATAATGTTTTCCTGCATTTTTAAAACATATATTCAGAAGATTTTTGAAATTTTCTATTATGACATTATGTGGTATATTTGTGAACAATCTGTAAAATCCGCTGAGTATAATTTGATTTTATCATTTTTAATATTATATAGTTCATGTGTTATATTACAATTATTAATAGCCCAATATGTTTTAATTGTTCTACAGTTGTTATTTATAATATTAGAGTAATTGATAAAATGATTTTTAAAATGTGTAAATAAGTTGCAGAGTTCTAACGCTAAAGATTTTATACCACTATTATAGGCTCCTGTAATAAATCTCAATTTAATAGGATTTTTGTGTAGTTTAGGTAAAGAATAAATTATTGGTAAGTCTTCTGGGAGTAACACCATAGACGACGACTACGCACCTAATCCGCAACTAAAGCATTGCTTATGGATAATCTTGTCCTTAAAGGATAGAGGTTGGCGTTAAACACTCCGTTTCAAGAGTGCGCCACGATTCTATTTCTACGAGATATTGCGAGGGTGGGCGCATGGTAGTCGGAAGAGGCGCTGGCTCTCGAACGTAACAGGATAAAGGATAAAGAACGGCGTCAATGAATCCGTTTTTAAACAAATATTTCGCATTTAAGTACCACGTGTTTTGTTCATTAGCTTGTATTGGTTGTTTTGTTGCTCTTATTGTAGTTGTGCAATGCAGCTTACTGCAGCTGAATCTTACGAAAACGATGTTCATGAGGAACGGACGTGTTTCTGATGCCCCAGTTTCCGTCTACGTAACGAACTTCTCCGAGTGCTCCAGCTACATGTGCCTAAATCGTGAAGTCAACATGGCCAACGACCTAGTGCTGGAGCTCGGCAGTAGGAAACGAGCGGCTTGGAAAGCTTTCAAGAGCTCGAAGAAGTCGTGAAGAAGGCGAAGACCGCCCGACTCCGTGCCCACCTATCTGACTCCGCTGTTCTTCCTGCAACTAACATACGCGTCAGAGACCTGGACTACACGACAGCAGGATGAACTCACTATTAGTGAGGAATTGAGTGGACGATGTTCGGAGTGACATGATTCGCGTAATTGATAGAAGGCCTCAGGAGTTACCAGGAGTTACGAGCTTCGTCGACGTTCGAAGATCAGAGACGCTGTTGCGTGGGCCAAGTTGTCGAAAATTAGATGAGCTGGCAACGTGATGTGCTTCACAGACACCCGCTGTATGTACGAGAGCCGTCACCGACTGGATTCCGCAGGATGCCAAGAGAACACCTGACGCCCACCAACGCGTTGGTCGGACTTCTTCGTGAAAGCCCTGAACGACCGATATGACACTCTTGACCTCCCTCGAGCGAGGAGCATTCATTGAAGCACTCTGGCACGCGTCAGGGACGAATGGAGACGCTGCTGGCGCACGCTCGAGCAGCTTGATGATCAACAGGACGACAAGTGATCCGAGTGATTGTGGTTGTTTTTTTACCAATGCACAAATGGGTATCCATGTAATAAATTTCAGATATCAATAAAAATACTTGGACTTTACAATGAATTACGGTGACCAGCCGGTGAACAAGTCAAGTTTTATCCTTTCTGGACGAGCGCGGAACCAAATGACTGACCCCGGAATATGGAATGCTTAGTTGGCCTGGATGGGAAACCCGAGCAAGAACGGTTCAGAAAATTGGTGTCAGACTTGTCTGTTGAGGATAAGGCACTGCCATTTCCAAGGCCTGGCTACCGAAAGTCATTGTATAATCAAATATGCATTTAAATTGCCTGCACGACATCCGTAGAAGTAAAATGCGCGGCGCCTATCTCGAAAGAGATTGATTAACGCCATTCTTTATCACTGTCGCGACCGCGATCGCTCCTCGGTCCGTGTACCCGGGCGCGCTGTTTCCCACGGTAGCTTGCCGATGAGGCACCCTCGATCGGCCTGGGCGCATGGGAAAATTGGTGACGTAGCACCATCGATCGGCGCGCGCCGCCTCCTCTCGTCCGGCGCGCGGCCATTCGACGTCCCTGCGCTCCCGCGACGAGGTCTGCCGACCTCTCGCTCTGCTCCTATTCCGGATGGCTACCGCGGGGCCTCGTCCCTGCCATATTCACGACTGACACTACGGGCAGGAGCGCCAGGAGAGGACCGCGGGGTCTAGTGGGCATCATGCTCACCCCCGCGGCCTCAGGAAGCCTCACTACGACGGCCACGGAGGACGCCTGACTGTATTCTCCTCTATTGTCGGATTGTGGCTGCTTATTGGACGCGGTGTGAAATGAATCTCATGGACTTATACTGTGTGCGTGTGGAGGAACCGGGTAAGTCCCTTCCTATCCAGGGCAGTGGCCGTATATGTTGTGTGTTTACCCTGTCACCCTGTGGGTCTCCCGGGAGTAGGCTGTCACCCTGAGGTGGAGTGGGAACGGAGGAGCAGATGGCTCGAGGCCTTGGAGGCAGGCCGGTCCGGACTGCAGGAGTTCCATCAATGCGCTTAGGCAATACGTGCGATGTTGGCAATACGTGGGGAGTCCCGTGGGGCTAGGTAAGATCTGGGACCCTCCGGTGCCCTTGGAGCGACACGGAGCCGCAAAGGCAACTTGAGGGACGCCTCAGCCTGCGGGGCCACCGATCGCAACAATCACTATCCTTATTTATTAAGGAGTGCCCCTCTCCTGACGCACACAGCACATTTGAAGAACACTATGCTCATACCAACATCACCCTAAATGATTTCCACTTTTCGAAAATTAATAATGAGTCGTGTACTCCACGTACAAACTTCCCCATTTTTTAACAAAATCATTCCCTAATACCTTCATCAATGAACTCCTTTAGGGCACAAACACGACGTTGATCTTCTCCAGATTCGTTGTGCACTTTCAAATCGAACCACTCCACGCAATGCTTCACCGCACCTGGCAGATGAGTTTCCGACTTGACCTGAACGCACAATTGATGAATAGTGGAAAAGGAGTGTCATTCTGAAGCTAAGTCAACATAGCGTCTATTCGATTAGCGAGAACCGAGAATCGAGTTAGCACTGATCGGGCAGCACTTTGATCATATTGGCAGGAAAATTTGACTCCACTAGGCCTAGCCGACATAGAAGACAGATTTATTCGCCAGATGTCAAGAAAGCTCGTGAGGGACAGCCTTACGGTTTATACGCGTCAAACTGAACACAGCACATGCTAATCAACAGGCTGAGTTGGCCGCTGAACCTCCTGAAGAAATATTAGGGTGTCCTTTCAAAATAACACAATTTTTTATCAACATTTTATTAATCAACCAAATAATTTCCGTCAACATCGACTACTCTCCGCCAACGTTCCACAAGACTTCGAATTCCTCTGGCGTAGAAATCCGGCGACTTGGAGGCGAAAAAAGCTCGGAGGTCATTTTCGAGGCGGTCACGATCTTCAGAACGCTTCCCTTCCAGATGATGCTGAAGTGATCGCAAAAGGTGGTACTTACTTGAGGCCAGATCTGGGCTGTACGATGGACGCGGCAGAACTTACCATCCGAGTTCCAGAATTTTCTGATAAGTCGTCCTCGTAATATGTGTGGGCGCGCGTTGTCGTGCAACAAGCGAGCTTTGTCGAGCCTGGGCTGTTCCTTACGCATCTTGTCGGCCAGTCTCTGCAGTTGGGTAGCGCAGACCTCGACAGTGACCGTCGTGCTGTCAGGCAGCAGCTCGAAATGGTAGATCCCATAAACTCCCCACCAGACGCTCAGCATGACTTTCCTCGCATGAAGTTCACCTTTTACGAAAGATTTCGGAACTCCATCGCGTTGGCACCACGCACGTTTACGAGCGTGGCTGACGTAGAGGACCCATTTTTCGTCTCCTGTGACGATGGTGTCCAGCCAGTTGAAGGTGCGACTTCGGGAGAGCAGCTGAGTGCAGATGTCCAGACGTCTTCGCCGGTTGTCGTCGGTCAGTTCGTGTGGGAGCCACCGACCGAGCTTTTTAACCATTCCAAGGGATCGCAGTCCATTGTCCACGGTGGATCGGGAACAACTAAGAGCAGCAGCAAGATAACGCACACCTTCATATGGATGCTGCTCCGCCAGCTTCCTCAGTTCATCCAAAGATATCGTTGTCGGCCGACCAGAACGAGGCTCATCTTCGAGAGTACTGTTCCCGTTTCTGAAGCGTTCGAACCAGCTATGCACAGACCGTACAGAAGGAGCTTCAGAGGAGAGTACACGACACAAGTTTCGATAGGCTTCTGCAGCGGAGTGCCCAGACTCAAACCCGTAAAGGTGTATGTGTCTAATATGGGTAGACAGTTCAGCCATCGTAAAGTGAAATAGGCAAGGAAGACGGAGCTGGATATGCCATGCAGATACAGCAGGATAGTGTCTTTATATAGCACTTATGTTGCAACCTTCAGAACATTCTAGAAAAAAACTGGAACATTACGAAGTTTTCTGCAGACACTTTCTGGACACCCTAGTAGGAGAAGAAGAAATAGGTAGGTAAGGAGAGTGTGGCAGCCGGACTCAACGTTTCCTTCTCAGAGGGATGTTGGCCCTCCCCTCGCGACATTTTTATCTCCAAACAATTACTATGCAAGGCGAAAGCTTATAGCACTTCTCGTACCGTATTAGCAATGAAGAGTCCATAGCGATGAGTTCGTGAGCCCGAGCAGCCGATCTTCAGCAGCTGGTTAAACACAGCCTGAAGATACTTATTGCCAGTCGCATTTAACAGAAAGCTACCGGGTTGAAGAAGAACACGCTTCACTTAGAAAAGCCGACCCTGGCATTAGATTGTGGATTAGCCTGAGCAGCCTTTATTTTCCCCCAAATGTAAATTACATGCTTTTCTTACACTGGATTTCGCTCAAATGGCTAACTGTCGGCGAAACATTTTACTCACCTTTATAGCTCTTTTGAAATCACAATCCGCTCCACCCTCAAACATATTGGCCCCGCCATCGATCCAAAAAATGGTGTACTGAAAAGTGAATACTTTTCCGTTGCTCACAGTTGCCTTCTATAGGATCAGAGGCACTTTTTATTGCTCTCGGCAGTCACGTCAAAGTCGAAATCCTCATTCTCGTCATCCATCGAGTCGGCGATAGAGGCAGAGCAAACTGGAAAACACATGACTTCAGAATAACAACTGTTGGAATCTGAAGCAACACAGATCAAGGAGTTTCGATCAAGGCCAACCAATGTTCTAGTGGAGCCTTAGGAATCAACAGTGGAACGCTGCTTGACAACGCAGCTGACTTGATGTGCAGCAGCTGCATTTTAGGGACAAGACAGCAAAGCGCGCGAGTGCTCTAGACGCGGATTCTTGCTTACATCTTGAATCGATTCAAGGCTCATTTCTTCTCCAGGCCAACAGAGCCTGTCGTCCGTCCAAGACTGAACTTGTAGCAGATTTCCATAGAAAGGATTAACCACTGACACAACGATGTTTTGTTGCGATCAAAACTTCTAGCGCCAGGCGGGACTCAAACCCGCACCTCCTTCTGATCGGGCGGGAATGCTTTACGCCTTTACACCACCGGCGCCGTTTGATCGAACGCAACCACTGAGCTAACCCTCACGTCGCCAGGTCGTTTCGTTGCGAAGCCTATTTCCCCGGGTGAACTCACGTCCATCGACAACGATCGGCTGGCTGATTTTTCAACAGAAAAATCGAGGAGAACATTATCCGCCTTTTCCAATTGTTTGTCATAATACAACTTTGCACATATATACCATTTTCACATCAAGCTGGACACTTTTGAATAGAAATTCAACACTTTTCAAACAAAATTGAACGTCTTCCAAATTAAATCAAGGTTGTCACAACGATGTTTTGTTGCGATCAAAACTTCTAGCGCCAGGCGGGACTCGAACCCGCACCTCCCTCTGACCGGGCGGGAATGCTCTACGCCATTACACCACCGGCGCCGTTTGATCGAACGCAACATCCACACCTCGTGGGACCGATCAGCACCCACCCGTATCCGGGATGAGCTGGCCGCTGATATCAGCATGGGACCAGTTAAGCTGATGGTCTTGATAGAAACAATTCAGATCAGTTTCTTTAAGCCTCAATTGGCTGGTATCGAGGTTTTAAGCTGTCACAACGATGTTTTGTTGCGATCAAAACTTCTAGCGCCAGGCGGGACTCGAACCCGCACCTCCCTCTGACCGGGCGGGAATGCTCTACGCCATTACACCACCGGCGCCTTTTGATCGAACGCAACATCCACACCTCGTGGGACCGATCAGCACCCACCCGTATCCGGGATGAGCTGGCCGCTGATATCAGCATGGGACCAGTTAAGCTGATGGTCTTGGTAGAAACAATTCAGATCAGTTTCTTTAAGCCTCAATTGGCTGGTATCGAGGTTGTAAGCTGTCACAACGATGTTTTGTTGCGATCAAAACTTCTAGCGCCAGGCGGGACTCGAACCCGCACCTCCCTCTGACCGGGCGGGAATGCTCTACGCCATTACACCACCGGCGCCGTTTGATCGAACGCAACATCCACACCTCGTGGGACCGATCAGCACCCACCCGTATCCGGGATGAGCTGGCCGCTGATATCAGCATGGGACCAGTTAAGCTGATGGTCTTGATAGAAACAATTCAGATCAGTTTCTTTAAGCCTCAATTGGCTGGTATCGAGGATGTTGCGTTCGATCAAACGGCGCCGGTGGTGTAATGGCGTAGAGCATTCCCGCCCGGTCAGAGGGAGGTGCGGGTTCGAGTCCCGCCTGGCGCTAGAAGTTTTGATCGCAACAAAACATCGTTGTGACAGCTTACAACCTCGATACCAGCCAATTGAGGCTTAAAGAAACTGATCTAAATCAAGGTTCTTAACCATTTCACTGCAGGCTCCCTGAGATTAGAATATTTTTTTTTGTTCAAAGAAGTTCTAGTGCGACTCTCTTTGAAATTCCCTAATTCACCCGCCCAATAAGTGAGACAGATCTTATAAAAATTATGTTTTTTAACGAAAAATAATGGATTACAGATTACTGCAGAAGGACAGCGATTTTTTAATGTTAAATAGAGGACGTTTTTTGCTGTGTCGCAAAAATGCTACGCCGTGCGCTCATCCACGACACCGCGATTTTCAATTGAGCAAAATTACTGTTTGCCCCGAGTTACACACTTCTCGACGGAAAAGATGTTATAGAAGACACATACAGGGTATCTCAAAAAAATGTATTATACACTGTTTGAAAGGTGACAACTTTGTTCATAATAAAGATAGTGAAGTAGTTAGGAGCTCATATGAAAGCTTAAGAAAATATAAATTTTCTGACATATGAGCGGCATGGAATGCGCCATGCACTCGCCTGAAATTTTCCATTTTACACTCGATTGATTGTGTTTCGCTTGAATACATGTTATAATTTCCTCACAAAGTGGCCGTTTCGATTAACTTGTGCATATTTTAGAGTTTAAAACTTAATTACACATTATAGCTTGCAAAAATGGAGGGTTTTCTAAAAAATAAGGGTACTATGTGAAGGGTTGTAACATTGCTGCTAGTAAAGCATTTGGAGAAATTTGAGACTCGCATCAAAGCGCAGGGCGACGGGATTACCGTGGCGTGCAAATAGTCAGGATCGCGCTATGTTCCTGCTGGAAACCTTGCATTACAGACTCGATTCATTATTCATGGGCTGAATGCTTGTTACAATCTTGTTGCTACTTGGTCGCATTAACCTGTGCTGTGCTTCTTTTAAGGTTTTGAACGTGAGGACCTCGTGGAAGACACGTTACGTGCGAGTTTATTGATTGCACGATTTAAATGTGAGCAGGAGCCGTATTTTACAAGACGCATTCTGTGGACGAATGAAGCAACATTTAAGCTGAATGGACAGGTTAATTGGCATAACTGCAGCTACTGGACGACGGATAGCGTTAACATAAGCACAGCACAGGTTAATGTGACCAAGTAGCAACAAGATTGTAACAAGCATTCAGTCCATGCACAATCAATCGAGTCTGGAATGCAAGGTTTTAGGCAGGAGCATGGCGCAATCTTGACTATTTGCAAGCCACAGTAATCTCGTCGCCCTGCGCTTTCATGTGAGTCTCAAATATCTCCAAATGCTTTACTACACCAATGTTACAACCTTCACATAGTACCTTTATTTTTTAGAATACCCTCCATTTTTCGCAAGCTGTAATGTGTAATTAAGTTTTAAACTCTAAAATAAGCACAAATCAATCGAAACGGCCACTTTGTGAAGAAATTATAACATGTATACAAGCGAAACACAATCAATTGCGTGTAAAATGCAAACTTTCAAACGAGTGCATGGCGCATTCCATGCCGCTCATATGTCAGAAAATTTCTATTTTCCTAGGCTTTCATATGAGCTCTTAACTTCTTCACTACCTTTACAATGAACAAAGTTGTCACCTTTCAAACTGTGTATAATACATTTTTTTGAGACATCCCGTATATCTTCACTTTTGCTGATTCAAGTATGCAGCAGTCATACCACCATTCAAATTAAAATCGGAGCAAGCTAAACTAGTACGTGGCAAAATTTCTTTTTTTAGTACGTTGAAAATGCTAAATTTTTCTACTTTAGAATAAGCTGTAACTACTGTTTTTTCTTAAAGATAAAAAATTGACAACATTTCAAATGGTGCATACATTTATTGGGACCACTAGATTTTAAAAATTTTCAAAAAGAAAGTTATAATAATTTTTAGACAAAAATTATTATAACTTTTCTTGGAATAGACAAAAAAACTATAACCTTGGGAGAGCTTCTATAGTACTGTGGGAGAAGCTCGTCTTAGTTCGGAAGAAGTTCATTTTGACTTCAAAACCGTCAAACTTGCTCAGAAGAGTGTCCAATTTGGTTTGAAAAGTGTTCAATTTGACGTACAAGTCGTATAAAATAGTGTTCTAATCCAAGGTGGCGCGTGGCAGCGCAGTCGACGGAAACACCGACCTTCGCGAGCACCCTGTTCCAGGTTTTTAATTCGTGGAAGCTTACATCGCAGTGGTTTTCGAGGCAGACTCGGGCTCTACAACCACTTGGCTTGTTGCTACCTTAAAGGCTCCTCGAAAGTTCTCATTTCCAGGCGGCCAATAATTTCTTCACACTCTGCGTACTATACAGTGGCTCCAGATAACTCTAGTTTTGCGGATCAACATATAACTATTTTTTATTCCACCTTCAAGCCAAGCCAGCTGCTCTTCAAAGCAAACGGGAAAAACAGGCTTTAGTCGCGAACGTGAGCAGCATTCGGAAGTGAGAGCGCGCAAGCCAACACGCCACATCGAGTGCAGGTAAGATAGAACGAGTACGTTCGGTACCCGGAATGGCTAATGAATGTCCGATCAGTGTCCTGGTTGGCTACGATTGGCTACCGCGCTCTCACCTCTCAATGCTGCCCACATTCGCGACATCGACCAAAAAATAATCTGGCGTTCAACCATGAAAAATCAATCAAGTCTGAAATGCAAGGTTTCAACAGAGAGCATGGCGCAATCTTGACTATTTGGACGCCACAAAAATCTCGTTACCCTGTGCTTTCATATGAGTCTCAAACATCTTCAAAACCTTGGCCAGTAGCAATGTTAGAACCTTTCAAATAGTACCTGCATTTTTTGGAAAACGCTGCATTTTTCGCAAGCCGTAGTGTGTTTTTAAGCTCTAAACCTTAAGGAAGCGCAAGTCAATCGATATATCCACTTCATGGAGAAATTATAACAAGTAGTCAAGCGAAAAACGATCAACGATTGTAAAAGGCAAGGTTCAAGACGCTCATGTACCAGAAAACTTCTATTTTCCTAGGCCTAAATCTGAGCCCCTAACTTCTTCAGTACCTTTACTGTGAGCAAAATTGTTACCTTTCAAACAGTGTATGCACTTTTTTTAAACACCCTTTACAGCAGTCACCCCAACTTTTCATACTTCAATACCATCATGACCAATAATGTACAGGGTAAAATTGCTCGAAACGCAGCAAAACTCTGCATTCGTCAGGACTCGAAGGTACCATTTTCACGCCAAATTGGACATTTGACGAGATCGGTCCATGCACCCAAAAGCTCGTCGCGATTTTTAATTGATTGATAGTGTTATTGCTGCTCACATGAAGCATCGAAGTCAGGATATGTGTATTCTCTACAACTGGTTTTGTCTTATCTTTTACAGGTACGAAACTCCATGCAAACAGAGAATTAAAATCGAATGTCCTAGTCGATGAGACGGCGCGCTCTCTTCTTCTGGCACTGCAAAATAGCCGTTTTCGTGCTTTTTAGAAATAGTTTTAAACCATTATTCTTAGTCGAAAAAAAGACTATTGAAATCTTGAATATCGCACGTGTTCACCTACTGGGTAAGTGAATTATAACTTCGTCAAGTTTTCCCCGAACCAAAAATTATTCCAACTTTTTTGGAGTCTTTAGTTGAATCTGGAAGGAGCTCGTTTGATTTCGAACACGTTCGGTTTGATTTCAAAGGCGTTTTTTCAAAAAGGTTCAAAAGCGTTCAATTTGACGTGAAAAATGTCCAGTTTGATGTGCAAACGGCATATGTTGGAAAGCCAAAAACGATGTATCACGAAAGGTATTCATCAGGACGTTGCAACGTGTGAAGAGAACTCTGCACGCCCAATGCTCTATGCACCCTTGGCAACCGGGCGCACGGAGCTGAAGGAGAATGACTCATACGAAGAAATCGAACTCAGGCTGAACGCAGTACTCGTGCACGATAACGATAGGCAGGCCAACATGTAATAGATGAAATGAAATAGATCTTTATAGACAGTTGTGAGCCAATGAAGACACCTTAAATGAGCTCTAAATTACAACGGACGTGTAGCTAAGTCATACTATTTACAGGTTACGAACGACAGCATCTGTAATTTGATACAGAACCCGTTGGCTTACGCTTTTTCCTGGAGGAACAGAGGCTTGACAATCCGGTAGTTGCTGTTGCTTTCAGAATTAGCACACTATTCTATATTTACGTTATTCTATATTTACGTCACGACAATTATTACAATGAAATGCATTAGCAAAGTGTTGAAGGCAAAATCAGTAGCAAAGAAGACAGCAATGCGCACTTGATCTGATTGTGACATATAGCGCTGAAGCCGGTCAGTACAAAGCACAGGTCAGTATTTTGAAAAAATACAAAATGGCAATGCTCAATAAAAGTGAAGAGAAAAGAATTCTGATTAAGGTTACTCTATTTTCATCATCGGAGCAAAAATGAACGCGAGATCAACTTTGCTGTACGCATTCATATCCAAGTATCGGTTGACAGTTGTCGACAGCTGATTGTAAAGAGACATCACAGAAGGGAAGCTCGGCTTTGACTGAAGTACTCCTGAAAAGCACAAGGAACTCAAAATGACGAAGCAGCTAGAAATAGATGGAAATCGTATTCAACGTCAACGCACACTTCCACATAAAAAACCACATATATACCAAACCCGAAAGCGACAGTGTTCAAAAATACTGTTTCTCGAAACACTGGGAATCTTGACTTTAAGAACGGCAAAGGTAATATATGGTGGCTATGCATAAGGATAAAAGACGTCGCTAATCAATCCCTTTTGAGATCCTCAACAGATCCTACTTCTACAGGGTGCCGCGAAAGCGATTTGGACGTGTATTCATCCTGCACTCTTTGTCGTAGAAGTAGTGCTTTCAAATACGCGAGGACTGCTCGAAGCAGCATAATTTTGTGGCCAGTGAGGCTACCCTCAATAATAAGGACTGAAATGGTGGAGTTTAAAGGACACGAGATAAAGGAGAGCTTTCTCACTCCATTTTGGGATGCGCCAAGCATTCCACTTCTACGCAACGTCGTGGAGGCGATTTGAATGGGTATTTGACCATCAATGACTTGCGGTAGCCAGGGGCGGATTCATCAACGACTTACAGCAACTTAACGGAGAAAATTACAGCCGAAATCCCTGATAGCGCGGTTTATCAAGCGATATGGTGAGCGATAAGCCGCGTTCAACTGAGTTTTCCGCTGTGAATTCTCTGTTAAAGTTATGTAAGTCGTCGATGAATCGACCCCAGGTAGGAAATGTAGTGTTTTATTCTTCATACACAAGTCTGTTACCAATTCACGAACTCGGGAGGGACGGAGGCATGGTTAGCTTGGAGGGGGCCGACCCGAGAAGCTCGATTCGGACGAACGTAACAGCCGACGCCTCCTCCGATTGTGCTACAAACGTATTATGGCCAAAATAGTTGTCAAAATTAGGCAGTATCACTTATTGAAAACGATCACACAGAAATAACTCTAGTGGACGGATTACTGGTACGACTACAAAACCTGGGCGCGTGTAGCGCAGTGTTAGGTGCCGACTGTTGCGTGCACCTGATGCCTGTCATGTTTTGGTTCGAATTTCCCGCCCATGCAACCCAAGCTCCGTAAAGGGTCGTTGAATCGGTACCAGACTTGTTTGGGAAGGATAAAGTGCTGACGGATCTATCCTATTCCGGGGGGGGGGGGGGGCACATAACTAAAAAGTATTATTATGTATCAAATCCATTTCAGACTTATCGAGCGGCTCCTACAGAACAACGTCTAAACCTAAACAAGAAAAGTCGCAAATAAAAAACGAAAAAATCACATTTGTTGCGGTTGTAAGCAGGCAGAGTTGTGTGCCCTCTTTTCCATGTTAGATCCTCGTTATAACATGTCAGGCAGCGGTCAGCACGCGGCATGCGGCTTCATGCGCCCTTCTCATCATGTTAGACCCTGGTTATAACATGTCAGCCGGCGGTCAGCACGCGGCATGGCTCCATTGCCTCGCTTTTTGCCCGCCGAGACGGTTGTAAACCGCGGCGATTTTTTATTTTTATGTTTATTCGTTCGCTTTTTAGTTCCTTTTAGGTTCCACTTCGTCCTCTAGGATCCGCTCGGGGTAAGTTTCAATTCATTTTGTTACCTATTTTTTAAGTTATGTGCCCCCCCCTGGACTAGGATAGATCCGCGCTGACTTGTTCATCGGTTGGGTATTTCAAGTCATGGCCAAATACGCATTCAATCGTCTCCGCGACATCCCGTACAAGTAGAATGCGAGGAGCAGCCCAAAGGGGGTTGAGTAACGCCGTCCGTCCAAATCCAACTTACGCCTTGTACAGAACGCCCCAATCACTGCCACAGTTGCATTTCTAGAGTTCAAAGATCTTTTGCAGATTCAAGGTTAAGTGATGTCACTTCTTAACGTATTCTCGAGCCGAAATCCTAATTTACGAGCTCACGAAATTTCCGTAACGGCTTCATCCCCATATGAGTCTACATAATAAATCGAAGGTGAAGAGTCATTAACCACAGCTCTTCTGATGCTCTCTACTCGATCCGTACATATAGTAAAGCGAATTATAGAAGCAATCTTATGAAAAAAGCGAAAGTGAACAGGTATTAACCACAGGATTTACAATGGTCCTCCATACCATCAACATATGTAGCCGTGTGAATTACAGGAGCGACAAAAAAGAAAAAATCTATTTTACAAAAACACTGCAAGACTCACTTCTCTGCTCAGGTTTCAATTCCTCCAGTGCAGCCTGCACATCAACGATCTGCTTCCAGAACATCTGCTGATCGAACAAGTCTTTGGCTGAGTACTGAAACAAATCAACTGATAGTACGATCAGTGGATAATAGAGTAGGTTCAGCGAATTATTACGTATTCTACTTCTCCTATGTGTTACAGAGTCAGTTGAGTATGTATGACCCACGGTGGCTTGTTACTTGAAGGGAGCAGACAATTTCGGCATTCATTTTATTAGGTTGGTGCATAAGTCCTCGGACATTTGGGGCATGAAATATTTATTATCACAACATACGAACAACAATATCAAATCATTTGAAGTAACCACCCTTTACATCAATTGCCTTTCGCCAACATGCTGGTAAGTCAAAATGCTGGTAAGTCGAAATGTGAGCAGTGCCTCCTTGAGATCCTCTCAGTTCCTAAATTGCTGGCCGTCTAAATAGCGTTGAAGGCTCGAAAACAAATGATAATCAGAAGGAGCGAGATCTGGTGGGTAAGGTGGATGTGGAAGAACGGTCCATCCGTAGTCCGCCAACTCAGCCGCCGTCGCTCTAGCAATATGCGGTCTAGCGTTGTCGTGTTGAAAGTACACCTTCAGTTGCTCTCCTCGTGTGGTTTGAAGGTGGGCCCTCAACTTCCTCAGTTGGTTGACGTAAACCTCTGCCGTCACTGTTATCCCTTCGTCCAGCAGCTCCCAGTATTCTACGCCGAGAACGCTCCATCAAATGCATAGCATCACCTTTTTCACGTGAAGGTCGGGTTTCGGAACGTCCTCTGCCTCTCCAGTTGCGTCAACCCACGCCGGTGTTAATTAGAGTAGAGTATCCACTTCTCTTCCCCTGTGACAAGGTTGTCCAGCCAGGTACGTCTGAGGGTAGGGAGAGACAGAGCGACATCGGCTCTGCGATCCATGTCATGTTGTGTCAAGTCGTGAGGTACCCAGCGACCCAAGTTTTACACCTTGCCTATCGACTTCAATCCTCGAACGACTGTTGAGTGACTAACACCAAGAGTGCTTGACAGTTCGCGAGTGGTTTGGTATGGGTCCGCTTCCACTCTACTTCGGAGGCCATCCAAATCCAGTGTCATCGGGCGCCCTTCTCGTTCATTATCTTCAACGGAGAATTCACCACTGCAAACTTCGAGAACCACTGGTACACAGAACTTCGAGCAGGAGCACTCTCGTTGTAAACATCCTTCAGGCGACGATACGATTCGTTGGCATTGAGGCCAGATTGATGCAGGAATAACATGACGTGCCGAATATGCGTCTCAGTTAGGATGAATTGCTTAGCCATAACAGCTGACGTTAACAATGCAGAAGTAAATGTTAGGAAGAGTTTTGTAGCCCTTTCCTTTCTCTATCGATCGATCATTTACGCGTTGATACATGTGAGAAATTTGACGGGAAAATGCGCTTTCAATTCAGGAGGGTCAAATGTCCGAGAACTTACGCACCAGCCTAGTACCAATCCATGAGGTTTCAGCGATGTTCTGATGCGATCAAAACTCTAGCGCCAGGTGAGAGTCGAGCCTACACCCCTGCTAACCAGTCAGATTGCTCTACGCCATTACAACGCCGGCGCTGTTTGATCGAATGCAACATTCACTCCTCGTGCGACCAATCAACACCCATCCTTATGCCGCGGTTGATCCCACTAGGTGTGAATGTTGTGTTTGATCAAAAAGCGCTAGTGCTGTAATGTCGTGAAGCATGATGCTTGTTTAACAGGGGGTCCGGGTTCAAGTCCCGGCTGGCGCTAAAGTTTCAGTCACAACAAAACATCGTTGCTGTGACAGCTTACAACCTCAGTAACAGCCTAACCTTACGAAAATGACTTGATCCTTGAGCTGTTTATGATCCTCCTGCTTGTATACCAACCTCAAGATTGCAAACCTTTCTGCGTCAACCAAATTAACGATTTGCCAACCTCTTTTCGTAGTACTCCGCCAGAACATTTGGGACACTCGAGTCCTTCACGGCACCATTTGAGGAGATGTGTCTTCGTACTGAATTCACACACAGGATCGTCGCATCTACAATGAGTGCCATTTGCGGGGGTTCTTTGATCAGTTGAAGTCTATGAAGGGGAACGTACTTGAATGCTGCCAGCAGGTGCTTAGCGACAAACTCCTTCAAAGTCCTCTGTACTTTATTGCAAACGTAAGCTGAATAGTGCGACAATTCGACGCCGCATTTATCGCACGTTTCCAGCGATAAACGAAACGTTGACTCCTAGAAAGCATCTAGTCTGATGTTACAAAATCCCAAAACAACTCAAAAATCGTACTCAAACGGCGCTCAGTGCTCACCTCTCTCTCAACGGCTTTCCTGATCTGCAGAACATGGCCGCATCCCGAACCTGGACACGTAAACGACAACGACTCGCAATGATCATACGTAAGCGGACCTTGCCATGCCCACTCATCTTCGGCAGCCGTCGTGTCCGAGGCATGAGCAGCCGCGGAGCGGCGATACGACGCCGGATCCATTCCTCAACAACAGATGTTGCGCTGACACAATAAAGCTAATAAGACAAAGCTTCCCTGGCAAACAAGACAAACCAGACCTAATGCCTCCGCAATTCGTACGGCATCTGTCTCCTCAATAGGAGCACATAACCGCGAAACAACTGGATGGACTTGTTGAGCCAGGTAGTAGTGCAAATCTGTAACCATAGCCTATATATATAAATGAGCAAGTACAACAATAACACTCAAAACGAGGTAGAAGTAATAGCAGTGCGTTCGAGAAATGAGACCTATTCGCAGTTCTTTTTTTTGCCGAGAGCCATGAGTGCTCTGGAACGCCTCGGAAAACGAACCTATTTTCAAGTCAGGATTGGCAGCCAATTCCGTTCGGTGGTAAGCACGTTGCATGGCGGAGTTTGTAGTACCATCCTAGAATGACGAAATAATTGGAGAAAAAACAGCAAAACCCAAACCACCAAGCAGGCACCCTATTTGGTAGGCGGAAGGTGTGGGTTCCAACTGCCCGCTAAAGTTTCGATCCCAAAAAAAAAAAACACAAAATAAAAACTTGAAACCTCAGTAAAAGCAGTTCGAGGCTTAATATAGAGTTGGACATAACATATCTTTAGAAACTGCTTTACAAAATTAAACACTGTGATTCAAAAAGGCCCTCTCCTCGATGAGAACAATACCGTAAGCATGTCCTTCTGCTTTTTAACCGTAACCAACTATTAGGTTGTAACGAAATAAATGGCACTGAACCACTGTAAATTTAAACAGTTAATATCTCGGCTTGTAGGCAAGTTTGTTAATCGAAATAAAAACCTTTTGATTCTAAACATCTTTGCCAACGTGACACAAGCTTTTTTTTTATCGCAGTAGCATAAAAATCAGAAGTTCTGGAATTGGCGAAATCTTCGAAGGCACTTTCGGCATCCTGTTGGTATTTGAATATTTTCCCTACCAAGAAGTCGCCAAGATGCTTGGAGAAATGGTAGTCTGTTGGGGAGAGGTCGGGAGAAAACGGAGGATGTGGTAGAGTTTCAATGCTCAGCCCATTCAATTTCTGCAACGTCATTCGTGCTACATGGGGGCGAGCACTGTCGTGCAGAAGGAGAACTCACCTTCGGTTTACCAAGGCCGGCCGGATATCCTTCAACTTTTTCATCATTTCTTCAATTTCAATGCAGTACTTCTCTGCCGTGATGGATTCACCGGGAGGGAGGAAGCTGTGGTGAATAATTCCCAGCAAACACCTCCATACTGTCACCATTACCTTCTTTTGGTGCAATTCCGGCTTCGCAAAAACCTTGGGGCTCTCATCGCTGTCCACCCACTGTGCCGATCGTCGCCTGTTGTCGTACATTATCCATGTCTCGTCACAGGTTACGATGCGATCAAGGAATGGGCCCGTTTCGTTCCGTAGAAGCAGTGCGGACGAAATCTCATATCGTCGGTTTCTTTGCTCCTCAGACAACTCGTGAGACACCCAACTTTCCAGCTTTTTGGTCTTTCCAATTTCCTTCAGATGCCGGGCAGCTGTGTTGTGACTGACGCCAAGAACCTTCGCTATCTCCCTGGTACATTTGGGTGGATCCTCCTCTACCACATCTCTCAGCTTGTCCTCATCAACATCACTATGCCTCCCACGACTCTCATGTTCTTCCAAGCTCTCATCTCCATTCCGGAACTCCTGATACCAACGATACGCCGTCCGAATTGTGGAACATCCTTGACCGAATGCGGCGTTGATCTTCTCGTCCGCCTGTTTAGCTGTAGTGCCCAGCTTGAATTCATACAAGTAAATGCCTCGGATTACCCTTTTGTCCATCTGCAAAAAAGTCAATAAAACTCTAAAGTTTTCCCACTTTTACATAGAAAATTTGGTACTCACCGATGGAGCAAAGTCTGCGCTTCTAAATGATGTGCCACATGTTACGGTTCGTTCTTGATCAAACGCGTAAAGACGCGCCAAAAAATGGCGCGAGCCAGTGCCATTTAATTCGTTACAGCCTAATATATTCTCATTTTAGCCTCGGAAGGTCCACTTTTTCTATATCTGTTACAGGAAACCTCATGACTTCGTAGCTGTCGCAATTCAGGACACCTAAAACGCGATAGGCCGTCTAATGAGCAATAGATCTGCTCTCCCACACATTCCACAAAAATCTACAAATCTGCTCCCTATGATGTCCATAACCCAGTAACAGTCCAATGCAAATGCGCCGATCACCGACTGAATTCAATAGGATATCAAGAGAACACAAGGGCCTCGTCAACTGAACTCGTCCAAGCGAGGAGGATCCAGTGGAGCACTCTGACACGCGACAGGGACGGACGGAGGCGCTGCTGGCGCTCGCTCGAGCATCTCGATGATCAACGGGACGACAGGTGATACAGGTGCTGTGCATTGGTGATATTAAGGATAACGTTCAGACTCGATTACATACGCCCAGAATCCAATAACTATCACAGCTAGGGTTCACACCATACTGCAGACAATAGC
Source organism: Heligmosomoides polygyrus bakeri (assembly GCA_947359475.1). NCBI lineage: Eukaryota > Metazoa > Nematoda > Chromadorea > Rhabditida > Heligmosomidae > Heligmosomoides > Heligmosomoides polygyrus. Next base: position 86,076,285 of record OX375869.1, on the reverse strand, counting down.
TCAAATCGTCTGATACTGTTTTCAGAAAAAGGGATTACAGAGAAAAACAACAACGACATTTCACTCACCTCGCATATGATATACTCCACAATGTCTCCTTGATGTAGGGAGAATTTTCCTGTCTCATTCAGTCTCATCGCCACTAAAGCGTGAGGTTGTGACTTCAAGTCGTGATAGTCCTTGGGGTTGCGGGTGAGTTGCTGAAACAATGAATCACTTTCAAAGCAGACGAACAGAAGACTCAACCAAGCAGTACCTTGCTAATCTCAAACAGCGTCTTGTCCACATCACCATTATCTAACCTAACACGTAGCCGTTGAAGTGACTCATGAATCTCGGCAACCAAATCATCTCGTGAAAGCTGTGGATCCAGAATCAAATCTACCACGGTGCTAAAATACTCAATTACTATAGAAAGCTATTCCAACAACCACTTAGTACTCACTTTCCGGCCTCCTTTGCCAACTGCGACCAGTCTCTTCGCACAATATCCAGACCCTTCAGCTCCTTCTTCGTGTCAAGTTCATTATCTGGATTCACGGTCAGGGCGGCGTACTTCTTCTTCTTCAGAAGCAACATCCGCTTGAACACACCGTCCAGTTCTAGCTCGAGCAGACGGTGGCACTGGTTTACTTGTCGTTTGATCTAAATTCTCATGTAGGTTGGGGCACGTAGAAAGAGACGTCACCCTAGTTGCTATTATCTGCAACTTGTTAACAGCGCGAAGTAATTAGGGAGTCACAATGGGTTCCTGGTTGGGTGTGAGGCCATCACAGTCAGATGAAGCCCCAGCTGTCGCACCATCCCGAATTTAAGTTCTTGGTGTGGATTTTCCGTCCTGGCAAATCAACTCTCCCACCCTCCGGGGCCGCTATCCAATGTCTAGGCTCTCACACCGCGATCCGGATAATTCGAATCCGTCATTTTCTTCAAACTCGGTTAACTCGAAATATGCGAATAATGGAATTTTTGAAAAACCCCGGACCTTTGGACGATTCAAATGCGAATAGTTTTGACAAGAAGGATTTTCGGATGATCCAAATAACTGATTTGTTTTCGGATCTCAGATCGGATGTCCGAATCGGATGGTACCTCAGATTTCTAATCAAAATTCGTTATCTGAACTATCCAAAAATCCAATCTGGTGAAAATCACTCTTGTTTTATTCTCCCTAGGAACCGGGCTTTTCAAACGTCCCATTGTTCGCACAACCATTTTTACCAGATTGTGAGAAAAATGAGAGATCCGACTTGTCTGCGAAGGATAAAATGCTAAATTTTCCATTCCCCAGCCAGTGCATGTCATTGTGCAGACCAAATACGCGTTCAGCTTGCCTTCGCGACAACTATAGAAGTAGAATGCGCCCCGTTCCCCTGAGGGAATTGGATAACTCCGTCCTTTACCCCTATTAAACTCATATATGTTCCTGGTATCGTGAAACACGGTCAATGGAATCTTTGGCCAATTTGTTTTGTGAACCTTGGATTTCTTGCCACTAAGTGACGAGTAGACGCTCAAGTATTGCGCCAGAACATCGCAATCATTTAACGACCTTGGAAAGGCTCTCAATGAGATGTTCTTTTAGTTTCAATCAAGCCCAGTACCAGATCGCTTCTGAAGATAGAGGAAAGGACGGCGTTATTCAATCGCCTTTGGGATGCGCCACGCATTCTACATCTACGGGATGTCGTGGAGGCGAGTTGAATGCGTATTTGGCCACACAATGACTTGCGGTGGCCAGCCGATGAACAAGTCAGCGCTTTATCTTCTCAGACAAGTCTGGTACCAATTCACCGACCCCGGCGGGATGGAAGGCTTGATTGGCCTGGGCGGGAAATCCGAACGAGGAACCTGGTATCGGGTGCAGGCGGCAGCCGGCGCCTCCTCCGACTGCGCTCCACGCGCCCCCTAATGGTTAGCTTCTGAAGATAGCAGGTCTTTATGCCCAATAACCTAAGGGCCAACTGAACGCCAACGGTACAGTCTGGGAAGGCATCGGCTAGCTACTAATCCCGAAACATGTTATTGACCAAATACACATTCAAATCGGCTCCATAACGCCAATCGCTACCTTTTCACCTCCAAACTTAAGGCTTTAGTGCAGTGGCAAATAAAGCAATACAAATAGCCCGTCCATTTGACCTTCCAAGTCGCAGCTTAAGGAAAGCTGTGGCTAGCTAGCACTTCCGCTTGCACTGACCTCAAATCCTAGCTTCTTTGCCTGTTTCAAATCCGTGCTGTTGGTGTTAATCATGATTGAGTCCGTGTCACCGTAAACAACCGAGTAGCCGAGCTTCTCTACAAGGTCCTTCGTGTGCATCAAAATCTGAAAAGCAACACTATATTTTTGCGGATCTTTTTAACAGTGGCTGTGGTCTCTGACCTCTCGTCCTTTTGAAGTGATCAGTGCCGCCAGCGGTTTCGCATAAAAGCGCGACTGCTGGAATCCGAGACACCCATACATACTGTTAGCCGTTAACTTCAAAGCCATTTGTCGAATATCGTACTGAAAGAATATGAGTCCAGTGCTGTAGAAGGGACATTTTTTATTCTGTTCATTTGTTTTCGAGTTTCCTGTACCTACCTGCTTCTTCTTGGCCTCCGGAGCCTCTTTCATGAGCTTCTTGACTTGCCTTCTTCTTTCAACAAGGCCTCGAATTTCGCAAGGCAAAACACCTTCGGCCAAGCTTGATGAAGGAACCTCTGGCATCTCATCGCTGTCCTAAAAGAGGTCCTCCTATATTCCCAATCTGTACAGTCAGATGGAATTCTCCAGTTCAGCAGACCGAGATTCCCTTCCATTTTCATTTTAAAATTTACCAATCACTGTCTGAGAATGGAAACTTCACCTTGCATCTCTTAGGCAAGCACGGAAATACTGCTCTCGCAGACCCACCTTGGTGTGAGCTACCGTTGTGAAGCAAATATTATATTCCTGGATGATGCTTGGATACAGCGAGTTGAAGTCGAGCAGCAGTATCAGGGTATCATATAAGCCTAAACCACTGGACATGAAATTGGAGAAAAACAGCTAGTGAAGCAGATTAACCTAACACGGACAGATCTGGGATCTACCCTAGTCGGACGGGGGCATGCGGTGTTCCTCCTTTCCTTCCCTTGAATTTGTCCCATAGCTTTAAATACTGTCAACTGATACGGTGATAGTTATGCGGAGCCAGCGATTGTGGAGTCGTGTCGTGGGATGCTGGACTTAACTGTCGTCTTAGCGGTGCCCTCTTCCGACTATGATACAATCCATATTTATTCAAACAACAGACGTCAACAACAGATGTAGGCTGTTCGAGACCGTGGAATCGAGTTCTATGTATAGTTGAGCATAATGCAATTTTGACCGATTAAGCGGCAGTCCTAATACCCATTTGCTTGCTGAGCACAATGCTCGAGCGCGCAGTTCAAGAATAAGCGCATATCTTTTTCCTTTTTACCGTTCTATAAACGCTAAGTATTTAGCGACCGAAAAGCATGCGAACTGCAACGGCGGAGAATCATATCTTCAACATATTGCAGCAGCGCAGTCCCTGAGATGCCCTGTGTTGCGGGCCCTTAAGGTTCTTTATTCCAGTTCCGCAGAAAAATGCAAGCTCCCATCCCTTTGGTATCGAATAATTGGCGCCACGCTTGCCCAGAGAAGATAAAAAGATCTATTCATCGGCTAATCACGGCCTCCCTCTGTATAGACTAACTACGCGCACAAATCACCACGTTATCCAGAAAAAGTAGGTGGTTTATCCCAAACACGAATTGAATAACGCCGCCCTTGCCAAATTTCTTAGTGAAGAAAGTGGTAGCTTGACGAAGAGTATTAAAATAAGCTATGTTAAAGGGTAAGGGTGAAGCCAAGCACTGGGTTAACACGCACAGTGAATCGCTCGCGTTCTCGCAGTCCTGTTAGGAGTTATACTCTTTGATCCCTTTTTGTTTACTTGACCTGATGAACAAAACAAATCGCCACAAAGCATCAATACCAGGGATGTGCGGAATTTCCGTTTCCGTGTTCCGAATTCCGGTTTCCGACCATTTTGGGCTCTTCCGTTCCGTGTTCCGCCTATTTTTGGGCCGGAAGGCGGAAGCGGAAATGGGCACTGTTCCTCTCTAGTTTTCTATTGAATACAATCAGCTTATCAATTAAAAACGCTCTCCTTCATATAATTGTAAGAGAAATACTGCCTGACAACTCTGTATTAATATTCTTGAAATCGGTTAAGACTACCAAAAAAGCACTCAAAAATGGCAAAGGCTGGGTGCAGGGCAAAACTAATGTGCCACAAAGGCTATGTATGCATTGTATGTTAAGAAAATGCACTCAATATTTGAATAAAATTCTTGATCCAATAGTTACAAATTGCTACAAAAACTTTGTAAACATTTAGCGCATTATCATGAACAAAGGGTTCAGGTTCAGTGAAGGTTGTGCCATTCGCTCGTCTGCTCCAAGACTACATCACTGCTCCTGATCGAAGTTGTAATTTTCAATTTTTAATTTCATTAAGTGTGATATTCATCCATACGGAGTTGTGCAATTCATTTTTTAATGAAGCATACCATGAACTGTTATTCTGACAGACTATGGTGGCTTATTTAATTCTGACACAAAACTATTGCTTCGAGAACCATCTAGGAACCGTCCAGATGTGTCACCTTGGACGTAGGGTTTCTATGCTGCCACAGACTGAATATTCCCGTGAAAGTGTGGACCTACCATAACTAATCAGTCATCCTATTATCATCTTAGGTCTCAGAATGAATTCACAGTACTAGTTTTCGTGATTCCAATGTAACTGCTAATGCTGAGTATGCAGATATCTGTGCAGACACCAAATCGTCCATGAGCCACAGGTTTCTAAAAGTGTTGAGAGGAATCTTTCCTGGTGGGGAAATGGTCTAGGTGGCTACTCCAGTTGTGGACTTCACTCGAGTCAGTTTTTTTTAATGCGGGTCTGTAAGTAACCCCAAGTGGCAAAGTCGGTTAAGTCTACCGTTCAAAAAATAGCAGCATCAAACAAGTGAGCGAAAAACCTGCCGAAGGAACTAGATATGAAGAGACTGCATGCTGAAATGGTGAAATAATAAGATAAGACCCTGAATTTCTTTTCGTTTATTGCTCTAGGCATAGCTAAAAGGTTATCATAACAATATCATGAACTAATGCTTCGTCATGTTATGATGAGGATGAGCATTAAACTGTGGAAGATTCTGCTGCTCGCAAAGTTCTGAGCAAGAAAAAGTGCAATAGAAGCCGCTTCTGAGGCTGATTCAGATGCAGTTCTGAAAAAATGGCGAATATGTGTGTCACTTCCGTTTCCGCGTTTCGTATTCCGGTTTCCGGCGATTTTTGGGCGTTTTCGTTCCATCTTTCGTCTTCCGCTTTTTCCATAAAAATTTCCGCACATCCCTGATCAATACTTTAACCAAGTGAAGAAAGACGGCTGAAAATGATAAGGATAAAGGTTGGCGCTACTTCTATTGTGGGCTGGACCCCGAACTATCCCTTCACAAGATATCATGGGCCAACTTGAATTCGTGTTTGGCTTATACAATGACTTGTGGTGGCCGGGCATCGACAAGTCAGTGCCCCTATTCTTCCCAGACAAGTCAATTAACCGATTTACCGACTCCATAAAGAAAAGCTTGGTTGAGTTGGGCGCAACCAGAACCGAGAATCTTGACTAAGGGTGCACGCGACAGCTGGCTTTTCTGACTGCGCCACTGAGCACCTCGCAACAGAATAGTTCAACAAAATGAACTGTCATTCAAGGGTTTCCGGAGTTCACTGTCCTTTTCGCTGCTATGGCTATGCATATCAAAGATAACCCACCTTTCTTAGGCTCGAGGACCAATCCACCAGAATACTGTGCTTTGCTCTTCGACTTTGTCTCCTTTTCTCCGTCATCCGCGTTCTCTCCATCATCGATGTCTTTCTCTTGTTTTACGGGAGCTGTAAAAAAGTCGAACACCTAGAAAATATATTAGGTGGATATTCCCATACAACACGTACCCTTCTTGAAGCTCGGCGTATACTTATTGGGCGCAAGGATGTTCGCCTTGTTGAAGGCATGTAACAGCAGAAACTCATTCCTTTCAGCACGACCACCCATTAGCGTTCGTGACTGCAGATGACTTTGAATGAGTGCAAGATCCACGACATCTCAAAACCAACCTACCGTGACACCGCCGACAATGTTAGTTATCTGTACGGCCAGAGGTAGGGCATTAAGCTGTGCGATCACACGCAGTGACAACCACGGATCCATCCAGCTCCACTGAATCAGGTTCAGAAGTTGTTGCGAATTGCTGCAAGAAGAAGGATAGTGCACATCCAAACCACCTGGTGGAGACGGCAACTGACCTGAACTTTGCACCGACTTCGTTGGCATAAATGCTCTCCCTTTGCGCACCCAGTAATTGCGAAACAAGCTCAGTGAGATCATAGCTTCGACAGCGGACCAGTTCCATAGCAGACAACCTGAAGCAGATCATCTTGAGGATCCAAACCAGGGGTGTGCGTTAAATTTTTTCGGTAAATTTTTAACGACCACTTTTTAACGAAAAATTTTTGCGTTAAAGCGGTAAATTCGGTAAATTCGTTAAATAAAATGTCCCTTAGCTACAGTCTGTTTGGCTGTATTCTAGTTTGTAAAAAGCCAAATCTTTTTCTTGATTGATTTTTTTGACGAATCCATCTGCATTACAGCTGTATGACAATGCCTTCATCCTCAAATAACAACAGTTTATCATCAACAAAAGAAGAGAAGAGAAAGAACCATTAAGTGCATCGTATCACGGCTCAACGTTTTTGAGCTCTTTTCTTCCTTTTTTTCCAAATTTTTACAAAACATGAGCTCGCTAAGTAGACTTTCGCAGCCGAACATTTCTCTATACTGTCATAATTGTTTTGGGAAAATACAGAATGTTTAATGAAGAATTCAATCAGGCAGCGACCACCCTTCGTACGTTCGTCTTTGTAGGATATTTACGAAGTGTTGTTATCTTTCCTAATTCTTCCAAGTAGAGCTCGCCACTGTCTTTCACTCATTTACGATTTCTCAGCAAATGACCACTCAGATCTTCTTCTTGGAGGACCTGGTTCCAAACTGTACAGTACATTAGCTTGAGGTTTGAATGCGCTTTGAGTTTTCGATTTCTTCCCATTTTTGTAGAGCACGTTTTGCATTGTTGACCTGTTTTATGGTAAATTTGCAAATTAGACGAAAAAACCCATAGACATAAAGAAAATACTTGCTAAAGCCGGACATGCACCTTCGAAGATATACTTTTTCCGTAAATCTTTGAAAAAATCTTTATGCAATTACTGCATGTAAAGTACCAGTCTTTATACTAACCTGTATAATAAACGACAGAGATTGGTCATCGACTTCATATCTTTTTTTGTAATTCTAGTGCTTTTAGCTACATATTTAATTATTCTCGTGTACACTAGCTGTGCTTCTCCCAAAGGAAACTCCAAAGGAAGTCCTTGAAGAGGACGAAATAGTTAAGAAAAATCGTTGACGTGCACGGCATAAAATTCAGTAAAAGCGAAGCAAAACAGTACCCGTAGCCACGCTCTATCAATTAGGCGAGGCTCAAAATTGCCTTAATGTAGTTCTACAGTCACAGGCTGATGCTGCACGAAAAATTCCTCCAACTTTCCGGGAAACTTGCGGAGAAGAGGGAAGGAACCAATCTCTTCCCTTGTTCCGTTTCTTGTGCTTGTTTTTTTTTTCGCATAATTTGTGTTTCGTAGCGTCTTCTTCGTGTTTTCTATGCCTTTTCAACCCCACTTATGAAACGAATATCACAAAAACTGTGGAAAACTGAATGGTTGGTAATTATGAAGAACTAATATATAGCAATCAAACGCAAGAAACGGACCAGGAACTCGAAAAGCACGGAACGACAGCGTAGAAAAGTGGGGTCGCCCGCAGATAAATTGGTCAAGGAGCAAGGAAAATGCCAACAATTCTTTAAACTCGAGGACAATATCGATTACCTACACTGATTCAAGTAAGCAGAAGGTTTCCTCGGAACACTGCAAAGGCTCATTGAAAAAAATCCAAAATGCATTACATGGAGAGGGAGCAAAATTCTAAAAATGGTCATAAAATGTCGTTAATGCAATTTAACGGATTTTTTCGTCGTTAAATTTCGTTAAAACGTTTTAACGAAAAATGCCGGTAAATCCGGTAAATCGGTAAATCGTTAATCGTTAAACGCACACCCCTGATCCAAACCTCTCTTCAAGCAGCATCTACGCTCACCTCGAATCCACAAGTAGTCTACCGGCCGTCAGCTCCCAGTGACCAGCTTTATTGTGAGCCACCTTCCCCACATTGACAGTGCGCTTCAGACGGCTAGTTCGTGACCAATTAGCCACCTTTAGCTTGTCCATGCGCGATACCAACACGGATACCGAAGCCGATAGATCATGTCCCTAAAGCATATTTTGATGCTTAACGTTCGCAAGAACTTCAACCTCGATAAATGACTGAGGCACTGGCGTGAATATGATACAAAACTCTCACCACTATCACGTCAGGTTCGTATTTCTGAAGCTTAGCGAGGAATAGCGAAAGAAGAGCTTTCTCGTTACCGGCCGTTTGCACGAATTCGGATAAGCCACGTCTAGCCAGTTGATCCTTTATATCGAACGGTAAAACACAACCGTTTGGCTTCGTGAATACTGGAAATAAACGGAGTTCTCGAAATCGACTGAAATTCCGTCGTGTAGTAAAACTGAGCAACAATTCAAATACTCACAACACAATCGCTGTAGATCCTTTTGACTCGTGCTCGGGTTAACCAAATTGCAGTTAGGATTGTAGAGAGTTGAGATCATGCAGATCTGGAACACAGAGAAATTACCACGGTCCATATAACGTTCGCACTAAAAGATACCTCATTCTCCTTTTTCTCATTCAATGTGGTGAGCATGTTAAGGACGAGCATCCGAACAGGCGGTGCCGGCTGATTTACTGAGGTGTTGTAGGTGATATTCTTCATCCGCTCCATATCCACGGTGAACTCGTAGTCGCAGTAGGACAGCTTCGCCGTGACTTCCACTAAACCACCGAGCTTTACCACCTTTTCAGAACACTACGTGTCCATTTAAAACACCAACATCGGTGACTTTCACAGAAACCATAGCATGTAACCGATATTTTTTGTTTTAAGGGATAAATTGCACCTCACATTTTAGAAGACAAATTAGGTCGCGCACAAAATCGCTGTCGGAGGAGACAGCTGTCGCCTGCATTCGATTTCAGGCTCTCGGTTCGGATTTCCTGCTCAGGCCAGCCAAGCCTCTATCCTACCGGCTCGCTGAATTGGCAACAAACTTATCCAGGAACGACAAAACGCTGACTTTTCCTCCCCTACAACTCTTGGGCACCGCAAGTCATAGTATAGGCCAAAAACCCATTCGACTTCTCTTCTCGACATCCTGTCCTGTAGAAGTAGAATGCTTGGCGCATCCCTAATGGGATTGATTAACACTATCATTTAATTAAAACAGATTGCAAATCTGAACATGTTTTTAGCCACATTTTCTACTTTGAACGACACGTAGTAGCAGACCGCTTCTGGAGATATAAGATCTGACCAATAGTATAATTCAATGGCTAAACCACAATCCAAGTATAGAACCTTCAACCCTATAGCCACGGTGGCGCCGGCCATCGCGTACACCCCGAATAGAGGTTCTCGGTATGGGCCTCGCTCAGGCCGACCTAGCCTTCCATCCCTCTGTGGTCCGTGAATTAGTATCAGACTGGTACCAGACTACCAGGCGGAGAAGGATAAAACACTGACTGGTTCATCGGCTGGCCAGCGGAAGTCACTGCATTTCTCAAATACACATTTAAACCGCGTCTATGATAACTCGCAGAAATAAGATGCGTAGGGCATCCCATAAAGAATTTGACTAAAGCCGACCTTTGTTACATATTTTCACCCCTATTCAGATCATAAAATAAACCTCAGAGCCCAGTTAATGGATAAGTTGGTGATTTCCCCTTCCCAGACAAATCTGTTACTAAATCGGCGACCATGGTGGGCCGAAAGGGATGGTTGATCCGGGCGAGAACTATCCTGTGGTCGGATTCATCAGCAATTAAACCCGCAGATATGCGGGATATAAGATTTAGACCTAAGGTAAGAGACAGAGATGAAGGTCTCATCGTGGCTATCTCTACCCATATCCCTGCTCTTGGTCGTTAATGAAATCCCCCCCCCCAATTGCTGGTGTACATAAGGACATGCGCCTTCTCCAACTGAGCTAGACGCGCTGCTACTAGGCCTATACACGCGACACGCCGTCTTCCGTCTCATATTTTGTTCAACCGCAAAAGAATTAGATTCAAGATCTCTCATCTACCAAATTGTCGAGAGTGGAACGACAAAAACGAACCGATAAAAACGCCTACCATAATTTGTTATATCAAGCCATCCAGGGCCCATCATTCCCTTCTCCACTAGCAGCCTCTCCATCGCTGTCGCAGTTGTGTTGAATACGGCGGAGAACGTCTCTCCCGAAAGATCGGTGGGCAACTTTGGATGGTTGCTCTAGAAAAGCGCATGAAAGAGAACCAGAAAACATCTTTCTGCAACACAAGCTTGTGTTAGCTAGCGAGACCGAGATTCTTGGGACTCATACCTCATACTGAACCTCAATGACAGATACGCCATCTGAAGAGTGATCTTCGACAACGGTGCCATCATTCATGAACCTCTTCTTGGTTTGCTAAATAAGAACATATCACCTTCGAGCAATTGAACACCACTTTATACAGAATCAGTGTGATGTCAAGCGTGTTAACCCTAACTGAAATAGGAAAAATGCAATGAACCTGCAAAGCAAACTCAATAGCAAAGCTTGCATAAGAAATTTTTCATTTCTAAAAGGAATTAGATTATATGGATGCTATTCCCCACTTCTTCAGCACATTTTTGAGAAGAACAACCTATTCTACATCATTCAAAACAGGCGTGAGAGCACGATCAGCCCTTCAGTTTAACTACTCCACCCCACTACCTATACAACAGTTAATCCCTGTGTCACGCACTGAGGGAGTCCAAAGGATACTACAGCATGAGGTATTGTGACGAAGCAGGTTGTGTCGTTGAGTTTGACTATGGGCAATTATCGGAAGCAGATCGCTGTATCTTCAACACACAGTGATGGGATATGAATAAGGATCGTGCAGCGTCCGGATTCAGAAAATGTGTCACAGATGTCGTGCCATGAATGAGCGTCGGGATCCAGAAGACGTATCATGAACGTCCCGACCTGTGCGTCAGGATTCAAATGGCGTGTCACAGACATCGTACCAACGTCGCACCACGCCCATTGCCATTGGGGTTCAGGAGGCGTACCAAGAAGTCGTACCACGTGCGTCAGGGTTCCGAGGACATGTCACGGACGCCCTTCAACGTGCGTGTGTATTCAGAAGGCGTGTCATAGAAATCGTATCAACGCCGCGACCCCTGCATTCAGACTCCGAAGTGTCACGGAAGTCGTATCGCTAACATCAGGATTCAGAAAATGCGTAGTAGATGACGTGTCCACGAGCGTTGCAACTCGGAAGACCCGACACGGAAATTGAGCCAACGATGTGAACCGTGCATTTAGAATGTGTCACAAACGTCGCATCACAGGCGTCAGAACCCAGAAGGCGTGTCACCAACGTCGATAAACCTATCGACGATATATCGATACGATTCAGTCACTTGTATAATAATTAGGAATATGAAAAAGACAATGAAATTATTCATCTGGAGCGAAGTCCAATCTATGAAACATACTTTCAGTTAGATTAGGCATTTAGTAGTGGTAATCGTACTCATGGACAAGTGTAGCGCAGTCGGATAGAGGTGCCGGTTGTCGCTTGTACCTGATACCACGTTTTTGGCTCGGATTACCTGCCAAGGCGAACCAAGCCTCTCATCCCTCCGGGATCGATGATCTGCTACCTGACTTGTCTGTGAAGGTCAAAACACTGACTTGTCCATCGACTGGCCACCGCAAGTCATTGCATAAGTCAAATGCGCAAAGAAATCGCCTCCACGACATCCCGCAGAAGTAGAATCCGTGGCGCATCCCAAAAGGGATTGAGTAACGCCGTCCTTTATCCTTTTTTATAATCGCACTCATGCGATGTGGACTGCATAAGTTTCAAATAAAACAATTACAGCTAGCGGTTCTATTCGCTATTTGTAGGCGAAAATCCAAACAGACGTTTGGGCAGTTAAGCCGCTGAACGTCTGGTCAATTTATAAAATGGCAACTGCCAATTTTTTTCCAAAGCTTCTATCAAACTTCGCTTCCAACCCCGAAATGTCCAGAAAAAACATCAAACTTTTTTCAATTAAATTTAAGAGCGCCGCAAAATAGAATACCATTGTATTCACATAACAATTTATTGTCTCCCTCACAAAAAAAAAACTTGCGCAATAATTCCTGAAGATCTTCTTCAATATATTTTCGTAGTATTCTGCATTTCCCACTTTTTCACCACATTCAATACAAATATGAAACTAAACAGGCTCACTCTGCACTTGAACGTCGACGTCCCGCAATGTCGCTTGACAACATTTTTCAGTTCAGCAAACACATCATCGTCCTTGACGGGTTCGTTGGTTGATGCACCCCGAACAAACTTCTGGAAGACTAATGTTATATCCAGCACTTCTGCACTTTCTCCCAATTGTTTTTAAAACTATACAACTGTCCGGGTAACTAAGACAACCTCGCGCATATTCGCACGAAATTGAAAGTTTTCCCCGGCTGCATAATGAATCGCTTCGCGATGATCTAGCGACAAGCGTAAGAAAGCCATGATACAGATCATGATCCCATTTACAGTCGCACCTGAAGTGTTGGTTCTCCTTGATACCAAATCAGGCCCATCCACCACCCCCAGAGTATAAGCTACCGATTTCTTATACTCACCGACTCCCTCGGCAGGAAGAACACCTGGCGGAATATGTTCTTCACTGTAACGCAACAACTGGCCCACTGGTTTCCGCCAACGTTGACGCGACCGAATAGGTAGACAGTCCCTAAACACCGTACTTTTAGAAGAGCACGACCCTAAAGGGGGAAGAAGCCTTTCCCACCACTGTGTTTTACCGGATCCTCATACGCGTCCAACCAGTATATTCGGATCATCTGCCGCCCGTCTTCCTTTACATAGAAGGATTCAGACCCAGCAACAACGTCTACAGCTGGCTCACTCAATCTAAACAAGCAAACTGAGACTCCACACAATGCTTTATGAGCAATGAATCCCTCACGTCGCCTCTCCATCGTCCCAGTCGGCAGCCGACATCATTACCGGAGCAGTTTTCGGTGTAGGCTTAATATCCCCAGCTTGAACTTCACTTTCTGACTCCATTTCTTCCACCTGAAAACGAGCATGGATACACTTTCTAAACTCTCAACCACGATCTAAGGACCACTAAGTTAGTCACACCTCAAGTCTTTTCTCTTTCTTGATAGCATTGGTGATCGTAACGTTTGAATTAGACGAGGCAGGAGTCGGAGGCGGAGCTTTGGGAAGCGGTGGCTCGTAGTCGTCTTCAAAATCTGGCACGCCATAGTCGTCATCATCCTGACAAGTGAACCGTCAAGTATAACGCTGTTTCGTCATATTTAAGTGCACAAAACTCTCAACTGTAACACATAATGCTCATCACAAATGAATCCAAAAATGCACATGATTCCAAGAATACGAAGGATCTTCAGAGAGCTATTCTTGGGTTACAGAAATTCGGCACTCTCGTACATTCACGACTCCAGAGGTTGAGGTGAGGTTGAAAAAAAAAAAACCGCTCAAACTTCGCCTAGGGGGTTATTTGGGGTGGTGATCACGAATCCGACGTCCGTTTTTGAAATTTCGGCCAATTACGGTAGGTTACAGCGGGTACGGATGACTAGGGCTTTCAAGGTCACAATCACCGATTTCGCCCAAGCTTCGTCCAGGGGGTTGAGGTGCTGATTATGAATCCGACATCAATTTTTCGTATTACGCTGGAGTACGGTAGGTTGATTGATTACTAGGCTTGCGCAAAATCAGTGAGCATGACATAAGTCACCCGCACCTCCCGTAATCCACCGTACTCCAGCGTAATACGAAAAAAAGATGTCAGATTCATGATCAGCACTCCAAATAACCCTCACTTGGAGAAGTCTGGGCAAATTTTTTTTCACTCTTTTTGTAAACCGAGCAGGCTCTTGTGAGTGTGTACGCCTGAGCAAGAACAATCTAATACCCATTTCTGTTCCCGCTTTTAGGAAATTCGTTAGGAAAATCTTCCGACTAGAGTCTGCTGATTCCCGCGGTGCTTGATTCTTTCTTCTCCTTTTCTACAGATCACGAGTTTTTGTTTAATAGCCTATTTTGGTTGTTTTGCTGCTCTTGTTGTGCTTTCTTTTTTTAACCATTGTGCGTACCCTTGTAATAAATATCAAATATCAATACCAAATCGGTGATTGTAACCTAGACAGCCTTGGTGACCATCCGGACGAAGCATGGGCGAAAAATTCGACCTTTCCTCAACTTCTCGAGTCGTGAAAGTACAATACTGCCCATATTTTTCAAAAAAAAAAAAAAAAGACAACGCCAAAACTCCAAAATAGCCGAAGCCTTCCAGGAAACGTTTACTGCTCGAAAAGAGCGTGGTAAATCATTTGGAGCACGTTTCTCACCATTTCTTGCTCGACCTTGACGGGATTTTGCGGAACATCTTGAGTACGACGGATTGGAGCGCTTCGCTGAACGGGTGTCGCCAACTTCATCACTTTCACTTTTCGTGGAGCGATTGTTGGAGATGCTAAATAAAATTGGCTCAAAATCTTTTGCAACGCCTTGGTATAATTTTTTTAATTCTTTAAATCTATAATTTCTGTTTCTAGTATCCCTCTGTTATAGGGATAGGTATAACATCTTGATAATTTTTAATTCTATAATTACTTTTTCAACTTTTTGTCTGTTCCAGGCAGTTCAAAAAGTGATTGCTGCGTACGAATAACCGTTAATCCTACCTGCTTTTAGCTTCTGCCAAGTTGTATGGCTTCATTTATAGAGTGAGAGAGCGAAAATCTGACGATGCGTTTGGTGCTGCGCGATCGCGCCATGCACTTGCCCAACTTTTGAAAACCTCTCCCGCACCATCTGCTCTCATGGAACAAGGTTGTATGTCTACGCCACCGATGTTGTTTGATAGAGCGCAACACACACGACATCCTTATCACAATGGCACGCTCACTCATGATATCGGATAGCCGGCAGCTGATTTGAGAATGGAACCGGTTGAGCCAAAGGCTCCATTAGCCTTATCCTGTACCTATACCAGCAGCATTCGGCTTCAAAAAATATAAAACACTGTTTCAAATACGGCCTTCAGCTTAATCGGTTCCATGCTGAAATCAGCATCCGACTTATCCCGATATATGAGGGGTGAGCACTGATCGATCATTACAATGAGGAAAAAAGAAAGTGAAGTTTGATTCTTGCCTGACGCAAGGTTTTGACCGTCACAAAACATCCTTCTAACAATGTTCTAACACATTCGTTTAAGCATGGAGCTGCTGATATAGAAGGTACACGTTGTTTCAGGATGTTTTGCTGCGATCAAAACTCTGGCGCAAGGCGGAACTCGAACAGCACCTTCTGCTTTCCGGGAAGTGATGCTACGCCTTGCACCACCGGCACTGTTTGATCGCACCTAACATCCGCATATCCTCGAGGCCTGTCAGCACCACTCATGATATCGGGATGCCGCGCGGTCAAAAGCAAGTGCTGATAGTGTAAAGCGTAGCGTCGCTGCCCGGAAAGCAGGTGCTAGTTCGAATCCCGCCTGGTGCAAGAGTTTTGATCGCAGCAAAATATCCTGTAACAACATAGATCCTTCTAACAGGGTATAGCCTTTGTAACAGCCCCGCAGGCACAAATAAAAACGTAAAACATTATTTCTATTAAATATGAGGACAATTAACTGATCGGTGGGTAATCCATGATTCAATGCTGCACCATAAACTCATTCTTTCCTTCAGTAAAGAATCTTTTTGCTTTTTAAACACAGAAATATCTTGGATAGCTAGCCTTCAGTTTCATCATGCTTAAGATTTATAGGTCACCTTAGGTAGCCAAATGGCCGCCTGAAATGCAATCTGAGCAAAGCCAGGTGCAAACTCACAGATTCTTCTAACGGAAAATTCCGCTTCCACACCATCAATCAAGCGAAGCACTATGCACTGCATAACTGACTGGCAATTCAGACGCAGCATAAGCTTTTTGCTTTCTCTCTCAGAAATGAACGAAATGACCACTGCCAAGGTTCGACTTTCACCGAATCCTAGCATGATGTCCTCGACTATCGATGTAGTATTGCTGAGCAGTTCACCTAGATTGTTAAAGACTTTTATTAGGCTGACTTTTGGGCGATTTTCGCCTTATTGGGGACCTGAAAAGCCGGAAATGGTCCTTTATGGCAGCCACCCGCAAGGTTAGTTGTCCATTACAACTCTGATCTCATCTCACTTTTCCTTAAGAAAGTATTCCGTAGTATGAAATTATGTTTGAGTGAGTAGTTTTACGAATGTTTCCGACTTTTCCAGACTCCATAGAAGGCGAAAACCGCAGAAACATCGGCCTAATAAAAGACGTTAACAATTTTGGTGGACAGCTCAGTAATACTACATCGATAATCAAGAAATGACCAGTGTTGTTAACACTGTGATACTGCGGCTAAGGTCTCAACCTCGTTGCCGTCTCCGGAGCCATTACGTGTAGACAAGTGGATCCATCGCCGCCCCGCTGTACGGAACGTGGGTGAAAATCACCCATCAATCATTTTTTGTACGAATCCCCGTTCAGATGAATAACCACTTCAATCAAATACAGCTCTAAAGCCGCAAGATTTGTGGCAAGCTGAACGTGGACCTCATGACCGCTATCTCCATTGAGACAACGGAAATGTTCGTTTTTGGGTAACCTAGGAGGAAATGCGAAAAAACTTGCTGCTACTAATTATAAGGTTGTCTCAAAAAAATGTACACTGTTTGAAAGGTGATAACTTTGTTCAAATAAAGGTACTAAAGAAGTTAAGGGCTCATATGAAAGCTTAAAAAAATAGAAATTCTCTAACATATGAGAGGCATGGAATGCACCATGCACTCGTCTGAAATTTTCCGTTTTACACTCGATTGATTGCGTTTCGCTTGAATACATGTTATAATTTCTTCACAAAGCTCCCGTTTCGATTGATTTGTGCTTATTTTAGAGTTTAAAACTTAATTACACATTATAGCTTGCGAAAAATGGAGGGTAGTCCAAAAAATAAAGGTACTATGTGAATGGTTGTAGCATTGCTGCTTGTAAAGCACTTGGAGATATTTGAGACTCACATGAAAGCGGAGGGCGACGGGACTACTGTGGCGTGCAAATAGTTAGGATTGCGCCATGCTCCTGCCTGAAACCTTGCATTCCAGACTCAGAGGTTTTCCGTTGTCCAGTAGCTGCAGTTATGCCAATTAACCTCTCTATTCAGCTTAAATATTGTTTCATTCGTCCACAGAATGCGTCTTGTAAAATACGGCTCCTGCTCACATTTAAATCGTGCAATCAATAAACTCGCATGTGACGTGTCATCCTCGAGGTTGTCATGCTCAAAACGTTAAAAAAAAAAGCACAGCACAGGTTAAAGTGACCAAGTAGCAACAAGGTTGTAACAAGCATTCAGCCCATGCACAATCAATCGAGTCTGGAATGCAAGGTTTCAGGCAGGAGCATGGCGCAATCCTGACTATTTGCACGCCACAGTAGTCCCGTCGCCCTGCGTTTTCATGTGAGTCTCAAATACCTCCAAATGTTTTACTAGCAGCAATGTTACAAACCTTCACATAGTAGCCTAATTTTTTAGAATCCCTCCATTTTTCGCAAGGTATAATGGTGTAGTTAAGTTTTAAACTCTAAAATAAGCACAAATCAATCGAAACGGCCACTTTGTGAGGAAATTATAACATGTATTCAAGCCAAACACAATCAATCGAGTGTAAAACGGAAAATTTCAGATGCGTGCATGGCGCATTCCATGCCTCTCATATGTCAGAAAATTTCTATTTTCTTAAGCTTTCATATGAGCCCTTAACTTCTTCAGTACCTTTAGTATGAACAAAGTTATCACCTTTCAAACAGTGTATACATTTTTTGGGACACCCTGTATATAAAGAACAAATAAGGGCTTGATTCAGACGAAACCATTACTTCAGAAGGCTACTATGTTTCATACCTTCTCTTTTGAAAGGATTTCTGGTAGCACTGCTCGTTGGAGCGGGGGACACTGGTGCACGGAAGTCCATCTCCAAGGCGTCATCGGTTATCCCTGCCAACATACTCTTCAGCTCTTCGTCTTCATCGAGCTTAACCTCCGCCTGAAAGGCAAGCATCTTGCTCAAGCTACATAACGATCGATCTTCCATAATAATCAAGCCCGATGGTGGGGCGATACAATTATGGACTTGAATATTTATCACAGAAGCATCGCTTACGTCGTCCTTCACTTTTCCACGGACGTGTGCTGCTGGTGTAAAGTAGCTGTCCAAACCTTTCTTTTGTGATGCATCTAAATTTGATGTATTTATGCCTTTTCTAACGGCTTCAATCCATAGGAAAGTGAGCGCAGAGTGCCACCTTTCTTGTCCTTCTTTTTTCTGCTCTTTCTGTCTATTTCCTCGTCGTATTCGTCTTCTTCGTCGTCGAAAATGTCCGCACCATGGTCAACATATCCGCTTCCATCTGTTAAATAGCTACACTATCGCAGACACCTCAACATTAATTTAAAAAAGCACTTTAAACTACAAAAGGGCCACTGTCAGCAACGTGCCAAATACGCGGCCCTCCCGTAGCGGCTCAATAAATCAACCGAAGCATTGTAAACCAACCATCGTCCACGACGAAATCAGCAGCTTGACGTTTCCGCACAATCTCGTTGTATTCATCCTCATCAACCTCTTCGTAGACATTTCCAATGAGGCTGTCCAGCTATAAAATAAAGCATTAAATGTCTTAAGTTGAAACACATCCGAATTTTGAGAATATCATGGGGTACCCATTCAGAACACAGCCTCTTGTCTTTACTACAGTACTTTCACGACTGTAGAGGTCCAAAAAATGTCGCCTAAACTTCGTCTTATAGAGGAGGGGTATTTAGAGTATCGCGTACGAATATCAATGTTTATTAAGTGGCGTGAATTACAGGAGAAATGCACGCATAGAACGGGGGGAGGCCTTTTTACAGCTCTCGCACTAAGCGAACAGAAATAGAAACAACTGCTTTAGAAAAGAGACGGCAAAACGGTGGCACTTTTGCAGGAACTTTGGCCATCGTTCTATCATCATCATCTCATGTATTATCTATCGCACTATCAGTGTGATAGCTTCCTAATACGCAATATCATTTTCGGGAAATCCGTGAACAGGTCCTTTTTTTAGATTAAAAGTAAGCGTTCCGGATCAGCTGTTTTCGGGCTTCCACACTACATGTGTGAAAGTTTTGTGAAAACTGAATAGGAATGCTCTGAATAGTTCACATACGCATTTCAACAGTGACTAAAGCAGCTAATCAGTTCCACTTTTGCAGCGCTACTTAACAAAGATCGAGAGGTTCCCGTACAAAGGTGTGCGACCACATAATGTCGTTTCATAGGCATGCACCAATGACCAGAAAACACCGGAGACATATAGAAAAGAAGCCTGGTGGGTCCCGAATGTCTGTAAGCAACGTAGTGACCCCCGACACATTTCAGTCGCTCCGAGCAGGTCCTTGATTTGCTACGAAACAAAGCTCAATTACAGTAATTGCAACCAAAATTCATGGAGGAGATCTGAACCTGGTCAAAATGTGCTAATAAAGTATCATATCTGCGCAGTCGTTGGACGTCAAAGCACACCGTCTATTGTGCAGCGAAAACCCATTACTTTCAGCATCTATAGTTCAAAAACCGGTCAACAACTCACATCGACGCGGTGTACTTTCCCCTGTTTTCGGGCTTCTTTCATGGCCTCTAGCGCACTTCTTCGACTCTGCACTTTGGCGCTCTCCCGACGTCGTGATGAACGACGACGACATTCCACTTCGTTCTCTGCATCCGACATTGCCTGAAACAAGACAGCGGTGTTCCGAGGTAATTTTTGTTTCAATTAGCTCTCGATTCTAGGCAACCATACAAGTGGTGTGACGCAAGCTCATAATTTGTTACACAGAAGGCGATATGACTGACCTATTGGAAATACCGCAGCATGGGGTGCGGGAACGCGCCGTTGCTCCGACCATAATCACGGCAGCCAATCACAGTACCCATCGAACACGTCTCCGTGCCTATCCTGCGAAGCCTTGGCAGGGCCACTTAACGCGGTCACAGTCGACCCCGTACCCGACGCTGTGCGCGTTCGCGACATGTTCTAAATACGATGTGGCGCCTCCGGGAAATGCGAAAAATCGACATGTATGCCCGTGGAGCATCTCCGCGCGTCGGCGCAGGTGTATACTATGCCTGCTCAGAAGGAAGCGTGCAAGACGCGTAGAACAAAGGGACCGTTTTGGCGCTCAACTGTCCAGAAGTGCCTCTCTCTTCTTAGCCGCGTCTCATGCCCAATCAGCAATCTAGAGTTAGGCGTGACGGGGGGCTAAGAAGGGAGATGCACTTCCGGACAGTTGAGCGTCAAGAATTCTCTTTCTCGGGCGCATCTCGCCCGCTTCCTCCTGAAGAGGCATAGATTACACTTGCGCAGCCGCGAGGTGCGGCAACAGGTCAGCATACATGCCGAGTTTTCGCATCGCCCTAAGGCGCCATATCGCATTTGGCACATGTTGCGAAGGCGCATAGCAGCATGTGCAAAAACGGCCAGAGAACCGACCGTGATCGCGCACAATAGCCCAGCCAGGGCTACGCCGCACAAGAAGGAGGACATATTCGATAGGTACAGTGATTGGCTGCCAAGATACGGTAGGAGAGGAGCAACGGCGCCTTCTCGCACCCCTCCCCTGTGCGCCATCGCGACATGCACCTCGCATTTATGCCTTTACAGCCGTAAAACCTTATTATGTGAAACTTCTGGGACACTGCATTCGTCGACGAATTGCACCGCAGACTGAACAGGAGTGGAACGGCCATGTCGCCGCACAGCCGCTGGGGTATAAAAAACCCCAATCTCTAGATCAAGCCGTTGGACATGTTCTAAACGTTGAGCAGATCTCACTACATAGAACAGAGTCGATATCATCAATCGGCGCCAGGGCGGTTGCAAGGGTGGGCCTATTCCCAACCCCCCTTGAGGCACTTCTCCTGAGCACGTTTCCTTACTCTCTTCTTTGCAACAAGCATCCATTGTTTATTGCTCGAACTTGCATCTCGCACTCACATTCTTTTTTGTAGATATCTTTATGAATAAAAGCAGACCAAGAAACCACATTCGAAACAATTGTTCCAGGAAAAATTCTTGAGTGTTCGTCGCCGTCGCGTTGAAGTTGATCGATGAGGCTCATAAGTATCCGACGTTGTCGCGAAAGGGTTAAGGAATGCCTCACGCGGATGTTAAGACCGGTTTGCAGGCTTCACAGCAATATCGATTCATTGCAAACGGACTTCTGCAGCAAAGCTTGAACTATTACTATTCCTACTAAAGCTACAGTCAGTAGTCAGCCCGCTCAAAGTGCGCCATGTTAGCACTAGGAGTCCGATGAAATATCTATCTATCTAAATAAGATCCTGGGTTTTCTATAACAACAAGTAGAACTCGCACTTCACTATAGAAATATCTTCAGGAAAGCATTACTCGTGCCTATCACATATTCAAGGTGTTCACTATTAGAAAGAGTGCACTGTTAACGGTGTACAATTCATATTTCACCAATTTTGAAGTGCTGGAGTGTGACTGCACGGTTTTCTCGCCACATGAAGCAATGCGGCACTACTATTATACTTCCACGACTCCTGGGACCGGATTCACCAACAATTAACCCCGTGGGTATGCACGGTATAAGGGCAGAGATAAGATAAGAGTCAGGTAGAGATAAGGTAAACGCAGGCTTCATCGTGGGTATATCTATCCCTATACCCGCGGGTTAGACGATGAATCCGGCCCCAGGGGTCGAGGAGTCGGAAAAAAATTGCCCAAACTTCGCTCAGGGGGGCTGTTTGGGGTGCTGATCGCGATTCTGACATCCGTTTTCGAAATTTCGGCCGATTACGGTAGGATACGGTAGGTACGGGTGACTAGTTGTAAAGCTGCCAAGGTCATAACCGCCAATTTCACCCAAACTTCGCCTAGGGAGGTTATTTGGGGTGCTGATCACGAATCTGACATCCGTTTTCGAAATTTCGGCCGATTACGGTAGGATACTGTAGGTACGGGTGACTAATTGTAAAGCTGCCAAGGTACGCTTTTTTCGTTTTACGCTGGAGTACGGTAGGTCACGGTAGCCTTAGTCATCCGTACCCACCGTAACCTTCCGTACTTTACTGTATTACCAAAAACGGATATCAGATCCGTGAGCAGCACCCCAAATAAGCCTTCTGGGCAAAGTTTGGCCAATTTTTTTTTACCTCTCCGCGACCCTTGGAGTCGTGAAAGTACAGTCACTAGTGCCAACAATGCATGTAGCCCTTCTTGAAGGGTCTAAAAGTTCTACCAGAAAAAAATATTTACAAAATAAGGAGGGTTCTTGCATTCGAGTATATCTCGCACGAAATCCCGCAATGCGTATCTTTCCCTACCTTCTCAAAAATTTAGGCGAAGGGTTGCTTATTTGCGCATGGTGCGTAAGCTGCTCTACAAATTAGTTTCCAATTTCATCTCAATTTTCTGAATTGTTGCATTCTTAAGCCAGAGGTGATGGAACTAAACTCTTTTCTAGACCTATTAGGGGGGGGGGGGGGGCAAAAGTAATGAGACAAAATGAAAAAAAATCTTTATCTCCTTATAACTCAATTACAACTCAACGATGCTGAGGAATGTATTTGCCATTAAGGGCAATGACCTTGCTGCCATCGCTCAGTCAACTTCCTGATCCCATCCCTACAGAACTGCTTGAGCCTGGTGTTGATCAACTGCTCGATATGGTTGTCAAGGACTGCTTGAGTTCTTGTGTCCCTTCCGACTAGGAAGTCCTGTAGGCTCAAGTAGTAGTGGTAGTTGCATGGAGAGATGTCCAGCGAACACGGTGGGTGAGGCATGTGAACGTAGCCCAGCTGGCCAAGCTTATCCGTGCCTACTTGTTCCCGATGGGGTGCGGCGTTGTCGAAGAGGAGAACCTTCTTGAAGCGCTGCGAATGAATAAGAGCGAGTCGCCGGCCCATCTCCTCTATTTCGTTCACCATGGCCTTGGAATTCATCGCGGTGCTCTTGGGAAACAGCCTCCGGCAAACCGAACCATGGGCGCACACCCAAAAGCTCCAAAGATGCTTCTCGCCGTGAACATCTCGCCGAACGAAGGTCGGTAACAGGTCACCAGGCCTCACCCAGACTCGCTGCTTGGCAGGGTTAAGGTAGAAGACGTACTTCTCATCTTGCGTGAATATTGAGCCCAGGCTGCTCGGGGTTGGGAATTGGGGGAGATTTGCGCGACACAGGTCGAGTCGTCAGACTGGGGTTTCGGCATGAGACAGGCTGGGGTTTTTGGCATGCTTCTGGAAAGGGCGGAAGTAGTAACTTTTCAGATGGGCTTCAGTAAGTAGCATACAAACATACAAATACAACAAGTACGAATCCAGACTTCAGCCACGAGATATATGGACACGGCATGGGGTGTCTCATTACTTTTGGCCCCCCCTAATAGAACATCAGTCAGACGGAATTCATTGGCTGTCAGGGCAGGATTAGTCTATTTGAAGCTTATTAAGGCTGCTGCTCCTTCCTGCTCTCTTTGTTTAAAAGGTTTTCGTATACGATCACCACTTAATCTAGACTTTGCTTTACTTGGAGGCTTTAAGTAATGTCTGTTTCGTACTCCTTGCTTTGTAGATGCTGCTAGTTGTTCAGTTCTAGTTGAATTTCTTTTTTGCTTCTGTTTTACATGACGTAATAAATATCACTATCATTACCATATGAATAAGTGCAGTCGTAGTTGAAAGGGACCACCCGCAACTAACCATAAGGCATTTATTCCCTCCTCACCTATGAAACAACAGTAAGAAAAAGGCGCAAGTCATCCTCATAACAGCGCACTCTCCAACACGCATATCGCGGCCGTGCATTACCACACTCTTCAGATGATAGTCGAAAATGACGCAGTACGTCTCAGCCAGCCTTGATGACGACTTTGCAAGAGTTAGCCACTCCACAGCAATCCTTGCGCTTTGGTGGCTAGGCAAGCATAATATCCTATCCCACAACTTGTATCTAACGAATCCAACACTCCACTAGGAACTACCCCTTCTACCAGTCTTCGGCTTCAAAAATATGAGTCAAACACAAGAAAAAATGAAGGAAAGTGGCCAGAACCCTTGAAAACAGTGCGCAGATTGAATAGCACGTTTTCGCGCGCAATTCGATTCGACGGCAGCGGGCCGCAATTACGTACCGGCCAATGCTCTACAGTAGGCTGTAATTCTTGCGCGCTGCGGCTGCTACATCACTGACGCGTGGATTGCTGCTGAATCATGTGCAATTGGCTTAACTAGCGCTTTCAGTAGGCACTGTAGTGGGTCGATTTACTCCTACGTATACTGGCGTGGTTACCATATCATTCCCCCATTCCTCTTTTGCTTCCTTCTTGTGACCCTGCAAATTCAATCCTTTTGTGTCCTGCTTTGAACACAACTTGACGAAGTTCTTCTAGGTGCGCAGCGGAAGCGACATGCCAGGGACCTTCCGTCACGCGGAAAGGGATATCCATCCTGGCATGGTAACGCCTGGCAACAGTCGGTCATCTCCTGGCCCCTCGAGCAGGAATCTACTTGGTTTCTGGTAGGTTTTATCTTTCATGGCTGCATTTCGGTACTTAGCGGGCAGGTGCCCGCATCGAGATTACACGTGCTTATAGAACAATCGCGCGAAACTAGGCAAGGGGAGGAACCTTGGGGTGTGGCTGATCTTACCCGTTTTAAGCTGCCTTGCCGGTGCAATCCAGCCATCACCCCCTAAGTACCGTACTCTCAATTTGGTACTAGTGTACTTTTTGTACCGCACTAAATCTTGTTCAAAATAGGTCTACTAGGGGTAATCTGCCATGGGAAGAACGAATATCGTAGTCGTTTTTTTGCGGAAATGCCTTATAAGCGTGTTATATTAAGTTGAAATCGCCCAGGGCCTTGCGAAATAGCGCGCGCTGGTAAGAGACGCAGAGTGCGCCTCCTACCGATGCGCACTATTTCGCCGCCTCTAGCCTGCAGCAGAGGTTAGCCAGAGCATAAGCCTTGAAATCTCGAAAAGCCTTGAAAGCTCTGTTCTGTGCTCTCCTCCGCTGACGCGGAGGAGAGCACAGAATTGGGCAGGGGAAGGGACTCCGGGGTGTGGGCTCACTAGCGCACCCGTGTTAAAATTTCTTTCATTCTGGAGTTCCCTCCCTTGCCCAGTACGGAAGCAAATAAGACGCGGATCTTTAATCGAAACGAGGAGATAAGACTGCATTCACATTCGCGCTGTGTAGCTAGTCGCCACGGCGTGCCCACTCCCCCTCGGAGACGGCCGCGAGTGCGTGCTGGTAGGGGCGGAGTCTCTGCGTCTCTTACCAGCGCGCGCTATTTCGCAAGGCTTTGAGCGATTCTAACTTAATATAACGCGCTTATAAGGCATTTCCGCAAAAAAAAAACGACTATGATATTCGTTCTTCCCATGGCAGATTACCCCTAGTAGACCTAGTTTGAACAAGATTTAGTGCGGTACAAAAAGTACACTAGTGCCCTCAATTTCAATAAGTTCAGTAGGTGAAACGGTACTATTGTACCTATGGTACCCACTTAATCTTGTTCAAAGTACGTCTACGGGGGGTAATCTGCCATGGGAAGAACGAATATCATAGTCGTTTTTTGCGGAAATGCCTTATAAGTCCGTTACACTAAGTTCGAATTGCCTAAGGCCTTGCGAAATATCTCGCGCTGGTGAGAGACGCAGAGACACCGCCTCCTACCAGCACGCAATCGCGACCGTCTCCCCCGGGGAGGAGGGGAGGGGTCAGCGCGCAGGGCGCGGCGACTAGCTACATACAGCGAATGCAAGTGCAGCTTTATTTCCTCTTTTCAATTACAAGTCCGCGTCTTATTTGTTTTCATATTGGCAATGGAGGGTACTCCAGGATGAAGGCAATTCTAGCACGGGTGCGCTAGTGGGTCCACATTCCGGAGTCCCTTCCCCTGCCCAATTCTGTGCTCCCCTCCGCGCGAGCGGAGGAGAGCACACAACAGGGTTTTCAAGGCTTTTCGAGATTTCAAGGCTTATGCCCTGGCTAGCCTCTGCTGCAGATTAGAGATGGCGAAATGGTGCGCATCGATAGGAGGCGGAGTCTCTGCGTCTCTTAACAGCGCGCGCTATTTCGCAAGGCCTTGGGCAATTCGAACTTAATATAACGGACTTGTAAGGCATTTCCGCAGAAAACGACTATGATATTCGTTCTTCCCATGGCAGACTACCCCTAGTAGATCTATTTTGAACAAGATTAGGTGGGATACCATAGGTACAAGAGTACCCAATCATGCTAACCTTATGTCCTCCAGTTTCGGTGACAGGATTCCTAATTGAGTGGGAGGGGGAGGCGGTGAAGGTTAAAAAAAAAAACACGGCAGAATGAAAGCAACCTGGGACAAGTTCAAACAGCTCTGCCTATCCCCACATTCAAGCAGTGGGGTACCATAAGTACAATAGTACCGGTGAAAGCAAAGGACGTTGGCAAATGCTGCCAAATATGAAGGCTTGACGCAGCTTTTACAAGTTGTCGGTGTTTTTGAACAGCGAGACGGCATGTATTAAATATATTATACTACATTTACACGTGCTCCGACACGCCTAACTGCCTGTCTCGCACTTGCGCGCTTTGCGCGACTTTGCAGCATCACTGACCTACGGAAACTAGTCTTTGTAAAACTTAAAATTCGCTAATATCTAGGATCTGCTGCGTACTTTATTAGAATCAAGCCCTGTGGCACTTCCGCAACCGTTCTCAGGCCCAACAGCTTGTGTTTCCGGATATCGTTGACACTCCTCCCGAATCCGGACGCCAGGTTCCCCTCGCTCGTTTCTTCTTACTGGATCTAATTGCTGGTCCGCCTTTACTGGTCTTCTCTACCACTCTTTAGCTCCCCACTTTCCAGGTTCCAACTCCTTCCTTTTTCCACTATTGACACCCTTACTGGTATCTTCTTGCTGGTTTCCCCATCCTGGTCCATCCTCCAGGTTGTTCCTTCCCTTCCTGGTAACTCTCCCGGCCCACCCTACACGTCCCCTTACTTCCCTTCTCCAGTGCTTCTCTCATCTCAAGGCAGACGTCGGTGACACGTATTCGGAATCAGGACGCTCAGAAACGCGCGCAATTGCCGTTGTGTCAAGGAGGAGGCTGTGCTTCTTCTGCTGCAGCAACATCCCATGTTGAACGGCAAACGTTGCCCGCACGAGGTACACAGAGGCGTATCCCGCGCGGGTAGTGTTTTTCGTTCAACATGGGGTAGTGTTGAATTCTGAATGCGGCCGGTCATCGTATGATGACTGTGTCACCTCTTCTGACTCCAGACGCTTGTTGCGCGACGTAGGGGACCCTTTCCTGAATCAGTACACTCAGAAACGCTGCCGCTTTGTCACGCAATAGGAGGCTGCGGCCTGTTGTGCTGCGGCAGCATGTCACGTTGAAAGGCACATTTTGTCCGCGCGGGGTTCGATGAGGCCTATCTCACGCAGGTTAGAAAACTGTGACCCAGGAATAATTTTAAATTGATTACAAGCTTTGTGAAACCTACATAGTTGAAATACAACTGCATTTCTAGGATTCTCGGACTGTGCAACAACTTTGCCTATGTTGTTATGCTAAGCGCCGCGAAGGATATACTGGAGACAAATAGTGGAAGTCCTTCAATAAATGTGACTCATGCATGCCGGGTAAGTTCCATCTCGTTCCCTCTTTTCTGTCATGTATAGATCTTCGTTCAGGAAGAAATTGTTGATAGGCAATGCCAGAAAATGTCAACGGGCGCTGTTTTGTTAGCCGATATTATTCCTGCACTTTTGGTGAAAGTAACTGCCCCGTTCTATATACATAGGATCCCATTTGGGTAGGTTCTCTGATTTATCCATGTGTAAACCATTGGAAGTTTTGGGATGTATATGTATTCTGAGAGCAGTAGGTACTCAGCGCTATCTGGATGTTTTGCCTTCATTTCCTAATAGAGCATACTCTTACTATCGAGTGCATGTATGGTATATGAGGCAGCTATTCATTCGTGTGAACTGGGCACATCAGAGTGGCTGACCATGTAGTGTTGTAGTGGTAGTTGGCTCCTAGTGAGACCAACCTACCCGCGACTCGGTTGATTTCAACTTAACCTATCATAGTTAATTAAAGGATGGAACAAGGAGGGAAAGAAGAAGCAGCTTTAGTCAATCCCTTTGCGGAACGCGCTGCGCACTTTGCTTTTACGGAATGTCGCGGAGGCAATTTTCATGTGTATTTGGCATATACAATGGTTTGCGGCTTCCAACCGAAAGGTTTCTTTTGGGCAAACAAGCTGAACATACGAAAGCGCTGGGCAACAAGCGCGACTTCTACGCATTGTTATAGTTAGGGGTCTAATGCTCTTAACTGCATAAAACTCTTCTGCTCTACCTCTTCTCAGCTATTGAAGAATCCTCTAGTGCCCTTGATCGCAGAAAACTGTTATTTCGAGAGGGATTGGAAAAACTAGTCGGAGAAATTCATAATGTCTTCCAGTGGTTCTCTTATGCTGATGTTCGCGCTGGTTTTATTGTTTTATACGTAGTCTCTGAGCTACGTCCAGAGTAAAGTAAATAAAGTAAGAAAATAGACAATTATTTCAATTGTGGAATGGTTGAGATCCCTTCATGACAAAAGCTTCATTCCTAACAAGGAGAGCCTCCAAACTGGCGGTGAGCATTTGCGATGCATTTTTTACAGGATGTAGGATTCCGTGTGGGGAGTCCAAAACCATAGTCACTTTTTCCGGAATGCTCTTCTGTGGCGGAAAAAAAGGCGTATGAAAGCGTGAGCACGAAGTTCATCACGCCCTTCATCACCACGCCGATCGTGGTCGGGTGGTATAGTGGATAGCGTGTCGCCTCTCGGGCGCACCAAGTGGGTTTTATGGTTCGATCATCGGTGTCGCCAAGGTTCTTGCGCATATCAGATCGTTATTATTATGGGCTTGCTTGATCAGAGGAGTTAATTTTTACACGACTAATGCTTTTTATTAAGTAAAAGTAGCCCTCTTGTGTCTTTATTTCAGCTACCTCTCAATGGAGCGTATTTGCACTGTATGATTCTATTGCATCGCTAAAATAAACATTTTTTGCTCACATGAAGTAACTGTGTTCATTGCTGGCTGTGAAAGTCAACAGTTATCACATAGAACTATGGAACATCTAAATCGCTTGTCATACCAGCAGCATCATACAAACGCTAGGGACGAACAATCTTCTTCTCCCTGACAAGGTTTTACCCCTTCTTCTTCGTTGAAGGCATAATCGGTAGGCGTAGAGAGGGGTCCCAACATATCCAGCTGCCACCCAAGCGTATGCCAGACATGGGCGGAATACCGGAGCGCAGAACTGCCTGCAAGTCTGGCTTATAATCTGCAATCGAACAAACACGTGCGAATGGAATCCAGTTCGTATGGTATTCTGTGCTATTTACTTACTTTACTCGTCGATCGTCGTTGTTAAGCGATTATGTTTTAGATGTTTCATAGTTCTATATCATAGTTGTTATTCTCATTGTCAGCAATAAACACAGTTACTTCATGTGGGCAAGAAAAATTTTTGAATTTTTTTTTTACAAAAATTAGCGATCCAATTAAATGGTACAGTGCAACTTGACCCATTGAGGAGTAACTCAAATGAAAGCCCAAAAAGGGCTATATTTACTTAGTAAAAGCATTAATCGTGTGCAAATTCACTTCTTTGATCACGCAAACCCATAATAATAACGATCCCATGTGTGCAAACAGTTTGGCAACACGGGGACCGAACCATAAAACCCACACGGTGCGCCTGAGAGGCGACACACTATCCACTGCCGCAACTTACCGCGTTCGGCGGGATGATGAAGGGCGTGATGAACTGCGCGCCCATGTCTTCATACGCTTTTTTTTCGGCCACAGAAGTGCATTCCGAAAAATGTAACTATGGTTTTGGACTCCTCACACGTAACCCTACATCCTGTGAAAATTCCATTGCAAAAGCTCGCCGTCAGTTTGCAGGCTCTCCTTGTTAGAGCCGTGTATTTAGATGTAATATAGCAAAACTCAGTAGCTTGTGAGCCTGTTAGAGCGCAAATTTTACATGAAAGCCCGCTTAGTAGGTAGCGCTCACCGCGCGCGCGAAGAGAAATCGTATGCTTGGACATACAGTCATGGCTTTGCATGGTTATCTAGTTCTAGGCAGCTCAATACTACTCTATTCCTACTGAGATATGCTGAGCATGAGCAATCAGAAGAAATGAATCGAAATCTACTCTCCATACTTGGGAGCGGGCGGGCGCCGCTTTCAGTAGAACGGTAGAGCGGGATCGCTTCGTCCACCTAGAGTAGATTGCAAGATTAAACGCATTTCCTAGCAATACAAAATTGCAAAATTCACATTCTCCTTCGACACCCCCACTTTACCGAAACGAAAAGACCCACGTTGCTGGTTAGTGTTCTCATAATTTTCCTCCACTGACCATGTAGGATCCTCCTCTTCTGATTCCACACTAATACCTTCTTCATCCTCTACCTCGATGCTCCCGCATTCCGGAAGATGGACGCGAAACTGCTGACCATCTTCTTCCTTGCCTTGTTGGTACGCGCGAAGTATCGGAAGGACCGAACTCCTCCAAAAGGCACGCCAACACAACAGCTGGTGAGAACATAGTTTGGAATATAAGCCGGCAGTATTGTTCTGACCGACCCCGTGTGTCGAAAAAAATCGCCCAAGGGGTTATTTAAGGCACTGATCACCCACTTGTAAGTATAGGTAGTGGATCATGGTAATCGATTTCGCATAAACTTCCACTTGACATAGAAAGCTTTGGTTGATCGTGGCAGATCTTTTTTAGGAAATGCAAAAATCCTACACCACAGGGGAGTCGAACCATGAACCACCCCGTGTCATCACGCCGCTCCTCTACCCCCCCTGCGCCACCATTTCCCGGCCGGTAGCGCAGCTCGCTCTCTTGTGATTGGCCCGCTCTGCGTGGAGTTAGAGGGCAAAGGAGCCTGCTATGGAAATGGTCCATAACTCCGTTCACAGATGCGCACAGCTGAAACGGAACACACATTTGGAATCAGCGTTCGAAGCCGCATTCAGTGATATACGTCTCGTTTCAAAGTCCTATGATCACCTAGTATCCTTCCCTTGTCAGTACACTGGTAGCAGTTGTGACGTTAGTGAAGTTGTCGCTTCGTTCCAGGCTTCGGCATCTACTGGTTGTGTTAGCACAAATGGTTAGCTTCATTGTTGTGGGCACCAGTAGTAATGTCTCTGTCGCTCTCTTCGGTACGTTGTTTCCCGCGTTCTGTAAGATGAAATCTCTATGTGATTATCGTTCATGTCTATGAGTTTAGGTGTCGTCGTCGCTAGCTGGGGATCTGGTCTAGGAGAAATCTCATACTTGGCTTTAGCGTCATATTTTGATTCGTAAGTTCCACAATATTTATTTTGTATTGTTAAAACTGCATAACGTCGTTAATTGAAATCATTCATTGGAATTCATTTGGTTATAAATAGCCGTCTTCATTTTATTCCATTTTATTGTACACGAGCCTTTACTGGATCTATGAGGCGTATAAAGGAGAGAGGTTGTTGTTGTTCAGTTCCTTTGCTGAACGGAGCACGTATTCAGCTTAGACGTGATATCATGGAGGCATTTTGAATACGCATTTGTCCTACACAATGACCTAACCAGTCGATGGGCAGTGCAATGTTTAGTCCTTCTCAGGCAACTGGTGCTAGTTCACGGACCCCCAAGGCATAAAGGACTTTGTTGTCCATGTCGGGCCGAACTTTTAATCAGTTTGGATCGTGCTGAAGAGCCGACAATTCATTCACCTGCTGTTCAGTGCATTCTAGAAAGCGTACCGGTATAAGAATCTGTACTACTGTATCTGTTAGTAACACTGGTCGAGTCCTGAAATGAACTGTGTAGTTGCAAAATGGGTCGAAGTCGGTTTAGGGGCTCCTTGACGACTAAATATTACTCGATTTGAGCAATTTATTTTACTTAACTCGTTTTTGAGGCACTTTAAAAATTAAAAATGAAAATAGCCTTGGACGGAGACCTCTCAAACTCTATCTCTCTTGATCTCTAGTGCAGTTCATTGCAACTCCGTGCGTCCCCCTTCCCTCCTCCTCCGCCCCTATAATTGTTTGAGAGGAAGTGGAAGTGGTTTGAGTTATGCCATATGGAAGCCTCATTGACGCTACATCGGTTGGAATGTTGTCCCTTTTCACTGCATTTTTCCACCACTCCATGGCCATGAACAAGGAATGTGGTCCAAACGAAAAGTGTGTACTATAATAGTAATTATAATAAATTATGTGCGCGAGCACTCGATACCAGGGTCTTGGTTCGAATTTCCCGCCCAGGCCATGCAAGCTTTCCATTCCTCTTGTGGCGGTGAATTAGTACTAGACTTGTTTGTGAAGGTCAAAACGCTGACTTGTTCATCGGCTGGCCACCGCAAGTCATTGCATGGCCAAATGTCCGTACAAATCGCCTCCACCACATCCCGTAGAAGTAGAATGCGTGGCGCATCCTCAAAGAGGATTGGGAAACGCCGTACTTTTCCCTATCCTTATAATGAATTATCCATTTTGCAATTTCCAGGCAAGTGATTTCGATGTGGTCATCAGGTACGGGTGGTGCTGGAATTATTGGTGCAATGGCGTACGCTATTCTCACGGATCCGTTGATGCTGCATCTTTCACCTCAGATAACACTCTACAGCATGCTTGTCATTCCAGTTATCTTCGCGTACACGTTGGTTTTCTTCCCTTCTTCTTCTATTCTGTTTTTTATGG
The DNA here is from genome assembly GCA_947359475.1 of Heligmosomoides polygyrus bakeri. NCBI lineage: Eukaryota > Metazoa > Nematoda > Chromadorea > Rhabditida > Heligmosomidae > Heligmosomoides > Heligmosomoides polygyrus. The sequence continues at coordinate 86,043,049 of OX375869.1, read as the reverse complement.
TTATATATGATCAGGGATTGATCAGTATGTAGTATGCAGTATCCACTCTCGTTATTGCGCCTCCGAATATGACGCGACTCCAGATTTAGTTTGTTTTTTTTTTGGGGGGGGGGGGGAAGGGGCGGCCGGCTTTCCTTCACGCAAATACAAACCAAATCCGGTTAAGAGTTGTGGGATATAACGTTACCCCGTTATCTATTGCAATTTAGCCACTGTATGCAATTTTAGATAAATCTTTGCATAAAAGATCATAAAGGTCAGCTCCGGTTAGGAGGCGACTCCTGTTCTAATGTGGATTTTCGACTGTCCCTTCAAATGCGTTATAATGGTGGGAACTTTATCTTCCTCTTTCCATCTTTACCTCTGTAGGCATATTCTCGATACATATTTATTTATTTTATTTGTTTATTACAAGGCATGGATAACAATCGCATGCGGTAAGATTCTAACAATAACATATAACAAACAAAAAATAAGCCTAACGAAACCTTAGTGCAATTAAACGTTTAAAAGGGATAGAGACATATTAACAATGTTCTCGTTCTCGGAAAGCAAGATGTTGAGCTCTCTGATGCTCCTGTGAATGAGGAAACTTGACCTCACTTTTGACCTTGGAAGTGGCAGGTAGAGTCGGAGATGCCCTCTTCTGTCAATTGTCAAAGGGGTGCCAAAAAATCCAATTGGGTCAATGGAAAGCCTTCCTGTCAGAACTTTGAACAACATAACTAAATCTGCTCGCTTTCGTCTAGTCTCAAGGCTAGACAACCCGAGCATTTTGGCCCTGTCAGACCCACTCGGAATATTGTCGTAATTTAGACCACGACACTTTAGAAAAAGCTTACGGGTAAAGTTATTCTGAACACTTTCAAGGAGTTTTATGTCCTTCTTTTGACAGGGACTGAAAACTGAGACACCACATTCTACAATGGGCCTTACGTAAGATTTGTAGGCTCTCACAAAAGAAGGTTGATCTTTGGTTATCAATACCTTAAACAAGTTATAAATTCGGTAGTTAGCCTTCTTTACAAGTGCTTTATAATGATGCTCAAAGTTTATGTTACTCGAGAAATGGAACCCTAAATCTCGAGCACTTGTAAGTTGCTCCAAAATTGACCCGTTGAGTGTGAATGTTGGACGGTGCTTTGAGATTTAGATTGAATCACAAGACAATGCGATTTTTCAGCCGAAATGGGTAGTTCCCAGGTGATTGCCCAATTCTCTACAAAATTTATAGCCGCTTGGACATCACAGGAGCTTTCTTCATTGTCGACTTCTCTATAGATCTTTATATCATCCGCGTACATTTTACAAGAAACTCCAAACCTTTGATCTGAATCAGGAATCTCATACGTATACATATCATATCAAACATATCAAAAAGACTATGTATTTCGAAGAGGAGAATCTGCAGTCTTTAGATTTGTGAAGTATGCTGAACGCTCAGCAAGTGTAAGAAGTCTAACCTTTACTGAGTTTGTGTGAATCGTTCAGCTGGTAGTAACATTTCCGTTTTTATGAAACCCAAAAAAGAATAGAGTATTCATCCGAGTGCTTCCTGTAAACTTATTTATAGATATTTATAGAACTACCAGGCGAAATTTGGAATAAGCTAACATTTAGCGCCACACTTCTTTTAAAAGGATTACTGCAAAGCTTTAAATCGTCTATAGGCAGTAGACATTGTATTATACCAACACTTTTTGTTCAACGGCAACATTAGGCAACGAAAATGTATTTATTCTTTGTTTAAAGTCCTTCTCTGCCTTGGAAATCTTCCTGTTTCTCGATAAAAGTATTGTTTTGGGTTTTCAATTTACAGTCAGACGTGGATGGTTAGCTCACGTCTGAGTTCTTTTGTCTTGTTTGACAGCCCCCGTGTAATTCTTCCTCCCTCGTTTTTACTTTGTCGATAGAAGAACCGAATTTGGTTCATAACAAGCGAATTGCTTACATCCAGTTTTTCCAACCGCGCGACTCTATTTGCTCCATTCCAGATTCTGGTTCCTTCTAGAACTACCTCACTCGGTGCATAGAGTTAGTGTATGCGATCCGAAGACCTATGTTGTTTCGCGAGGAAATGGTGAGTGTCATCAGAATTGATGTTGAACAGCTGACTCCAGTTAGTGGAAATGTATACAAATTTTATGTTGTTGCTGGACGTTGCTATTTCAGACTGGAGCCCACGAAGCCGTCGTACTTCAGTGTCATCAGATTCGGAAATTGAAAGGCCACTTCTTAACGATGATGATGGAGAGCCTGACACTAGCAGTGAGTTAAGGCCATGCATTAGAATTTTCTCAAATCTTGAGCTCTTATCGTATATGTAGTTAATTATTAGGTTGTCGCATAAGTCCCCGCCGTTTTTTTTTTTCAACGATTCATAGCGGGTTTCGCCGGCGGTCTCTTGCATAGCGCTACACAGCATTCGAAGGAATGATTTGCTCTATCAGAGCAGGTATTGCATTTCTTTTTTCATCCTGAATTTTGTCAATTTTCAGGTCGACAAAGTGAAAATTGAAAAAGTGGCCATCTGCGCAGTCGCTTCTCTCCGCTTACGTTTGGAATTTTTGCGCAGTTTTTCACAACATTTGGAAGACAATGTTCTGTGCTACAAGAATACATGTTGGCGCTATTTGCTCGTTTGTTCTTTATTGACTTTTAGGTCATCAAATTGGGACGTGCGACTTTTCTGTCCGAATTTTTACCGTCAGCTCCTGCTCTGAGGTGGACTTTTTTCTTGGTGTTATACGTCGTTCGGAAAAGGATGTGTTCTCTAAAAGAGTTTGTGCCGCGTTTATTGGCTCATGCTGATTTCTGTCGAATATCAACAAAATTACAAAAAGAGAAATCTTCACCAACAACTTCTTCTGCTTATTTAGTTGTTGATATTCGACAGAAATCAGCATGAGCGAATAAACGCGACACAAATTCTTATTGAGCAAGAATCATCTTCCGAACTGCATATAACACTAAGCAAAAAGTCCACCCCAGAGCAGGAGCTGTCGGTAAAAATTCGGACGAAAAGTCGGACGTCCCAAATCGATTTCCTAAAAATCAATAAAGTCCAGAAGAGCAAATAGCGCCAACACGTATTGTCTTCCAAATGCTATAAAAAACTGCGCAAAAATTACAAACCTAAGCGGAGAGAAACGACTGCGCAGATGGCCACTTTTCACTTTTCAGTTTAACGACCTAAAAATTGACAAAATTCAGGATGAAAAAAAGAAGCGCAATGCATGCTCTGATAGAGCAAATCATTCCTTCGAATGTTGTGTAGCACTTCGAAAGAGACTGTCGGCGAAATCCGCAATGAATCGTTGAAAAAAAAAACGGCAGGGTCTTATGGGACAACCTAATATATACTGTAGAATAAAAGATAAAGGATAAAGGACGGCGTTACTCATCCCTTTTGGGATGCGCCACGCATTCTACTTCTACGGGATGTCGTGGAGGCGACTTGAATGCGTATTTGGCCATACAATGACTTGCGGTGGCCAGCCGATGAACAAGTCAGCGCTTCATCCTCCCCAGACAAGTCTGTTAGCAATTCACCGACCCCGGAGGGATGGAAGGCTTGGTTGGCCTGGGCTGGAAATCCGAACCAAGAACCTGGTATCGGGTGCACGCGACAGACGGTGCCTCCTCCGACTGCGCTACACGTGCCCACTGTAGGATATGGAGCTTTAAAAATGTAAGCATTGAGGGCTAAACAGTGCTGCCAGTGAAGCTGCTGGAGAAGTCTGAAACTTAAATGAGACCACTGGGAAGTGGAACTGGAGGGCAAGAATGTGCTATGCACTCGCCTAATGTCTCACATTTTAAACTCGATTGATTGTCTATAGGTCAAGTGCTAATTGCTGTTTAGCAGTGAACTGAACATATATCTGCCGATTTTTTTCTTGATACCTGAAGATAACCAAAACACGGCTTCTGAAAAAAGTGTTCAGAAATGCAGTCACTGATAGAAGGAAAACCATATTTTTGTAGGCTGTCAAATGCCAAGGCCATTTCTTCGAAATGTCAAACTGAAGAAGCGATTGAACATCAAGGAGAAACATGAATGTGTTGGTCCTGTAGCAGTCGTGCCGGAATTCCAGGCCCATGCAGCACTGTCGGGGGAGGCGCCGTTTGTCGCGTGCACCCGATACGAGATTCTTGCTTCGGATTTCCCGCCCAGGCCAACCAAGCCCTCCATCCTTCCGGAATCGGTGAATTGGTTCCAGACTTCTTTGGGAAGAATAAAGCGCTGACTCGTCCATCGGCTGGTCACCGCAAGTCACTGTATGGCCAAATACGTATTCAAATCGCCTCCACGGCATCTCGTAGAAATAAAATGCGTGGCGCATTCCAGAAGGGATTGACTGACCCGACCTCTATCCTTTATTACACCTTTAAGTACATTGTCATCTGAGAACAGCGCTAGCTGCAGTTGAAATGGATATCACACGAAACTTACCTTACCATTAGGTATACTGTGACCGAACCTAAGTTTGGCTGATAATGCGTTAACGACGAATTATGTAACTTCAATGAAGACTTATGTTCAATTCAATGTGGACATAATTTAGATGTTGTAATCGGACGTGGGACTCATGGTTTGCGCAAGAAGTTCATGTCTGTTACACCGTTGTTCAAGTACATGATTCCTCTAATTGTGGTCTACTTCGCGGAGTACTTCATTAACCAAGGCCTGGTAAGTTTGCAGTAATGAAAATCCTATGCATGAAGCAACAAGTAACCAGTAGCCGTAAGTGTCTTGAATTCCATGGGACTAAAAAAGAAGATCTTGTTTGGAACATTTGATAGCCTTACTGTTGCTCCCAATGGTGTGTATTTCTAGATGGAACTGCTCGAGTTTGACTGCTCTCATGGATTTGGTCTCACTCCACAAAGCCAGTATCGCTGGTACCAGGTGCTTTACCAAGTGGGAGTCTTCATTTCACGGTCATCTTCCGACCTGATTGCTTTACCCGGAGAAGTTCTGCCTGTTTTAGCATTGCTTCAGGTACCCTAATCGATACTCTTCAGACGGCTTCCGAATCCTTGACGATTGCGATTGTTTCAGGTGTTAAATGCGACGATTTTGTACTGTGAAGCAGTAAGTCGATTCGTATCGCACATCTCTATTCTGTTTTGTGTAATCATCTACGAAGGACTTCTGGGAGGAGCTTCATACGTGAACACATTCAGAGTTCTCCACGAAGAAGTAGGTGTTGATGGTTTAGAATCACTTATTTATCGTTATTCTCGTACCGTAGCTTTGATTTTTACAATTGGGGTTTGCTTACAGGAACATTTATTTTATTTATTAGGTAACGAAAATGGTTTTGTTTAAAAAGGATTGAGAAACAGAAAGAATACATGCTGCACGAAAAGGAGCGCACGTGCATATGGGAATCGCTGACATGGTACAGCAACTGAATACAGCATCAACAACTACCGCACGGACGCTCGATTCTCGTGGAATCACTACTTCACCATGGGGACGGTCATAAGGTACACCCGCCCCTGCTGGGGGCATGCGATCTTCCTCTCATCCCTCTTGCTTACCCATCCCCAACCCCCTAGGCTTCACCGAGAGTCTAATGGCTGCTTTGCGAAACCTTTGACACGCAAAACAAGTTTCCGGTCCGCAGAACAGCGGTGTACCTCCTGACGCCACGCCCTCAGCAGGGGCGGGTGTACCTCTTGTCGCGCTGACCTTCACCATATTTCAAATGAAGCTCCCTCTCCAAGTGTTAGCCACATATTGGAGAAGGGCAGAACAGGCTCGAATACAGAACGTAGAAGATGTATTTGCTGAGATTACGAAGATGTAGAAGATGTATATAAGTAAGTTTGCAAAGAAAAAGGGCACACGTTCGCCACGAATCGTGCAAAGAAGGTGACCACACCAGTGTGTTTGAAATTTGTAGGAAGTGTTTGAAATTTTTGCCTAGATTGTTTTCAAATTTCTCTCAAGAAAGAGGCAAGTTATTTTGTGTATGACCATTTTTGTAAGATGTGAGTAGCTATTTGTGTCTTGCATAGTGCGTTTTGTTGATTATTTGTTTTTATCAAAGCTTAGGGTAAATGACTCCCGGACCACAGTGCACTAGCATTGCTAACTAGGGAAGCGTTTCGACGTCCCACGGAACTTCAAGTTGGGACCAAGATCAATAGGAGAGTGCTGATTACGAATACGGGTGTCAAAATTGCAAAATGAAACTCCTGAGCGAGTTATGGCCTGCCGAAATCGGGGGCCTCACCACCCGATTTCGGCAGGCCATAACTGCCGTGCTGTAGGACACACCGGGCGCGAGAGTGGTGAGTCATCAGGGCTCCGTAAGAAGGGTCCGCCAGCTGCGACAGTGGCGCAGGGGTAGTAGTACTCACGCTCATCAGGTGCGACGTCGTTGGTTCGGTCCCCGTTGCTGCGACTCTTTTGCAAGTCATAGTTTATCTTCGAAATGACCTTTTGTTCTGAATTATGACACGCGCCTTATTAATTACCCGGGAAAACTACCATACACGTTTGTAACGCAGAGTTACCGTATTTTTACCATTAGGTTTTTAAACTTTTTGAAATTATCATGGCATAAGGCAGATTACATTGATGATCACCCAGGTGTTTTTGTCACTCCCTGGTGAATATTTGTTTGATCTTGCTACAATTGACTGTTTTGCTGCTGGTTGTAGAGAGGCTGCATGTATAAGATGTGCAGTGTGTGAACAAAATGTCTGCTTCACACATTTTTTGCTTTGTTCCATGAATGCCAAGGTTGTCAGAAACACCTCTAGTTATTCAATATATGATTTGGACCCTATTTGTACAAAATAGTAAATAAAAATGTCACCATAGCAGATTTTTGCCTTCAAGCAATTTTACAAACGTGTATGGTAGTCTTCCCGGGTATTTAATCAGACACGTGTCACAATTCAGAACAAAAGGTCATTTCAAAGATAAATTATGATTTGCAAAAAACCGTCAGCAACGGGAACCGAACCAATGCCGTCACACGTTAAGAGCGGGAGCACTACCTCTGCGCCACCACCCCAGCTGCCTGTCCATTCTTACGGAACCTTTATGAGTCATCGCTCAGATTGAAATCACCAAGTGTGATTGTTGGAGAGTGTTTATGTCAGGAGATCAGATCTGACTCACGTTTTAGCAGTTCAATCTCGAAGCATGAGCTTCCCTTACGGATCTCGTCAGTACATCATCAAAGAAATCGGTTGGGCTAATGGATAACTTGTTGCTAATGATCTTGTACGCCATGACGCGATCTACGATTTTCCTTCTGTTCTTCAGCGACGGAAGTCCATGTATGACCGATCTTAGAGAACCATGTGGAATCTGATTCTAGTTCATTGAAAATCATCTAATCATATTTATTTATTTATTTACTGCACCAGAAGTGCGCCTTTAAAACATAACGAAGAAAGAGAACACAGTGTTAGTCAAAACAGTCTAATTCAGCTATGAAAAATGAACCAACGAAATAATGTGAGTAGTTGGAGAACACTATGAGCTGCAGCTAGGTAAGAGAACCTTGTATGCAGCTATTCAGCAGACTCGGCGCAGAGGGCTAAGAAATAGAGTAATCAACAAAAAAAAGTATAATAGAGTATAATCCTACAAAGAGTTGTTTTAAGTTAGGTATAGTTAAATAAGCAAATTTGATATTGATACCATCAAAGGGTGCAGGCGTTAGCATTCAGTATACCTATGGCGTGATTCCAAGTGGATTTGGAAATCACTTTCGAGCACCCTAAGGAGAGGAAAGCACCTAGGAGTCCGGACTTATAACCGGTCATACCCAGGCGGCAGTAGCAACATTACGCCTCCTCTCCATGATGCTTCCATAGGAACTGAATTATCCCTAACCGCACTTGCATACATAATACATCCAGCTATGGAGATAGAACTAAAATCAAAGAATAAGCAAGAACAAAAACCGAAATAGATAAAAAAATTGGGTTTAGAATATAGGTAAGTCCATAAGTCCCCTGCACTGAAGCTCTGAAGAACCGCCATCATTAAAGCGTGAGATCCGCAGACATAGCTATCCCCATAGTCAACACAGGAAAAGAAAAATTAAAACAAAACAGGAGAAAATCATGGTAGGTCGAGAACCGGATCTGAGGTGTTGACTGCCTCATTCGTAAAGGCTTCGTTTCATAAACCGCCGTAGATCTGAAGTCGAAGCCTTAGCAGCAATCAACCAACAACAAAAAATGACACGGTGCGACATCTGAAAAAAAGTCCGTAACCTTAGTCAATACCGAGAATATGCAGAAGATCCAGTTTCTCCAACCTCTCTTTGAAAGTCTGACTGCTTTCAGCCGTAAAAATATCTGCTGGAAGGAGCTGAAACCACCTAGAGACTCCTACTACCAACGTTTTTGTGGTGAAAAGTGAAACTTCCAATTTTCTCACTACAAGGCCGGAAAACCCAGTATTTATTCGGGCTAAGTTCGGGTAGGGTAGTCAAGCATTTCCGAGAAACTTGAACATCTAGACATCCTCCAGAAAATTATTCTGGTAGACGTTTGCTGCACCTTTTCAAGCAGGTGGATATACTTCTTGGTACAGGGATTCCATGCAGGTGAGCAATATTCCAAGTGCGGAAGGATATATATGTCTTGTATAAACGGACAAGTATGGAAGGATCAGAAGTGTGTACGTTTCGAAGAATAGAAAAAAGTGCAGAATAGGCCTTTTTCACAGCGTATGCAATATGACCAGAAAATTTAAGCTTAGGATCAACCAGGATGCCGAGGTCTTTAGTAAGCTCACATTCTTTCAAAGTTACCCCACCTACAGAGTAACGTTTATAAATACTTCTACCAATACGAAAAACGCAACATTTGTCGAAGTTGACCATAAGGTCTAAACGAGACGCGTATTCATTCAATTTCTCCAAACACTGTTCAAGAGCATCACAGACCTTAACTGAATTCCAGCTGTCGTAGACTCCATAAATTTTAATGTCATCAGCGTATAGTCGGACTCTAATATCTTGTGAAGCTGAAAGAATCGTAGGCGGATCAATTATGTACATTAAGAAAAGTAATGGAGAAAGGACGCCGCCCTGAGGTACACCACTGGCACAAGAGTGCCTTTTGGAATAGCTTCCACCAACCTTAACCGTCATAAACCTACCACTTAGATAAGCTCTCATATGTTTTCTAGTAAACTCTAGAGATGAGTGGATGACCTAATAAGGAAGTTCGATTGTGGAATTTTCCTCAAAGTAATCACGCCATCGCTTCAATGCCTTCTTGCGGTCCAGATGAAGGTTGCCGTGCTCATCATTGATGCCGAAATTTTTAAAATGTCCTCAGTTCGGCAGGTTTTAGCAGGTTGGTACAAATACCGCTCACCATCACGCGACTCGGGCTTTCCGTAGACATCGCTGTAATGAGTGGCTTTTGCAAAAGCCACGGCTTTCTTTGCAGCTTTCTTCGCTTCCTGATACTTCCGCCAGTTATCGTCTGTTTTCCGGCCGAGAACCGCATGATAGAGCGACTTTTTCTCTCGAAACTTCGCTTTCTCATCGTACGTCCACAGCCATGTCTACATGTCCACGTCTACTTTGCGTCCTCCAGACTTCGTAGTACCAAGTTTCAATCTCGCAGCTTGGTGTATCAGTCGGTTGCTCTCCCATTTTTCGTCAACAGTCGCGACTCTGTCGGTAATTGTACGCGAGAAACCACAGCTGCTTCCTTCTCTTTCTGCGAATCTGACATAATATGGCATTAATAATAATACGTAATTACGTGAAATGAGACAAATGTTAGGAAAAATAGCACTGAATATATCCCTTTCTCAGAGGAGAAACTTCTTCGCTTTTTCGAAGCTCTATCATATAGGCAATTTTTCACCACACCTGCTTTAGGTACCAGCTGATCGAAAGGAGTTCAGCATGGCATTCGTCTCCATATCGGACACTTTTGGCATTTTGCTAGCAGGTTTCACAGCGATTCCGGTGCATAACATCATATGCGATCGACCGCTGTGATGAACCGCCGTTCGCTAGGTTTTAGGTTTTTATTGTTGAAAGGCTGTGAAAATGCCGGTTGCTTCCGCTTTACTTAAAGTTTCTCATTGACCTTATATCCCTATTAGATTCTAATGTTTTAAGTTAGTCCTCACCAGGTGACATCTTGATTGTGATCCGGTTCTATGTGATGCCCTGTGTCTGTGTCGATACGTTGTATGACTTTTCTCTACCCGAGTGTCAATCTGAATATGTGCAATCGTTTGTGTTGCGTTTTTTTCTGTTTTGCTGTCTCTTGCTTGAAGTGCATCTATATCGTTGTATCGTCTCCCTATATGTCCAGTGCTAACAATTTGGTGACTGTTTCCGGTGCATTTACTCGTGCTTCAAGCTCAGATGTATGTGATATAGCCGTTTTCATATCGAATTTTATCTAATAAAAAATGTTTGCAGGTTAATATTGCAGCTTCGTCAAACGTGTTTATAGGATTTGTTCAGAAAATTGACTGAAGCAGACGGGAAAGAGAAAAAGAAAGTTCTCCGAGAGGGAGGGATGGCCCTTTTAAATTGACCTACTAACTAGAAAGAGGAGCTATAGCTGCAGTAATTATACGTACATGATACGTACGTGATCGAAGAAGTAGATACTGTAATAGTTCTATCTGAACTTCAGAGGTATTCCTAGGCACAACCGCAGGCACAGTTGAATATGAGTCAACTAACTGTTCATCCACAAATACAGTTGAGCGCCTATGAGAATCTAACGATGGCTGAGAATATGAGCGACAATGAGCAACCGCATCAGAGAACAATGGACGTCAAGTGAATCACTTGGAAGAGGTCTGCCGCCCTATATGCACTTTTTTCCGCGCGCGCGAATCGTTGATGGCCTTTTGAAAAGCACCCCTCATACAAACGATCTACGATAACCAATCATTGGGTCACCTAAGGCATAGTAACAACAACATAGGTACATACTACTTTATTACCTAATTCGAAACTATTTACTAATGAGGGCGCGTGTAGCGCAGTCAGTATTGTAGTGGTCGTGCCGGAATTCCAGGCCCATGTAGCGCTGTCCGGGGAGGCGCCGGCTGTCGCGTGCACCCAATACCAGGTTCCTGGTTCGGATTTCCCGCCCAGGCCAACCAAGCCTTCCATCCCTCCAGGGTCGGTGTCTTGGTAACAGACGTGTCTGGAAAGGATAGAGCGCTGAATTGTTCTTCGGCTGGCCACCGCAAGTCATTGTATGGCCAAATACGCATTCAAATCGCCTCCACGACATCCTGTAGAGGTAGAATGCGTGGCGCATTCCAAAACGGATTGAGTAACGTCGTCCTTTATCCTTTACCCTTATCCTTTATTTACTAGTGTTCTCCTAAAAAGTGATCGGATGCGTAACAGTAACTTTTAGGCCACGTTTACAGTGACTTTTAGGCCCCGTTTTGGAATAACTCAGTGGAAGATTTCTGTCGTTACACAGTCAAATTTCTCCTTCCTTCACGAGTTTAATAATGTCTCATGGCTGTTCCGCAGGACTTTGACGCCATAGCTCTGATTTGTTCGAGCAATCTTGCGAGGGAATTTCGATATGCTTCTAATCATGCAGGGTTGCATCAGGATGGCAGCACTGCTTGCCAAAACGAAGATTTCTTGATAGCACTTTCTTTAATTTTTAATGAGCGGCCAAGTTTCAGTTGAAGCTGAAACTTGACCGCTCACTAAAAAAAACTTGGCCTGAAAAGATTTTCTTCGACGCAGTCGACGCATCGCGCTTTGGAAAGATGTCTTCTGAAGACAGGCCACATCAACAATGGTTGCTCGGTTTACAAAATTCAGATCTAGGGGATAAGCCGAGTATGATAGACCCGTTGCAGTACATGAAGAAGTCGAAGCATCGCTGGGCTGGTCACTTACTTGGACGAGAAGACGACAGATGGAGTCTACGAGTTACCGAATGACCTGCAAGAGACAAGAAGAGGCCGCCAGGAAGACAACCGCCAAGATGGCCACTCTCATTATCGAGATCTTTAAGGGGACGCGGTCTGCTACACTGGGCGCAAGTCGCTAGAAATCGAGCGGAAAGAGCAACACCTACTGACGGACCGTCAAACTAAGTGAGGGAAAAAATGCTGGTGGTGTGAAGGCTCACACATTTCGGGAGCTTTTCTGATTTAGGGGCATTGCTTCCTTCTCATTCGTCAAGTCACCCTTCCCATAAAATTCTCAGAAAGCCTTCACACCATTGGCTAGACTTTTTTCTGTCCTTGGAATTCGGATGGTGGGGCAAAGCTTCTGCAAGCTAGGGCGGCCCATAACGAACATATAAGATATCCTTTCAACGCTAAATTCATGAAGGTTAATGTTTTGTGGTCAACGCGTTTCATCTTCAAGGCTACGCACCCTCAACCAGATGACTGGCGACTGGTAGGCCGTTGAATGCCTGGCACCTGTATCACCTGTATCACCTGTCGTCCCGTTGATCATCGACTTGCTCGAGCGGGCGCCAGCAGCGTCTCCATTCGTCCCTGTCGCGTGCCAGAGTGGTCCAATGGATCCTCGCTGAAGGGACACGGAGAGCGTCATATCGGTCGTTCAGGTTCGTTTCACGAAGAAGTCCGACCAACGCTTTGGTGGGCATCCTGGTGTTCTCTTGACATCCCGCGGAATCCAGCCGGTGACGGCTCTCGTCCAGCGGGTGTCTGCGGAGCGCATTACGTGGCCGGCCCATCTAATTTTCGACAACTTGGCCCACGCTACAGCGTCTCTGATCTTCGAACGTCGGCGAAGCTCAGAACTCCGGAGGCCTTCTCTCACTTGTGTGAGTCGTGTCACTCCGAGCATCGTCCTCTCAATTCCACGCTGCGCGACGCTGATCGCGTGTTCATCCTACTTTCGAATGGCCCAGGTCTCTGAGGCATATGTTAGGGCAGGAAGAACAGTGGAGTCGAATAGGTGGGCACGGAGTCGGACGTTCTTCGTCTTCTTCGCGACTTCTTCGACGCTCTTGAAAGCTCCCCAAGCCGCTCGTTTCCTCCTGCTCAACTCCTGCGCTAGGTCGTTGGCCATATCGACTTCGCGACCCAGATAGAGGTAGCTGGAGCATTCGGAGATGTTCGTTCCGTTGAGCGAGAATGGGGCATCAGAAACTTGTCCGTTCCTCATGAACATCGTCTGCGTAAGATTCAGCTGCAGTCCAACGTTCCCACAGTCGGCCAGCATTCGCTCCGTCTGGCTGATGCTCGGTGTTATGAGCACGATGTCGTCAGCGAAGCGAAGATGATGTAGTTGCTGGCCGTCGACCTTCACTCCCATGTCTTCCCATTCTAGTTCGCGCATGACGTTTTTGAGGGTGGCGCTGAAGAGCTTCGGGGATCTGGTGTCCTCTGCCGAACCCCTCTCTTTACGTCGATGAGGACGTCGTTGTAGAATGGTGAGATCTTGGTCGTGAATCCACTGTACAGCTCTCGAAGGACTCTGATGTACTGAGCTTCGAGGACCGCTTCAGTCTCGAAGGAGTCGAATGCCTTCTTCAGGTCGATGAACGTAAGGCAAAGCGGCAGCTTGTACTCTCGCGACACTTCGATGAGCTTCATGATGGCGTGTATGTGGTCGATCGTGCTGAATCCTCTCCGAAATCCTGCTTGTTCGCGTGGCTGTCCTTCGTCCAGCGTTCTGCTGATCCTATTCAGGATGACTCGAGTGAACAGCTTGTAGACTACGGACAGCAGGCAGATCGGGCGATAGTTGCTAATGTCGTGCACGTCTCCCTTCTTGCACAGCAAGACGGTCCTGCTGGTCTTCCTCTGAGATGGAACCTTGCACTCCGACAGATAGCGCGTGAAGAGCCGCGCCAGGGTGTTGATGAGCGCTGGCGGGAGGTTCTTCAGGTGTTCGGGTCTGATCCTGTCGGGACCGGGTGCTGTACGTTTCTTCACCGACGAGATGGCGTGTCGGATCTCGGAAGGGAGAACAGAGGGGACGACGTATCCATCCTGCGAAAGATGGCGTGGGGGCAGGTGGACGCGACTACCGAAGAGATCGGAGTAGAAGTCGTGGATGACCTTCTCCATGGTCCTTCTGGAAGAATGCCTGGCACACAATAATTTATATTGTTTCGAGCGAGCTATATTTGCTGCGGATATGGTAAATACCGCAGTTTTGCGAGATTATGAGGGAGGGTATAGTGACTGACACATCATAAACAGTCCACCTAAAAATTCATTACGTGATTAGGGCGAGGTGGAGAGGGGGCACCATCTATAACAATCTAAAATTTGAGCAAAAATAGGAAAAAACCCATGTTCAAATTTCAAAAAATCAATGGAAATCGTATGTTACGATGGTGTGCTGTGCACTTGTGCTGGAGCAGGCTGGACCATTTCTAACTTAGCTGGTAATTCATTTGCCTTCTGACATATCTTAGACGTAGGGTGACTCCTAAGGGTGAATTTGAATCGCGATTTACTTGGTTGATTCTACCAGGCTGTCCAATAACTCTTGTCCGAAAATTTCACCATTTTTAATTTTTTCAACTTTATTGAAAAACAAGTCTAATCAACAATATAATCACCACAGTTATCCACAATAGTGGGCCATCGATTGGGCAGGTGGCCGATGCCCTTCGCCCAGAACTCCGGGGGCTGCGACTCGAAGAAGTCCGCGATGTCGGATTTGAGGTTGTCGTAGTTGGTGAATTTTCTTCCGGCCAAATGGTGCTTCAGCAGGCGGAACAAGTGGTAGTCGGAGGGGGCGAGGTCCGGGGAATACGGTGGATGGGCAACCGTCTCCCAGCCGAGCGTCTCCAACTTCTACTGGGTTTTCTTCGGAGGAGGGACTGGCAGACCGCCACGCGGCTCTGCTTGTTGGCGTCCGTCAGACGGTGGGGGATCCAACGGGCCAGAACTTTGTGGTAGCCGAGTAAGTTGAGTCGATTGTGGATGGTGGACTTGCTGCAACCGAGCGTCGTCGCCAGTTCACGGGTGGTGGCTTCCGGCTTCTCCTTGATACAGCGACGGACTTTGTCACCATCCACCGTAGAAGGCCTCCCGCTGTGCTCCCTGTCCTCGAGGCTCGTGTCGCCGCTCTCGAAACGATTGAACCAGTGCCTGACTGTGCGTTGGGACACTGCATCCTCCTTGCACGCTCTGCAGATGTTGGTGCCCTTGTCGTTGCCCAGCAGCCACTCGTAGTACACGAACGTACGAATTCGACCTTGGTCCATTTTAGCTTGTACTGGTAGCTAGACGCGGCGACTGCGCCTTATATACCCCTAGCGTGGAACTCTGGAGAACCTTCTAGAAGGTTTTTTCACTTGCCTGATATTATAACACTTCTAAGGAAAATTATAGAATTTTGAAAATTTTCGGACAGGAATTATTGGACAGCCTGGTAGTTGTACTTGAACCACTCTGTAGATATTCTTCAGTTGCTGCCGTTGTACAGGGTGGCCCATAAATAAAGGATGAAGGACGAGATTAATAATTTGCTTTTGTTGTATGCGACGCATTCTACTTTTAGGGAATTTCGTGAAGGCGATTTAAATGCATTTTTGATGTTGTACTACAGTGAATTGCGGTGGCGAGCCGATGAACAAGTCAGAGTTCTGTCCTTCGCAGACAAGTCTGTTACCAATTCACCGATACCGGAGGAATGGAAGGCTTGTTGGACCTAGGCGAGAAACCTAAAATAAGATACTTGAATCGGGTGCACGCGACAGTCCTCTGACTGCGCTCCCATGCGGCTAAATCTGCCCATAAACAAAGCACCAAAATTTGGCGACCTTGTGGAGAGGCACTTGTCAATTGCCCTGTAGCCTATAACAACTGTTATATAGCACATCCAAATGCAATTATCACGTTTCTTGCTCTTCTCACTAGGGAGTAGTGGGCTGTCATTGAAGACGACGGAGTCTTCTTCTGGGGCCAGATTCATCAATCGCTTACCGCCCTCTAACGGTGCAAATACCGCCAAACCGGCTGACACGACATTCATCAGCATCAGGTTTAGCGGCACTTTCACCGTTAGAGGGCGGTAAGCGGTTGATGAATCTGGCTCCTGGTCAACGTTGGAGCACCTCATTCTGAAGGATCTAAATTTCTGAGGATTGGTCGTTGAACATTCAGATCATGCAGAGCGTATTAGGCACTCCAGAACTTACTTGGAACTGAGCCCTTGATGAAAGGAATTGTGGTGCAGCTGAAGAACGCTATTAGCATGCCGTCCATTTACGATATGCAGCTACGAGCTGGAGGAAATTTAAAACTCAGACGAGTGCTTGACCTGCTAATATGACGTATGTATCACCTGTATCACCTGCCGTTTCGTGAACCATCGAGTGCTCGAGCAAGCGTCAGCAACGTTTCCATTTGTCCATGTCGCGTGCCAGAGTGCCCCCAATGGATCCTATTCGCTCGAGTGACACGAGGAGCGCCATATCGGTCATGCAGGGCCTTCACGAAGAAGGCCGACTACGGTGAGTGCCCTGGTGTTCTCCTGAAGTCCCTCGGAGTCCAGTCGCTGACGGCTTCCGTCCAGCGTGTGGCTGGCCCACCTAATGTTCGACAAACGGGCCCACGCGACAGCTCGGAACACCAGAGGCCTACTCTCACTTGCGTGAATCGTGTCGCGGCACGTTGTTTAAAAAATCCAAAGAACGCCCTACAACACAAAGAATGAGACGATGAGTCAGCTTTGAAAGCAGAGGGCAGGAAGGAAAAATAGGCACTATGCGCGTGGGGGGGGGGGGGGGGGGGGAGGCACAGAGTCCTAGGCGTGGATTTCTTCAATGAACAGCTGACGTTGTGATTTTTGGGGTAATCCACACTAGCTGCTGTATTCCACTGGAGTATAAAACTACAGGGTGGCCCATAAGTATTGCAACAAAATTAGGCGACCTTATTGGTTGCTTTTTTCCAATTGCAAAGAACCGCATACCAACTGTTATGTAGCATATACTTAGTGCTATACTTCTGGAAAATATCATGGTTGTAGCTGCTCTTATTACAAAGTAATGCGCTCTCACGTAAAACTACCGAAAATTCTTCTCTGGCCCGTGGTGGAGCGCTCCCATTCCGATGTGACTAAATTTCGGAAGATTAGTTGTTGAGCATACCGCATGACGGTATTGTGTAGGGCAGCCCAGAGGCTACTTAAGAGTAAACATTAGATGAACGGATCTGAACTACAATAGAAGAACGCTATTAATTTTCTGATCATACACGATGCATCAACCAGCTGGAACAAATGCAAGATTCAGCCGTGTGCGTAATCTGTTGCTAAGCAATATGTAGTTTCTAGAGAACTAAAAGGAAAGCTCTACAAGCCCACAAGTAAGGCGAAGACTCAGCTATGAGGAGAAGAAAGTAGAGAGAAGAATTTATAGACCACACTGTGAATGGCCTCGGCGCTAAACTAACGGTTGACGAGCTTCTGAGTCGCAACACCCCGTCGTTTGCTGGTTAGCAACAATCACAGTGCAGCTCGTCGATGGGAAAACTCTGAAACCCATTGATCCCCTCTGAACTCTGAGTTCCACTCGGCTCACGTTCGAGTACGTTGTGAAGGCATGACCGGTTGGCGCCTGAATTCCGGAAATGATGTGAATTCCGATGTGGCAATTGATAGGCGCGTGCAGATAGCAAGCGGTATAAAAGCAGAATTGAGGGTGGGGTTCCAAACTCAATATGTCTCTTACAATCGACCCGCCTGCTGCCTCCATTCCTGCCTCCGGTGGAAAGTCCGCTCACACGTTAGCCAATGCCGGAGAGGCGAAGGTGATCTTCAAAGTGAAGTGCTCGAACAACAACGACTATCGTTTGAAACCCGTGTTTGGATTCGTCGATCCCGCCGGACAGGCACCGCTGGAAATTACGCGAACCGTGAGTGTCTTAACTCAGCTGATCGAACTAACCGTTTCAGCCCCTAGTGCAGACAGGAGAGGACTTTGGACGCAAGATGCACCGCTCACGAAGTGGTTTACCAACTAGAACCCTACCCCTTTTATTGAATGTTTATCCGCCTTGGTAAGAAGGCCCACAAATTTCGATTTACGAATGAATTTCTGGTGCTGAAGGGGCAATCAAAGGGGAGGGCATGCGGTGTTTTCCCTCTCCATCCTTCCCTTCCCTTTGAGTTTGCCCCAAAGCTGAAGCTACTGCAGAATGATGCGACAACACTTCTATCGACTCATTAAATGTGGTGCCGCCTTGAGGTATGCTGCACGCAAATGTGAGCCTTGTGCCCCCCCCCCCCCGGTGCAATCTGAGCTGGTGGTGTCCATTCTTGAATGATTTCCGGACATAACGAAACACAATAAATGCGACAACATATAGAAATAAGTAGACTACATCAATCTAGTTGCCCAGATAGAATCAGATCCGAGTTCCGGTCGGGAGGGGGAAAAGAATCGTTCTCGGTGCAGATCTAGAAGCCCTTTTCTGGGGAACACATCCTCGAATAGTGGGAACGAGCGTTCTACACACTCCTTGCCACGTCTCTGTTTAAAGGGCGGGGATAGGACGCTACTCCGCCCCGAATGGTTACCGTATCATTTAGGTGCATCTTGGCGATGAAGCGCGAAATCCGTTATTCCTAGCATTACACCTCTCGTCGCCCAGGGAATGCGGATCTATGTTCTGCGCTCTTCGAGCGGCAAAACGCATGCGGCTGGAAAAATGCGCAAAAAAATCAAGGTTGCGCTCACGTCGAAGCTCTTCAAATCCAAAGTAGATGAAATGCAAGAATGCCACAACGCTGGGGAAACGAACCCCCACCTCCCTCGCATCAAGGAACTCACTATCCACTGCACCATGATCCGCTTGCCGGAAGGGCCATTGCGGGCGCACAACAGATCGATCGAATGTCAACGTGGACGCCGACTGCGATCTCTAGCTAGGAGGAGCAGACAACTTTCCGCGCTCCATCGCTAACCGGTATACGGTAACCATTCGGAGGTCCATCTGTCAGAATCGTTTTGCACGAATCTTGCAATGGAGGCTTCCTTGCTAGTTCTGCACCGAGAACGGACAACCCCAATTAACTAACGTTTTGAATACGACATACTCCTTGGACACATAATGCACTTCACGTCCTAATCATTTTCAAACGTCCTGGCCTTGCTCACAAATGTGTTGTATTCTCATGTTTTTCGTGTTATTTATCTTAATTTTGCTATCGTATTGGTCTTCTATGGAATGAGAGTTATATATGGCAGAACTGAACAATATATGGCAGAACTGAACACAGATATGAAATCGCCTAAGAGCGGCCACCACCAACTAGGATTGCACCCCCCCCCCCCGGACAGATTCCAGAAGCGGCTAGCGTACTTAGTTAGCTCTGCTCTTTTAAGGACTCCCACACTTTTGCGACAACGCGGCAGCCCTATCTTTAAGAATAGGGCAGAGACGCATAGATCGCCGGCGGCGGCAAAAATTGCCGCGTCCAACTTGCCGCTTTTGTGCAGCCTGGTCGTCGGCGGCGGCAAAAGCGGCAGCGGCAATAATGATACAAGGCATTATTGCCGCATGCCTCTCTCACCGCCGCACGGCCGATGGCAGAGATCCGTCTGGGCTATAACTGCTGATCTAGAATGAAGCTGATAATGATAATGAAACCGCGTTGGCGATAGAGTGGGGCGATAGAGCAAAGCTGAGGATGAGAGTTACGCCACGTTGTCCTTTCACAATAACGCGGCACTTCTGAGGCGTGACGCGTGCCGCTTTGCCGCAAAAGTGCGAAGGCCTTCAGATCATACCTTCATAGTTTGTCCACTCAGTATCAACGTCAGCGGTTACGTTTTAACACTTCACCAATGCTTTTTTGAAAGTTGTTCTCGCTTCTCACGCGCAGACTTCAGAAACTTTCATTGTGGGCATCTTATGGGACATGTTCTCATCGTTACCGTCTTGCACTGTAAAACAGTTCTGACGCATGCACCACCGAGTGCTTACCGTATGCCGGTTAGCGATGAAGCGCGGAAGCTGCGATAGAAAGCGTCTGTGCCCTCCTAGCTTAGAGATCGCGAGTCGGCGTCCACGTTGACATTCCATCGATCTCTTGTGCTCCCGCAATAGCACTTCCGGCCCGGCAAGTGGGTCATGGTGCAGTGGATAGTGGGGTCGTTTGATGCTAGGGAAGTGGGGGGGGGGGGGTTCGGTTCCCTAGCGTTGTAGCATACATGCATTTCAGCTGAGTACTTGGAATCTGAGGAGCTTCAAGGTGCACAGGACTTTGAGGCATTTGTTGCGCATTTTTCCAGCCGTATGCGTTTCGCCACTCGAAGAGCGGGCTCCCCTGAACGACGAAAGCAGTTTCCACACGAGCAGCTTGGATGGCACCCACCCTGGAGTCCCTTCCCTAGCCTTCCTTCTGCGCTCGAAAAGCGCAGAACCCAGCTGCGGACTCCCACTGAACGACGAGAGGTTCGCGTGTGTAATGAAAGGAATGAAGGATTTCGCGCTAACGCCCGCCCTAATCTTACGGTAACCATTCGGGTGTGTTAATCAGGATCGTGCTAATGTCCTGCTCACGGTAGGAATTGTATTTATTTTGTAGCGATCCTGCTAGGTGGTTCGGATGGAATTAAGTTGCAAGCATTTGCTCCGTGGTAGCGCCCTTTTGAGATGATCACAACCGACTGGCATGCGGCGTAACAGTCAATTAAGACCTAAGGTATCATGGACAGACACATAAGTATTACATATATAGTTATGCGATTGAGTTCTAGAGTCGCATAATCTTCCAAAAATTTTTTCCTTCCCATCGGACAAAAGGCTTTATCTAGCTTTTTGATGTGTACGGAAGCCCGAAAATTATGTAAAGAATATGACATGGGATAGAGTTCTGAAACCTAGCTTGGGAGAGGCGACGTCAAGTGTTTCTCCTCCTTCCTATGTGGCGATCTCCAGACGAGAGTTGCACGACTCAGTGGTGGATAACAAAAGGAGCTGCAACCACAATAAGGCGAGGGGCTCCACCTCATTACGGGACGTGCGTTATGGCCGATAGCCATTAGACCTAACCACGCGCTGAAGTGGGAATGCGTCAGCGCCTGCTCACTTATCCGAGCTGTTGTCATTGGAGCACGTTCTCGTCGCTCAGAGGAGTCGGCAGCTTGGTTCTCTCTTCGAGCGCAGAACCAGGCTAGGGAAGGGACTCCAGGGTGCGTGCGATCCAAGCTGCTCGCGTGGAAACTGCTTTCGTCGCCCGGTGGGAGTCGGTAGCTGGGTTCTGCGCTTTTCGGGCGCAGAACCAGGCTAGGGAGGGGACTCCAGGATGTGGTGCAAAAATTCCGCACCGAAGGAGAACGGGACCCCCGACTTCCCTCGCATGCAGCACGCCACTATCCACCGCCCCACGGTCCGTTTGCTGCTAGTGTCAAAGCGGGCATGTAACACATCGAACGAACGCCCCTCCATGGAGTGCATCAGCAGAAGTTGGGCAGGTCTAAGTAAGACCGTTCTGGCCCTCATCCTCAGGGTGTGTCCACTCCCATCTCCTGGGCTTCCATGAGCGCCTAGTGGATGCCATGCGTTGTACATTATGTTGCATTTGTATTCATTTCAACTATCACTTAAACGTGTGTAAAAGGTGGGGGGGGGGGTGCAATCCTATTCCTTTTTCTTTAGGTTACCTGGGAACGCTGCCATCTGTGACACGTGGACAGTGCTACGATGCTAGTGCATTGTACTTCTGCTGAGCTACGTTGGTCCTCTTTTGATGTAGCTAATGAGTCTAACATCTATTTAAAAAAGCTGTGACCATCACTCTGAATCACTTAGTGCGAGCCCTCCAGTCCTATACTGATCGGAGACGTGCCTCTAAAAACGAAAATTCGAACTATTTCACCCTCTATTTCGCAGCCATTGTGTAGGCCGAGTGCCCTCCTCATCAGCATAGATTCAGCCCTCTTCTCATGGGTATACCATAGTTAGTCTAAAGACTTTCCAATTTTTCGATTTATTACTGTGGTTATAGCAAATGGCGCAGTTCTTGTTTCAGGCCGGTGCTCCTAAGGAAGACAAGCTGGTGATTCAATGGGCTCCGGCACCGGCGGATGCGACCGACGCTCAGGCTGCGTTCCCGTCAGTTCCCGCCGACCAGATCCAGTCGCTCACCGTGCCACTCTCTGCAACGTAGACGTCAAGTAGTTGATAAATGTGTTGTCAGTCGGTGCACTGTGAATAATGAACATTGCCACTGGCGAGACGCACAACGAGACTCACACAACGCAACACACACGAATACAGACATTCACGCATCATTTTTTATGGATGAAAACTAGAGATCGCACACGATTTCTTACAACGCTATTCATTACAAGCTGGCCTTGTACATATGTCCTGGAAGAGGTGGAGAGGAAGAGCACAATGTGATGCAATTCTACCAGACAATAGCAATCCCAGTAGTAGAGCTCGCTATCTGCAAATGAGCTCTCAATTTTTTCGAATCCCCCCATGTTTTGAAGTAGACGTCGGAGTTCGGTGATTCTGACCAAGAATCCTACTATAGATAAAACAGTAAGCGGTTGTGTCTGTCCATCCGTCCTTCCGTCGGTTCATCTGGCCTTTCATAGAGGTGGAGTAATCGGCGTCCGGGTTCTGATAAGGTGTCACCCAGGTCGTGTCGTGAGCGTCAGAAGGTGTGTTGCCATGTTGAGCAAAGGGCGTCTGGGTTGAGAGGACATCTCACGGAAAGCGCTCATCAGGCGTCCGGGTTCAGAAGATGTGTCACCGATGATGCGCAAGGTGTCTGGGTTCGGAAGAGGTGACACATCACCGACGTCGTTCATCAGGTGTCTGGCTTCAGAAGAGGTATCACCAATGTCGCGCAAGGGGTACCCTCGAAGCATTCGTTCCGTTTCAAAATTTCGTAAGTGACCATGGGTCACTAAGTTTGTCGCTCAAATTAAAGGCTGAGGAAAGTCAGGCGCAAAGTTGTGAATTTCGATGTGGATAATCATCTGCGCTGAAACAAAGCACAGGTGCCACGCTGGAACTCAGCTACCAAGAACGAGGAAATTTTCTGTGTGCTTCAAATCAGGAGCCGGATTCATCAAAGTTACTGCAGTAACTTTAACAGAGAATTGTAAGCAAATAGCTCAGATAACGCGGCTTATCAAGCGTTAGGATGAGCCACGTTATCTGAGCGTTCGTTTACGGTTCTCCATTAAAGTTACTGCAGGAGTTGCTTCGCTTGGTCAGACAGGTAAGAAATTTATGGCTACTCAACTAGTGCAAACATTTTTTTGTACACCCTGTAAAATCGATGTGATACCACTCCAAAGCAGTGGAGCAGCAACCAGAGGTGCACATTTGACAGTTAACGATTTAACGAATTTAACGAGTTGACGGCATTTCTCGTTAAAATCTGGTTTAAGGACTTGACGGAAATTTTTAGAAATTTATCGGAATTTTTATCGGACTTTTTTCTGAGTGAGTTTATCACATTTACTCTTAGTATTCTCTTAATGTTGCAGGTCTCGCTCTCCCGATTAGGTCTGTTCTTGAAAAAAAAACTATTGAAATCAGCCAGAATATTTTAATAATTTTATGGATTTGTTCTGAATTTTTGGAAATAATGCATTTTGGGGCGCATGCAGCGCAGTCAGAGGAGGTGCCGTCTGTGGCGCGCACCTTATGCCAGGTTTCTGGTCTTTTTTCGGGATTTCCCGCCCAGGTCAACCAAACCTTCGATCCCTCTGGAGTCGGTGAATTTGTACCAGACTTGTCTGAGAAGGATAAAGCGCCGACTTGCTCATCAGGTTATTGTAACGCCAAATACACATTCAAATCACCTCCACGATATCCTTTTGAAGTAGAATGCGCGGCGCGTCCCAAAAGAGATTGAGTAACGCCGTCCTTTATCCCTATCGTTTAATGCATGTTGTGCATTTTGGAGCTAGAATTTTTTTTGCCGGGCCTCCAAGTACGTCAACGAATCCATAAAGATATTGGTCTAAGCTCCTCGTAAGATGTGCCTATCCTCACCTGGTGCTGTGTATCCCAAATACTTTTGCCCGCCACTTGGAACAATTGAGACGGAGAGAATGTTTGCGGCCGCTGGACGTATTTCAAACGATTTTAGAAAAACACTAATAACAAAAATCAGGAAAGCTGTTTTTCCTGAACCTTGCCACGTTGACGTCGGGTCACACCCTTTCGGCGGGACCGTGTGACACGATGGTGTCACGGTCCCGACGTGGCAAAAAATGGATTGGTCCCACGCACGAGGCACTCAAAAACGTGTCAACATTCCATTCATAGGCTTTTAATTGTATTTTTATTAATTCTTTCTGTACTTGATGGGCTTGTGCCCGCATCGAGATTGCATATGCTCGTAGAAGAGCCAGACAAAAGAACTAGGAAGGGAAGGAACTCCGGGTACCTGCTTGAACGCACATTTTAAGATGCCTTGTCGGTGATCATCTTGAGTGATATTTCCATGCCTGTTCTTTTTTCCACACCCCTTAGATAATTTGTTGCTGAAGGCTTGTTTATTTTTCTGTGTTTGTTGATGTTGAATTGTTTATTTGTATAGCAGTGTTACAGTGTCCATTCCTTGAACTTTAGCTGTTGAACCCTTGAAGTTAAAACGTATAAGGTTTTACTTGATTTTTTTATTTGAATTAATAGTTTGCAGCTAACTGTATTTTTTAGCGGAAATTTAACGACTTACCGGAATTTAACGAAAATTCGTTAAAAAATAAAATTTTGCGTGCACCCTTAGTGTGCACGGCTTATATCTTTATGGTTTTTTATTTATTTTGAGGCCCGAATTATCGCGCGATGACCTACATCACACTCACTCGCAATCCACCCTAGAAATGGCATGACATTCAAAGAAGGATTACAGAAAAATAAATCAATTAATTAGATAAAAACTAAACTCAGAACTGTTCCACGCTGTCCAGGATTTTGTCACAACGACAGAGGAACAACTGAAGCACATTTTCTTGAGCACTGGTCGAAAAACCCGTTCGGCCGGAAAAAAATTCGACCGAATTTGGCTTTGGCATCGATCGGTGGATCTTCTGGATTGGTGGATTCTAGGTAGCCGTATTTTGCTCCATCCTCAGGCAATATCGAAATGAAGTCTGAGGCTTCTATTTTCACTCTGCCCATCAGTATTTTGAAGATCATCACAAGATCGATTTTTTCTCCTACTTAGGGACGGCAAGCGAAATTGCATAGCACGGGTTTCACTATCGGGAATGGAGGCGTAGCTGTCCATCGCGAAACACCTCAGAATCACTTTGCAGGAGAAGTTATCCCGGAGCCTCTCCAGAAGACGTATATCTTTGCGTTCGTAAGGGTTGAAGGCTGTTATCTGTGGTCATCTTTTAATAAATGGAACATTTTGGGACAAAATCGTAAATTTAAATTTTAAAGGTAGTTTCTAATGAAGAGGCCCACATTTCTAGCGACACTAGAAATTTGATGTGCGTGCGCTGCAACTTCCACTCCAGTAATCTCTTTGGTTATTTAGGTCTAGTAATCCTCTTAGTTACTTAGCGTCCATATACAGAGCATTTGCATAGCTGATGTTCGTAATTTTAATGAGTAACTTTCGGCAAGGGAGGAAAGGCGCTGACTGTATACACCCAAGTGAGGTCCACCTTGATGACGTAACTACAGGGTGGCCCATAAGTCCTACAACAAAATTTGGCGACCTTATTGGTTGTCTTTTTTAAATTGCAAAGAACCGCATACCAACTGTTATGTAGCATATACTTAGTGCTATACTTCTGGAAAGTGTCATGGTTGTAGCTGCTCTTATTAGAAAGTAATGCGCTCTCACGTAAAACCACCGAAAATTCTTCTCTGGCCTGTGGTGGAGCGCTCCCATTCCGATGTGACTAAATTTCGGAAGATTGGCTGTTGAGCATACCGCATGACGGTATTGTGTAGGACAGTTCAGAGGCTTCTCAAGAGTGAACATTAGATGAACGGATTTGAACTACAATACACGATGCAGCAACCAGCAGGAACAAATGCCATATTCAGCCGTGTGCGTAATCTATTACTAAGCAATATGTAGTTTCTAGAAAACTACGAGGAAAGTTCTACAAGCCTACAAGCGAGGAGAAGATTCAGCTATGAGGAGAAGAAAGTAGAGAGAAAAATTTGTAAGCGCAGTTGGAGCGCGTCGTCCGAAATGTGTATTCAGCCACTGCCTGATTTGATGAAAAATTTCTCAAAGTTGAGTGATCCCAGAAAGGTCAAAATAATAGTGCGTTCAATACTACCTTTGCGGGAACCTGATGATATGAACACAATGGCAAAGCATTGCAGGTTTTTGTCATACACGATCTTCCAAAATGTCTCCCCTCACACCCTAGGTTTTTGTGTAAAAAGAGTGAAAATCAATAAAAATTTTCGTTTGATGGGAACAAAAACAGAACACCATGTACTGGAAACTCAATCGGGCTGTTTAAAGGCAAAATGCACATTCTGGTAAAGCGGCTCTTCTAAGAGCAAAAGAAAAGGACGTGGTAGTTCTCAGTCCATCCGCAAAATATTGCACCTGCAAAAGACTACCTATGAAATTTCTGAATCTTTAGATTTTCGATCTTTGTTTATTACCCGCCTTAAAGGAAATGTCCTGCTCTATAAAGCCTGGAACAACTATTGTTCAATATCTTCTTTGGAACGAATAAGAAATAAAATCCCGTACGAGGTGCAGCGACGCGAGCTGCAAAGCAACCCACTCGATCTGAAGGCTTTTATCAATCCAGGAGTAGTGCCTTATGAATAATGCCGCCCCACCATAATCTGCGAACCATGGGCAAACATTGTTTAAAAATGCACCAAATTTGGTGCAAGCCTTTTTATACGCCTATGTTTTTGTTGCAGGACTTATGGGCCACCCTGCGCTCTATTTCACAGAACCGAGGAAAAATTGCGACGCTGCCCATTACACTTTAAATATGCAGCTCGTACGTAACTCGTTCTATGAATTAAAGCCACAAGCCTAAGCCCTATATTTTTTCTGAAATTTTCTGCACGTATATGAGAGAGGTGGTGTGCGAAGCGCAGTCGGAGGAGGTGCCAGCCATTTGTTCGAAATGTTAAGCTAAGGACGTGATGGAATATCAAGAGGAAACATGCATGATTTGGTTCTGTAGTGGTCATGCCGGAATTCCAATCGCATGTAGCGCTGTCGGAGGGGGTGCCAGATGTCGTGTGCACCCGACGCCAGGTTCATGGTTTAAATTCTCGCTCAGGCCACCCAAGCCTTTCATGCCTCCGCGGTTGGTGAATTGGTACCGGGCTCGTCCGGGAAGGCAAAAACAATGACTTGTCTATCGGCTGGCCACCACAGCTCTTTGCTGTTATCAATAATGTGCCAACGAGGTTTTTTAGGTGGATCTTTATTAGGGGGGGGGGGGGCAAAAGTAATGAGACAAAATGAGAAAATTCTTTATCTCTTTATAACTCAATTACAACTCAACGATGCTGAGGAACGTATTTGCCATTAAGGGCAAGGACCTTGCTGCCATCGCTCAGCCAACTTCCTGATCCCATCCTTGCAGAACTGCTTGGGCCTGGTGTTGATCAACTGCTCGATATGGTTGTCAAGGACTGCTTGGGTTCTTGTGTCCCTTCCGACTAGGATGCACTGTAGGCTCAAGTAGTAGTGGTAGTTGCATGGAGAGATGTCCAGCGAATACGTGGGTGAGGCATGTGAACGTAGCCCAGCTGGCCAAGCTTATCCGTGGTTACTTGTTCCCGATGGGGTGCTGCGTTGTCGAAGAGGAGAACCTTCTTGAAGCGCTGCGAATGAATAAGAGCGAGTCGCCGGCCCATCTCTTCTATTTCGTTCACCATGACCTTGGAGTTCATCGTAGTGCTCTTGGGAAACAGCTTCCGGTAAACCTGTCCATGGGCGCAGACCCAAAAGCTCCAAAGGTGCCTCTCGCCGTGAACATCTCGCCGAACGAAGGTCGGTAACAGGCACCCGGCCTCACCCAGACTCGCTGCTTGGCATAGTTAAGGTAGAAGACGTACTTCTCATCTTGCGTGAATATTGAGCCCAGGCTGCTCGGGGTTGGGAATTGGGCGAGATTTGCGCGACGCAGGTCGACTCGTCAGACTGGGGTTTCGGCATGAGACAGCGTGGGGTTTTTGGCATGCTTCTGGAAAGGGCGGAAGTGGTAACTTCTCAGATAGGGTTCATTAAGTAGCATATAAACATACAAATACCACAAGCACGAAACCAGACTCCAGCCACGAAAAATGTGGACACGGCATGGGGTGTCTCATTACTTTTGGCCCCCCCCCCCCTAATATTCTGGCCTTACGTTTCGACTAATTCGTCGTCGTTAGAGGCACATAGATCCAATCTTTTTGAGAGCAATCGCCCTCTGCTAGTAGACCAGTACGAGCGAATGCTGGTACTGGTACTGGTCTACATTCGCATTCTCATTCGCTCGTACTGGTCTAGCAGAGGGCGATTGCTCTCAAAAAGATTGGTGGATCTATGGCCTCTAACGACGACGAATTAGTCGAAACGTAAGGCCAGAATAAAGATCCACCTCAAAAACCTCGTTGGCACATTACTGACAACAACAAGAACTAACCATGCCGAAGTTTCAAGAAGAGAGAAGCCGGAGACAGCTCTTTGTATTTGTAAATACGCATTCAAATTAGCGTCTCGACGTCCCGCAAAAGTAGAATGCTCGGCGCATCCTAAAAGGGTTTGAATGACGCCGTCCGTTATCTATTTTTTATATAAATGAGATAGGTAGTTAGTAGATAAACAACTTAATCATAGTTAGTTTTCGCACGTAAAGAAGATACAGGATGCGTAAACAGTACGCGCCTTCTCTTTGTTTCAAATGCAGAACATGCTAAATCTTACTGCGAATTGCTATTTCCACAACACCTATTTACTGCGTCAATGTTTTTTACGTACATTGTAGTAGGTAAAAGGATAAAGGATAAAGGAGACGGCGTTACTTAATCACTTTTGGGATGCATTTTTCTGCGGGATGTCGTGGAGGCAACTTGAATGCGTATTTGGCCATACAATGAGTTGCGGTGGCCAGCCGATGAACAAGTCAACTCTTCATCCTTCCTAAATAAGTCTGGTACCAATTCACTGACCTTGGAGGGATGGAAGGCTTGGTTGGCCTGGGCGGGAAATCCTAACCAGAAACTGTTATCGGGTGCAGGCGACAGTCGGCGCCTCCTCCGACTGCGCTACACGCGCCCTTAGGTAGATAATAAATAGTTATTATAGGTATATAGGTGATGCATAATTATTACAATAGAAAAAAGTGAGGGTGAAATCATAACATTTCGAATTTTTCTTTCTCCAAAGTGATTCACCTACCTTCAGAAGAACCCTTGTTTTTTGGATATTATAAATTTTGATGAAATCTGAAATAGTGAAGGCGCATTCGGCAACGAATGCTGGACCCTCTCACAGAAGTGGCTTCAGAAGGGGACTTCACCAAACAAGGCGACCCTTAAAATGGCGATGGATTACGACGAAGGTAAACACTGGACGCGTTCCGTCGAAGCGAGTTAATCGGCGGCGATTTCGATCACTTTCTGCAGAAGGACGAAGAAGTCGCGTTTTCGAGTGCGTCGTCGCGGCGGCGGCGGTCAGCGAGCAATTCTTTATGATTGTCGCTCCGATCTGAGAAGGTGAAAACCGGGTCACCGGGTCGTCGAGTTCGAATTAGGCCGTCGTCGCCGATCGCATCTCTCCACGGCGACTTCACCTCCGCCAACGCGCTCCACCACCGTCCACGTCGTCGACTCGACCGTCGCCGCTCATTTCACTTTCCCCCCGTTCCAGCTCGTTGCACCAACGTCGCTTTCACTGCTCAGCACCACTGCCTCAGAAGCTGCGCCCCCGACTCCCGCTCCCTGAAGCACTACCGGCCCATTGTGGACTCTGCCGTCTCGGAATGACCTCATCTCGGCTGAGGCTGCTGTTCTGTGAGGGCAGGTCAGCTTTTCAAGTTGCACATTCACACACTTTAGTTCTGTCTATATTTAAATCGCTGTTGGAACCTCGAAGGCAGGATTACTTGCTCTCAAATGCGTCAGTCTAGTAGAGTTTGCTGGAGCTGTAAGCCTTGTGGAACTACTTTGACTAACTGTTTACACTCTTTTACTATTCATCCCTTCTGGGTGTGAACCATATGTTCCTCTCTAGTAATTGTTACAGTCATTACTCGCGTTGTTTAAATTTACCGATGTAGAATACATCACGCACAGACGTTGGCAACTCGAAGAACAATACATAGTTCATTACATAAACAACGGGGTAAGCAACCTGAACAACGACGGAGAGTAACGTATTGTGTTGGTTGTGAGGTGCGATAACCTAGTCTGCTGCAGGAAAAGAATTCGAAAGGTTTGGGCCTACCAGCTCAATGAATCTCTGCAGGTTTCTCTGCTTTTCTTACTTTAAACTGCACACTTTTCCTCTTAAAACCGAGATTTTTTGAAATTGAAACGAAACCCTTTTAGAAGTAACGCGAACATTTTGCAGGTTTTGAATAAAATTGCCCTTCAAAATCATCTTTTAGCCAATGAACAAGTCAGCGCTTTATTCCTCCCAGGCAGCTTGGCACCAGTTCCCCTACCCCGGAGGGTTGGAAGGATTGATTGTTCTTTTCGGGAGATCCGAACTAGGAACCTGGTATCGGGTGCACGTGACAGCCAGTACACCCTCTGACTGTGCTACATGCACCCTCAAATCGTCTCTTTGAGAACAGTTTCACATAAAAACAAGGTGCTTTTCAGAGTCAACTACCACACGAGCGAACCTTCATTTCCTAGCTGAGATAAGGGCAAGGGATAGAGGACGGCGTTGCTTAATCTCTTTTGGGATGCGCCACGCATTCTGCCTTCACTGGATATCGTGGGGGCGATTTGAATGCACATTTGGGCATACAAAGACTTGCGGTAACCAGCCAATGAATAAGTCGGCGCTTTGTCCTCCCCGAAGAGCTTGCTACAAGTTCGCTAATCCCGAAGGGATGGAAGACTTGGTTGCACTGTTCGGGAAATCCAAACCAAGAACCTGATATTGTGTGCACACGAAAGCCGGCGCCTCCCCCGGCTACACTATCACTCGCCCCTAGCTGCGAGAAGCCGCACTATCTATGTTTGTTTCGCTTCTCTAGCAGAGCCCACTTCGACTAGAATGGGTTCCAAAAATAGTTATCTAGAGGGTCACTTGCAATACGCCTTGTACACCTGCAGTGAACAAAAGAATGGACCCCTGCGCCCAGAGCACGAAGTTTCATAGGAACTGAGCAGATGTTCCGCACTAACTTCCTGAGTTCAGACAGTGTGAGAGGTCTGCTCCTCGTCAGAATTCGAATCTAGGCCGATCACGTGTTACGGGTACCGTCTAACGCACTGAAATCCGAAAAATCATTGCAATTGATCGCCGCGCACACAGCGTCTCAGGTCAGCAGCGGCCTCCATAATTGTTGCGCACCCCATTGTCCGCTTTCCTTCCATCATCCCTTCTGCCTGGCTAATCCTACTATATATAAAGCAGCAAGCGTGTGTCACTGTGTGTGTGTGTCACTGTGTGTGTCACACCGTCCGTCCGTCCCACTGAGTTGGGGCGCGGCAGCCGAACACGTCGAGAACCGTGCATGGCGAGCCGGAGAGGTACCGAGCACGTCGGCAACCGTGCATGGCGAGCCGTAGACGTGCCAAACACGTCGGCAACCCTGCATGGCGAGCCGTAGACGTGCCAAACACGTCGGCAACCGTGCACGGCGAGCCGTAGACGTGCCAAACACGTCGGCAACCCTGCATGGCGAGCCGTAGACGTGCCAAACACGTCGGCAACCCTGCATGGCGAGCCGTAGACGTGCCAAACACGTCGGCAACCGTGCATGGCGAGCCGTAGACGTGCCAAACACGTCGGCAACCCTGCATGGCGAGCCGTAGACGTGCCAAACACGTCGGCAACCCTGCATGGCGAGCCGTAGACGTGCCAAACACGTCGGCAACCCTGCATGGCGAGCCGTAGACGTGCCAAACACGTCGGCAACCGTGCATGGCGAGCCGTAGACGTGCCAAACACGTCGGCAACCCTGCATGGCGAGCCGTAGACGTGCCAAACACGTCGGCAACCCTGCATGGCGAGCCGTAGACGTGCCAAACACGTCGGCAACCGTGCATGGCGAGCCGTAGACGTGCCAAACACGTCGGCAACCCTGCATGGCGAGCCGTAGACGTGCCAAACACGTCGGCAACCCTGCATGGCGAGCCGTAGACGTGCCAAACACGTCGGCAACCGTGCACGGCGAGCCGTAGACGTGCCGAGCACGTCGGCAACCGTGCATGGCGAGCCGTAGACGTGCCAAACACGTCGGCAACCATGCATGGCGAGCCGTAGACGTGCCAAACACGTCGGCAACCATGCATGGCGAGCCGTAGACGTGCCAAACACGTCGGCAACCGTGCATGGCGAGCCGCAGACGTGCCGAACACGTCGGCGGCACGAAACTTCGGTCCTGGGGGTAATCGAGGTCGCTGAACACGAATCTGAAGTCGACCAATCGATATCGATCGATATTATCGATTTTTTGAGGATGGCGCTCAAGTGGCGCGAAACTTTGGCCCAGGGGGTAATCGAGGTCGCTGAACACGAATCTGAAGTCGACCAATCGATATCGATCGATATTATTGATTTTTTGAGGATGGCGCTCAAGTGGCGCGAAACTTCGGTCCTGGGGGTAATCGAGGTCGCTGAACACGAATCTGAAGTCGACCAATCGATATCGATCGATATTATCGATTTTTTGAGAATGGCGCTCAAGTGGCGCGAAACTTTGGCCCTGGGGGTGATCGAGGTCGCTGAACACGAATCTGAAGTCGACCAATCGATATCGATCGATATTATCGATTTTTTGAGAATGGCGCTCAAGTGGCGCGAAACTTTGGCCCTGGGGGTGATCGAGGTCGCTGAACTCGAATTTGAAGTCGACCAATCGATATCGATCGATATTATCGATTTTTTGAGGATGGCGTTCAAGCGGCGCGAAACTTTGGCCCTGGGGGTAATCGAGGTCGCTGAACTCGAATTTGAAGTCGACCAATCGATATCGATCGATATTATCGATTTTTTGAGAATGGCGCTCAAGTGGCGCGAAACTTTGGCCCTGGGGGTGATCGAGGTCGCTGAACTCGAATTTGAAGTCGACCAATCGATATCGATCGATATTATCGATTTTTTGAGGATAGCGTTCAAGCGGCGCGAAACTTTGGTCCTGGGGGTAATCGAGGTCGCTGAACACGAATTTGAAGTCGGATCAATCGATATCGATCGATATTATCGATTTTTTGAGGATGGCGTTCAAGCGGCGCGAAACTTCGGCCCTGGGGGTAATCGAGGTCGCTGAACACGAATCTGAAGTTTGTTTTTGAGGTATGAAGGTCTAAAAGTTGGGAAAAGAAGATGGTCGGAGTGTTCTCTTCTCGGGGTTTGGGGGCGAAGCCCCCAACCAGTCGGAGGCGGCCGCTAGGCCGCTGAACGACTGGTGATCTCATAAAAACTTTGTATCGCGAATTGCTAGGATGGACCCGAAAGAATTTCTTGACCCTTGGAGACTTTGATCCCAACGTCTTCAAGTCGGGAAGGCCTATTGTCTGTCCGTCAGATGGAGGGGTGACCCAACACATTAGGTGGGCATTTCTAGCATCTACATGTTCCATCGCACTTAGAAATGATTTTCTGCTCTTGTATTGCCTTGTAGCTTGGAAAGGCATTCGTTGAATCACACTGGT
Source organism: Heligmosomoides polygyrus bakeri (assembly GCA_947359475.1). Classification (NCBI taxonomy): domain Eukaryota; kingdom Metazoa; phylum Nematoda; class Chromadorea; order Rhabditida; family Heligmosomidae; genus Heligmosomoides; species Heligmosomoides polygyrus. The sequence continues at coordinate 86,009,292 of OX375869.1, read as the reverse complement.
CTTTGATCTTCTAGGCTTTGATGAAGATGAACAACCGAGCAGCGAGCCGAAAGAGTAAATATATTCACTTGGCTGCACTTTAACCAGTTGCACAGTTTTTCCCCATTTCTTGCCTCTACACTCGATGAGCAAAATGGACACCACTACATAGCGAAGCTTTGTAGTTTCGGGAATCAAATGCTTTTTAAAGGCTACATGCTCCAAGAAATTGACGAGCTTCTTTGAAGCAGAAGTCGTGCAATGTGCGCTGATCCGTCGGTATTCGTTGACATAGAGTCCGGCACGGAAGTCTGACCCCGCTGGCCACACCTTGTGTTTGTCTCATTTGATCGGCCGCGGCGCATTCGGTTACATTAAAGGCGAAACGCCAGTTTTTGTACACTATCGGGGTTCTTTGAGCCCCTACCCGGCAAAGGATCTCGTTAACCTAATACGCAGAGCAAATTGATGGTGAGTGTTCATTGTGCCCTCTGCTTCGGGAACCTGGAATTTTTACGGAGTCGGGGTAGCGGAATTGGAAGACAACCATCTACTTTACTGCATTTGCACTACAATAGACTTTAGAAATACTTGCCTATTCTGTGAGAGGAAATAAGTGCCTACATAAATACGACACTCTTGCCTCTTTTCTAGGGTACTGAAAAGATCAGGACGCCGAGAAACCAGGCCGTGCAAGACTTGTAAGAGCTAGAAAAACAAGCTAAAGACACTCTAGAGAGATCCTTCCAGGTGCCACTATGATTCGAAAACTTCAAGCAAAACAATTTGAGTGAAATCTTTGCAAAACAGAGAAGTTCCCAAGTGTGAATTCTAAAATGCGATTAGACATCACTGACGATATTTAGGAAATGCTAGAGCCCGAGTGATGTGAAGGATAAGGGTTGCGCTTAGCATACCGCGTTTTCTTTGCCAACGAGGTTGGTAGGTGGAGTACTTATTTTGGCCTGACGTTTCGACCCTGTCGTCGTCTTCGGACGCCTAAAAGTACCTCGAGGCATTCGACTTGTTTTCTACCCGACCAAGCGCTCCAACGCGCTAGCATTTTTGACTTAGAGTCAAGAGCACAATACGGAACCCCAAGATGTCGAACAAACTCACCCAGAATTCCACCGCTGGCTACCACCCAGAGTTAGTCGATGACCAGTAGCTACTGGGACTCACTATGCCGTCATTCCATTGTCATAATGGTGAGAACAGTGGTCATTTCATAGCTCGCAGAGCGGTGAAAACGGCAGAAGATCATTCGTGATGGATAAGCACTCGTTCGGGTTGCTCATTCCTGGACTCCTGCTAGAAATCCACGCCTTCCCTGATGAAACTTCTGCCTCGTACGTCAGAATCTTGCACTCTCATAATCGTCCCGATATACGGGTGAGTGCTGATGGGTCCCACGAGGTGTGGATGTTGCGTTCGATCAGTGCCGGTGGTGTAGTGGCGTAGAGCATTCCCGCCCGGTCAGAAGGAGGTGCGGGTTCAAGCCCCGCCTGGCGCTAGAAGTTTTGATCACAACAAAACATCGTTATGACATCTTACATCCTCGGTACCAACCAATTGAGGCGTAAAGAAACTGAATTGAATCATAATCGTTACCGTCATGAACCTCGACTCTATGCTTACCAAGTGGTGTAAGAACGTGACAGCGTCGCTTACCAGCTAGGTAGGTGTTCGTCGAACTTCCAGTGGTCTCCCAGTTTCTCCAATGTAAACACTGCTACATTCCTTGCACTTACCAGGAGACTATCTCAACCGTAGGTCGGAAGGGTTGTGCATAGGGCGAATCGTCTCTCTCTGGGAACTTTCAAAATACAAATATCTCGACCCCGATACAACTCTGCGCAGAGTTAGGGACGACGGAAGCCGGGCATTGGCGGCGTTAGCCCTCTGCCTGCACTCGGAGGACTGGCCCAAGTTAGCCTGAAACAGCGATCACGGGGACTACGCCGCTCCTCTATCCACTGCACCACCACCGCTCGTTCGTCATCGCTGTTTCCAACCAAATTGAGCACGACCTTCGAGCGCAAGCAGAGGGTTAACGCCGCCAACGGCCCAGCTTCTGTCGTCCCTAACTCTGTTGATTGGGGTCGAGATATTTGTATTTTGGTGTTTCCCAGAGAGAGGGGAATCTGCCTATAAACAACTCCTCGGCCGTTCCGACCTACCGTTGAGATAGTATCCTGGTTAATCTCGTAAGTTGTTTTTCTACACAATCACCACCTCTAGTGTTGGGACAAACTACGCAGTTATCTGATAGACACTGCCTGTCATAAAGCCTATTCCTCACAAGCTGCTTCCTGACGCTGTCGCTAGGTATTCGGCAAGAACGACATCCTCTTGCAGCTGTGCTCTGTGAATACATATACCTTCGTATGGCAGCAGTAAAGTCATCTGAGATGAAGGGAAGGCAAAGGGGAATCTTATTGGAGCGCGTAACACTCCGGTCCCTCGGATGTCTTCGTTGGCGTTGAAGTGGCATAGTGTATCCATTTTCTGCGGCTATTTTCGGAGCCAATCGCAATGATTCACGCCTCTCACGTTTCTCGTTGCACATGCTAGCTGCTGTTCTGAAGATGTTTCCAACCACGGCACGTTTCGCAGCGTAAGGATGTGCAGACGTAGGAGGATGTTCTTAGAGCTTAGCTTAGGCCTCCGAAGACGACAAGGTCGAAACGTCAGGTTTCAAGATTGGAAGTTAGCCGACGGATGCACCACTCATTAAGCCTCTACCGTGGCAGCAATTTGAAACATATTTTCCCAACATCAGTTCCGATTTATATACGGTGGGGTGTTAAGCCGATAGACCGGTCAGTGTTTTCTCCCTCCCAGACAAATCTGACAAGGATAAAACTCTGAAAATATACAATACAGTTAATGAACCCCGAAGCAACAGAAAGTTTGGTAGGCCTAAGAAGGAAACCTAAGCGATGAACGTGGAGTCGGATGCACACGACTGCCAGCGCCTCCTCCTCCGACTGCGCAGCTAATCCAGCCCATAAATCACCTGTATCACCTGTCGTCCCGTTGATCATTGAGTTGCTCGAGCGCGCCAGCAGCGTCTCCTCTCGTCCCTTTCGTGTGCCAGAGTGCTCCAGTGGTCGAGGGACACGAACAGTTTCATATCATCCGTTCAGGGCTTTCACAAAGAAGATCGACTTTCGAGTGGATGAGCGTTCTGGTCTTTTGACATCCCGCGGAATCCAGTCGGTGACGGTTCTCGTGCAACGGGTGTCTGCCAGGCGCATTACGTGGCCGGCCCACCGAATTTCCGACGGCTTGGTCCTTGCGACAGCGTCTCTGATCTTCGAACGTCGGCGAAGCTCCGAACTCCCGAGGCCTTCTCTCACTTGCGTGAGTCGTGTCACTCCGAGCATCGTCCTCTCGATTCCACGCTGCGCGACGCTGATCGTCTACTACACTAGAGTTCAGCCCATAGATACTGCAAGAAAATTTGGCGAGCTTGAAAAGAGGCACCGGTCAACTGCATTGAACCGCAGTGCAATCTCCAACCGAGCTGTGCTAGTGGCTTGGTTGGCTATTATCGGATTCAAACCTTGAATCGATTCGGAGCGGAGCGCCTGCGATTCCTTCGTAAGCGCTCTGCTCACTTTTATATGTAGTTACGACATGTTCTACTAGAATCCATAAGACTACGAATCGTTATTCTCGAGGAGGGCGCTCCGTCTGCACTTTCATTTTTTTTTGCCAAAAATACATCCTGTGAGAAAACCTACAAGCTTATGGCAGGATAAAGGAAAGCGCTAATCAATGGCTCTGAAGATACGCCTCCCATTCTACTTCTACGAGACACCTTCACGGCAATTTGGAGCCTACTTCGCCCCAACGATGACTTGTGATATCAAAACGAGTCGCTTTTTCACTCCAAACAGATATAGTCGCATACCACTGTGAATGAGAAAAAACGGAAGGTAGGCTTCGATGTGAGCCGTACTTTAAGTTAACTGAGATTCACGTGAAATATAGCGTTTCGTCACTACGCCACACAGGTAATAGAAACAGGACGTCTGTAGAAGGTCTCGAATCACCAGAGAGGTCATGGCCGACTCCCATCGCATTGCAGTTGTGCTGGAACGAATATATAGTCGAATAATTATTCGAATAACTACTCGAACAGTTCAATATTCGGTATTTCTAGATTTTCTAATATTCGCTCGAAATCGAACATCGAAAGGAAGCCATGTTCGAATAATATTCGAAAAGCGAATAATTTTATATGATTATCAATTAAAATTCAAATCATTTAGCGCAGAACCTGATTCGAACAAATTGTTTGACTATTCAAATATTCGAACAAACGAAAAATGGAGTTTACTCGATCTTCGATCATTCGAAAAAGTTTATGAGCGATTAAATTCGTTCGTTCATTCGCTCGAAATTTTATTGGCATCGTATAAATTCCTTAATTCGAACGAAAGCCGTATTCGAATAATATTCGAAAATCGAATAACTTTATGCGATTATCAAAAAAGCTTCAAATCTTTATGCGCAGAACCTGATTCGAACAAATTCTTTGACTATTCAAATACTCGAACAAACGAAAAATGGAGTTTATTCGATTTTCGATCATTCAAAAACATTTATGAGCGATTAAATTCGTTCATTCAATCGCCAGAAGTTTTGTTGACGTCTAACAAATTATTTAATTCACCGAAAATCGAAAATTTTCGACATCGAAATTCGTTCATTCATCGTTCGATAAAGCTTCTCGGAAGCACAACTATAATGCACATACAACCCGCAAGTACTCATCTACGGACCAAACTGATTGATACTCCGAGAACAGCAAAGGTGATTCTATCGAAAAAATGGTTCTAACCTATTAGTGAGAAATCTTCCTTGAAGGATATGCATTCAAATAATGCAAGTGCTTCAGAATATAGAATTATTGACCACGAAAGTATCAAGGATGACGTGAACGTTATTGTTTTCCTTTCAAAATCAGAATTTTAATGACTACCCATTTGGATGATTTCATCCGATCGTTGTTGTGTGTAGAACGATGGCTTCACTTCACTTCAGTGCGTAAATCTTCCTTAAATCTCCCCTTGAATTTACAACATTTTAAAACTTATTTTAGGGTATACAGGCTTCTTCAGATGGTTGATCGCATTCTTATGAAATGCCGACGAGCTCAGAACTGGAATACATTTAGTTGTAATGTTGGATCCAGTCAGGAGCACTGTGGTAGGTTCCGTGTAGCGAAAGAGGCATTGGGAAGTTTCCACTGGTCTCTCCAGGGAACCTAGAGATTACAACATGGTCGCGAGGGGAAGGGGTGGATGCTAATCCGGTGCTAACCGAAATATGAGAGCCCCATTCCCATCACTCAATTTTACATAAGGGTACTCCCTGCGTTTTACATTCGCCTACAAACAATTACTGCATTCTTGACAGCATGGAATTGGCCACAGGGGATTGAGGAATGTATCGTGTTGTCCTGTATTCGTGGTCAAGTTCTCAGCGTTTTGAGCGACTTTGAACTACCATAGCTTTCTCAAATCTTATATGTCTTGGGGTGAAGTCGTCCACATTAAGTGACTGACTGTTAGTTTTTCCCACTGAATTTACCATCCTCTTCGTCAGGTTTTTCGGATGCCGGGCTGTGTTCGCATTTCCGGCCCTCGTTCACGAATCTCGAGTTTCCGGTTTTTCTCGATCGGATCCGATTAGCTTCTTGCTCGCGCGGCTGAAGAGGGCGCTGCCCGACCGACCGCTCCTTCCCTCGCTCGCCGGCCCTCGTCTTCTGTGTGTTTGCTTCCACACCCTCATTATTCAGCACATTCGCCGCCAATCAATACAGAAGTGGAAACTTCGGTCCGTCGGTGGAATAGGTTGCCGGTCGGACCGGCTGTTTGTGCTCTGCACTCGCTTACTTCCCTTTGTCGACACTCCAAACAATGCAGGTTTTCCCAGTCTTGACTTGGAGATCAAAAGAAGTTTCACGAAAGCATTTATTTATTTATTTATTTATTTATTTATTTAGGCGTAGAAATAAGTAAAATTACACGCAGTGAAAACAAAACACAAAAAACTTTAATAATACTATACAATGCATAACAACTAAACAGTTAGCTACTCTGAAAGATCTCCGTCAACGAGCCACCTGAACTGGAGTAGGAGCTTAGAAAACGCTTGTTTTCTGAGAACCACTTTGAGGACTGAGAATTGAGAGCCGGCCCTTATAGTGAAAATGAAGCACGGATAGAGCTTCCGGCCTCGAAGAAATGATTTGCCGCTGGCTACCTTTTGTGTTCGAATGCGTGGCGCGTCCCAAAAGCGGTATCTGTCAACGCCGCTCTCTGTCCTTTCTCTCTTATTCTAGCCAAGTTACCTCTGCTAGTATCCCGGCTTTTCTCAAAAATACAGACCGCCAGAATCTCTGATATCGTCCTGAATTTCTCTCCACGATAAAACGATGAAAACGCACTTTGTACATCACAAAAAACGCTCCAAATATTACTGAAGTTTAAAAGCTTTTTGAAAATTTATTAATTTGCTAGAACTCAGCATGCCCTTTCAAAGATAGACAAGTTTTCCGAAGCGTTTTTAAATCTCTCTATCAGCTCGACAGCAAAAACTGACAGTGTTTTATTGTACAAACCTAATATTTCAACAATTGTTTTCGCTTGAGAAACGCTTCGATCATCATGGGCTTAATGCAGAAACTCTAAGAAGGAAACTTTAGGCATTTGAGTTCGGAAACTCAGAAACTCTAGACACTTCGATGCGGACAACTCATTCCGCTATTTTTCTCTGACCCTAGTAAAAAGGACTGCGAAAACAATGGGATTTTTGAAAACTCCGGATCCTAAGGCGATCCAAGTGGGTGTGATTTTCACCAGGTCGGATTTTCAGATAATTTAGATAACTGATCTGGATCAGAATTCTGATGTCCGTTCCTATTCGGATATTCCACGTGAGATGCGAAGATAATCAGTCATTTGGATCGTAAGAAGTTCCTTTTTGTCAAAGCTGCTCTTATTTGAATCATCCCTAGATGCCGAAATTTTCAAAAATACCATTATTCGCAAAATAGGTTTTACCGCGTTTCAAAAAACGACAGATTCGAATTATCCGAATCGGCATCGAATCCATTGTCTACTAGCGACAGCCACATCAGATCGCAATTAGGGTCGCAGACGTTGTGGAACAAAAGATCTACTAGGAAGGTGTCTCTGGCGTACGTCTGAACGGGAAAGAAGAAAGCCGCTGAACGAATCTCCGCCCTTCGAATAATAGAGGAGCATGTGCACTCTTTTTCCTGAACATCTCGAGTTAAAGGCCCAGAAAGCCTGCTATTGAATGACACAGTCGCGCAAGGCAGCGCTTTTCCAGGCATCGAATCAGCAGAAAAAGTGCGAAATTTTACAAGGTCCGACAAACCAGACATCGCGCCCGTTTAGCTAATTTGGCATCCTTGAAAACATATCTTTCTACTATTTAAAGAATGGAAATTCATTAAGTGATATTCCTTTTTGTCGTTTAGACATACGCTGACTCTCTCTCCAGGTTAGCTTTCCTCTGCAGTGTAAACTTCCTTCACTACGAAGGACGATTTTCCATTTCCAAGTAGTCGCTTTTGAATTCGAAGTGGGCAGAGGAGGGGTAAATCAAATCTTAGTTATCTTTATGCCTACGCTTTTTTCTTGTATAGAAATGCTGAATTAATGTTTTAGACTTGCATGTATAAAATGTCTTAAGAAGCAATTGGCCTTCGAAAGGTTACAAATTTTAAACATTCGCAGACTTTTTGTGTTTCGGCTTACCTTAATATGCAGAAAAGCACTCTCCATGCATAATATTGCCTCCTACTTGGTTTGAGCTTGCGAGATATGTTTAACCCTAACATAAAAGTATCTTTACATCCGAAGGTAGGACGATTTTATTAATTAATTAATTACTTACTTTACTTTGATACTTTGATGGTCCTTTGTCGGCTGGAGGTCTTCTCAGCGGGGACCACAACTCTTCCAGACCGCTCGATCTCTGGCTGCTTGCATCCAGTGAGGCAGACTCCGCTCTCTGAAAGATCTTGAGAATGAGTCTGCCCATCGCGTTGGCGGTCGTCCCAGTGGTCTCTTATGGTCTCTCGGGAGCCATTCTGTGACACGGAGACTCCATCTATCGTCCTTTCGTCGAAGCAGGTGTCCGGCCCAGCGATATTTGGACTTCTTCATGTACTGCAGCGGGTCTGCTAATTGCGACTTCTCCCGTAGCTCCGAGCTTCGTAGGCCTTCTTGCCATTGCTGACGAAGGCTTGTCATTAGAAGACATCTCTCCAGTGCACGATGCGTAGTTTGCATCGCTCTGGCGATTGTCTTGTTGTCGGGCCAGGTTTCCGTCGCGTAACACATCGCAGGCAGTACAGAGGCGTTGAATATCGAGGCCCTGAGGCCGGGATCCTTGACCTGATCGGTGACTTCGCGAATCGAACTGAAGGCTGCCCATGCTGCGCGTCTCCTGCGGGCGATTTCAGGAGCGAGGTCGTTATCCATGTTCAGCTCTCTTCCCAGATAGACGTAGGAGTCGACCTGTTGCAGAGCGACTCCATCTAACCTTACGAGTCCCGTGTCACACCACTGGTTGACCATAAATTGTGTCTTGGACATATTCATGTCCAATCCAATCTTCATACCTGCCACATTGAGCTCGTTCAGCATTTCCTCGGCTTCTGCCGTGCTGGTAGAGATCAGAACAATATCGTCGGCGAAGCGAAGGTTGCTGATCCGTTTACCGTCGACAAGGTAGCCTTTATCGTCCCAGTTCAAGTCTTTCATGGCATCCTGAAGTGCCGCTGTGAATAGCTTGGGAGAAATCGTGTCTCCCTGCCGTACTCCTTTCCCGATAGGAATTTTAAGCTTTCGATCGAACAGCTGGATGGTAGTCGATGTGTTCGAGAAGCATTCGTCGAGAAGTCGGATGTAGGGCGATGGTATACCAGCGTGCACAAGGGCGTTCAGAATGGCGTTGATTTCCACAGAGTCGAACGCTTTCCGATAATCCACGAAGACAAGAACAAGTGGGAGGTGGTATTCGCGGCTCCTTTCGATGAGCTGTGAGACAGTCTGAATATGGTCCATGCAGGAGAAATCCTTGCGAAACCCTGCTTGCTCCACTGGCTGATATTCATCCAAGCAACGCTCCATGCGGTTAAGCAGTATCTTGGTGAAGATCTTGTACACAACCGAGAGAAGACTGATGGGTCGATAGTTGTTGATATCCTCCTGCTGACCTTTTTTGAAGATTAAAACTGTTTTCGACTCCTTCCATGAGTCCGGAATCCTACCAAGTCGAAGGTAGTGGTTGAAGTGCTTGGCAAGAAGTGAGCAGACGGCACTGCCACCCGCACGAAGGAGATCAGCAGAAATGCCGTCCAGTCCGGGAGCAGTGCCCAGCTTCATCCTTCTGATAGCATGAGCAACTTCTGATTCCAGAATGGGAGGTACTTCCTCAGCTGGTGGCATCAGGCATTTCGGGACAGTGATGGAAGAACGGAACAGATCTGTGTAGAATTCCTGAACGATGGCCTCCATCGCTCTTCGAGACGTTTGCGTTGTTCCATCCTTATCCACGAGGGCTGACATTATTGCCTTCTGATCGCAGAGATCTCGTTTGCAGCGCTTTATGCTTGAACCTTTCCCAGCCACTTCTAACAGCTTCAATCTTCTGTAGGCTTGAATGGACTCCTTCACTGCAATTCGACAGGCCTTTGAGATGGTGACTTTTTCCAGATGGGAAGCATTAGGATCCAGTTTAACAGCTCTTCTTTGCTCCAAGAGTTTAATCGTGCGTTGAGTCTTGAAGCAGACGGCGATGTGGCTTCGCAAGAGCTGCTAGCACATTTCAACAGTCCTTTGGAGAGAAGGTCGTAGTCTTCCGATGGATCTTCAAGAAGATTCCAATCATACGACTTTATCGCATATTCCAACTCCTCAGACTTGAATGTGGGGATCCTCACCGGTGCCGGTTTATGGGTGTCACGCTTGAACATCCTCTTTTTGAGAGTCAGCTTCGCACGGACAAGACGGTGATCCGAGCCGGTGTCAAATGAAGGCAGCACGGAGACGTCGAACAGACTCCAGCGTCTGTTCGTAAGAACATGGTCGATCTCCGAACGTGTTTCTCCATTTGGGCTTTCCCAGGTCCATCGTCGGTTTGAAGGCTTCTTAAACATAGAATTTCCATGGTAGAGACGGCACGCGGATAGGAAGTCTATCAGGCGCTCTCCGTTTTCGTTCCCTGAGGAAGTTCCATGTGGTCCTAGCCTCCATTCGTCGTGATCATTCGTACCGACGATAGCGTTAAAGTCACCAACGACAACTTTGTAGTAGCTCTTCTCGTCGTTGACAGTCCTTTCGAGCAGCTTGTAGAATTCCTCCTTTTCTTCATCTGTGGCCGCAGATGTTGGAGCATATCCATTTATGATGGAGATGGTTCCTTGATCTTTGGTTTCCAGACGAAGAACAGCTACTCGCGGACTGATGATCTTGTAAGAGTCTACTAGGTGGTGCACTGCCGAATTGACGAGAAATCCAACTCCGCCAATATTCTTTCTGTCCACCTTTGCTCCGATAATGAGAAGCTCGTTGTGGTCGGTCCTTCTTATGGTTTCCGTTCTGCCTTTCGTTTCCTGCAGGGCGATAACGTCGTATTTGATGTTTCGGCTTCTATAAAGCAGTGTCCGAAGATCCTGCTCAGATGCGATCGAACGACAGTTATAAGTGCAGACGAATAGGCAGTTTCAATTAATTTATTAATTAATTTATTTATTTATTTATTTATTTATTTAAATGCACTGGAGGGTGCACTACAACGGCAACGAAAACTTCGAACAAACAGAACAGCCGTTAAGAGAAACAGTAAAGCGAACGTTAAGGAATTCGTCGCGCATTTTTTCAGGAATTTGTTTTCTCGTGGTCTATGTAGCACAGCAGACAAGGAAGTTTTTCCTTGGGAACTTTATGCCCTCAAGCAATGGGACCATTACGTAATTGGAACAATCTGTATAGATGGGTTTTATGATAACTTCATCATCATTTTTCGACCTTTCACATTGAAAGCAGATTTCGAGAGTGTTCTTCCTGTTGATGCCAGTAGTTAGGAGTCTGCCATTTTAAAATGGAGATTGATTATGAAATCCAATGACGAATGCCGGCGTTAAAGTAGTTGCGAAGTCGATGAACGTTTTTTTTTTGTTGAATAGAACTTGTTTTGGCAACCATCATCAATCCACCTAGAGCTATGCAATCTAAATTCAGATTTTTCAAATCTTATGTAGTGTTAGAATGATCGACAAAAAACGAAAGACTTCTTAAAAGGAGACACACTTAATTTCACCGGCTTCAGGTCACAGAAAGTTCAAGCTGTAAGCTTTAAACGTAACTGATTCTATCCTAAAAGGATAGATCATTAAAAGAGTGGATTAAACAGAGAGAATATGGTGTTCTTTCGGCAAGAGATGGCGAAAGAAGAACTGCCCATTCATATACTATCAGGTCACTGCATCTGAAATGGACCGTTTTGACTGAAAACTTTGACAGATCATAACGTTGCTTGAAAGCAAGTTTAATAATCGAAATAAGCACCATTACAATTAGTACAATTTTTCCAATGCGGCAGTTGTTTATATATTACATCCTTGTAAAAATCAAAAATACGAGAAAAATAAAACATAAAAAGCCATTTTCGACATCATCTTGGTTGCTAGATTTTTTATCCTACACATGACGATCTGAATGTTTGAAAAAATTATAATCGGAAGGGGACAGATCTGCTAAATATGCTGTGGCAGAGTTTCGTATCCCAATTCATCCAGTTTCTGAACAGCAATTTTTGAAAAGTGCGGGAGCGCGTTGTCATGCGGTAGGATTGGGCCTCTTCGATTGACCAAAGCCGGCTGTTTTTCAATCAACTTCGGGCGCTTCGCTTCAATTTCGGCACAGTACTTCTCCGCTGTGACAGTCTCTCCAGTCTTCAAGAACTTGTATTGAATTATACCAGCCATTGTCCACCATGCGATCGCCATGGTCTTCTTTGGAGGGAGGGTTGGTTTCAGCCTCTCTTTGGAACTCTTATTCTTGTCCGGCGATTGTCCACTGTACAGTCACCGTGGTCTTATTTGGATGAAGACTTGGTTTTGGCATCTTCTTGAGCCGCTCATTCTTGTCCAGTCAATATGCAGAGCGACGACGATTGTCATAAAGGATCCGTGCACGTCACGAAAGGCTCCCTTAGATAGCGCAGCCTTTACGAAACACAGGCTTCATGGCGCTTCAGCATCTGCCCTGCGGTTAGTTCGTGTGGGATCCATTTATCCGATTTCTTTACCCTTCCGATCGCATTCAAGTGGCGACTGGCGGTGCCCTCAACGCCAGAATGCTGTGCTGGCTCTCTCGCAGTTTGACGCGGATCCGTTTCCACCATAGTTTTGAGCTGGTCGTCGTTAAGGAGTGATGGCGGCCTACCTCGTTCTTCATCTTAGAGTGGTTCATATCCAGATCGAAATTTTTCGAACCAGTGGCGATTTGTGCGTTCCTTAGCGGAATACTACCCGGATGTAGCGTTGATGTTACGAACTGCGGCCGCGGTGTTGTCTTCACCTTTCCATTCATATAAGTAGAGAACCCGGATACCACGTTGATTCATACTGTAAAAACGACGTCAAAAACTCGGAAAAAGGCAATCACATCAAGGCTACAGATGGTAAAAAGGCAGAGGTTCTGCGCTTTCAGAAACTATATACAATGCTTGAAACGGAAACATTCGCAGCCGCGAAAAATTCACCAGAAATTGAGGTAGCAAAATCGGTCATTTCACATGCAACGGCCTAATAGTTTAGTGCATTATTCCTATATTTACCTTAATTTCAAATTTGCCGCCGCTCTAGAACAGGTACAGTGAACTACCCTCCCCACTACATAGGAAAGATCAAACTTACCTTTATTCATGCTGCTAATCGTTTCCTTTTTCTTCCCGGCAATAAGCTGTAAAAGATGTGGGCATACGACCAGGGATACAGCTGATATCGCTGGTGTAGCGGTGAACGAAACAGCGTTGCTGGTGTAATATACGTAAGATTTTTTGTCCAGAAGACCAGGATTGTCTGGTCGAGCCCCGCCTGGCGCATGTGTCTTGTTCACAGCATAACATCTTGATGGCAGATCTATAGCCATTTAAATTCGTAGGAAAAAACGCGGTCTTCATTCTCTACATTTTGTCACAGCCACCGCAAGTGTGTAGGTTAGGTCAGACAAACCGCTAAACCAACAGATTAAGTGCAACGTCGGGGGCTTATCCAGTGTCCGTCACTTCTCATCACTTCGGAACTCTATCGATTGAACATGCCTCTGCGCGACGACTATATCGATTCCATCGGTTTGAGTTGGATGTTAGTTCCGAAGGAGCCGCTCTGCTTCTGTCGGCCAAGGCTAGCCGCGACTGCACATCTGTTCTCTATTTCTGCGTGCAGACTGTGCAACGCGGCTTTTTCCTCGCCATCAACCCTTCGAAGCCGCTCTTCGCTTCTCTGTCCTACTCTCCGTCTCCATCGCCTTCGAGTCTTCGTTACCAGTAGGTCTAATCCGCGTCTGTTTGCGCACATCAGCGGGGGACTCTCTGCACCGATTCGGAGCAAGGCACTCGACCTGCTCCGGCTCCGGCGAAGAGGAGTGTGCTCAAACACTCGCTGCACTGCGCTGCTGTGGCAGCAGCAGCAGCAGTAGCCGCCGAAGCCGCCGCAGCTTTTCTTGTCCCGTCAGAGACGCAGCGCCGAGCCGTCGGCCGAAGGCAGATCGAGTGCGTGGGAGGGTGAACGGATCTTTGTTGTCAATACCAGTGTAAAGATAGGCGAACGTACGAAAATATGAAGCGGGTGTCGTCGACGAGTAGCACGCCATGCGCGGAACCTGGCCTGGGAGGCACCAGCAGCTGGGCGGAGTGGAGGGCTTCACCGAGGCGTGGGCGTTGGTTCAGGCCCTCGCCACTCGCCGAGGAAAGTCCCACAGGCTACTACATGCTTCTAATGCGGTAACAGAGACTTCTTCCCACCGTTCTCCGCGCGACGAGCTGTCCAGCACACCCACCTAAGACACGACGTGTCCAGGGCTTCTGCTCAGTTCCCAGTTCTGCTCCGTGGGGGCTCCTCCTGGCTATGTGTAAGATGCGGGCGCCTTGCGGCGCGAGGGCGTCGTTCTGTGTGTGTCGTGTGGAGGCGTGGTCGACGGCGGCAGCCCTCGGTCGGTCGAGTCTGCACTACACACTTCACTAGATGTGCTATTTCTTGACGACCGGAGCAGCGGAGCTGCCGCTCCTGCTACAACTGAAGCTCCACGGCTGCTGCTCCCCCTCATTCGCCTGGTGTCGTCCTTATTTATTCGGCTTCTGACGCTCGGCCTCAACCTCCACGACTCACGGCTATACCGGTTCTCGCTTCGAGTTCTAATCGTCCGTTGGGGTAAGTGTGACTATCCAGCGGCACCAGCCTGACCGTCAGAGTCTTCTTTCAATTTCGGAAAGTTTCTTCTTCTCGTGTGATAGTAATTGTGTGGCGGTTTATGGCTCACGCACTTGTTCCCCAGGACTACCAGCATTGTCGCCGATTTTGTCAGGTGTCACAGTATAGGCGGAAAATCCCTACTTTGAACAGCATTTCCTAAATTAAGCTCTGCAGTCTACTCTACAGTAGCATTGCTTCTATGTCCTTCTGAAATAGGCCTTTTTATCCTATCTAACATCCATCAATATCACCTTGAAGAAGAGCAATAGTCAGCATTTTTTGTTCATTTCAAATTTGTTTTTATTTTTACAGGACCTCTAAATCTGACTAGACTGAACCGTTTATGTTTAAGTGTTTAAATGCGCGTTGTTCTAAGGCCGATTTGAGCCTACAATTTTAAAGATGTAAGCATTTTTATTGTATAGTTTAGAGGGCAGCATTCGATGTTACCCTTTTCAAGCGGCTCAAAAACGGCTTCAACCGGCCTTTTCACCGGGAATTCAACCTTTCACGGGAAAATGCCTCGTGTTCTATCTGCTCTACGGATCAGTGCACTCCGCTTTGCTTAAATCGCATCAGTGGCGATTTAGGCTTCCTTTTAAATACCAAACCTCTAGGAAGAATTACGCGGCTCGGATGCTGTTGATAACGAGGAGCTGTTCACGTAAAAGGTGCTGGTCTAAGCCGGGTTTTTCATAAATGAGTTCATATTCAGAAACCCCTTTGAAAGCGAAGGCCTTTTTGTCTATACGCCGTCTGAGGCTGCATTTTGATATTCAACACCAACAATCTGAGCTTCTTAAATTGCTAGGTATTTCCGCTCTACGGTGCCTTCCGTCTGGGAAGGATAAACCGCTGGCTTTCTCATCGGCTGGCTACAGCAAGTCATTGTATGGCCAAATACGCATTCAAATCGCCCCAGACAGCCCTCAGAAGTAGAATGCGTGGCGCATCCGAAAATGGAATAAGTAACGCCGTCGCCTTTATTCTTTATCCTTTATGGAGCCTTCCTTTCGCTGTAGTTTAACAACGTCAAAAAAATTAATCAGCGACAGAAATCGGCATGGTTTAGTGGAGGTCTCAGCCTGCTAGTTCCTCTGAATTGTTCGGTTTTTCAGTCTTTCAATGAGCATCGAGAACTCTTTGACCTTCACCTGTTGCCTACAGATTCTCGGCTTATTTGTTTGGTTCTGCATCTGCAGCCATCGAAGCTCCAAGAGCTGGAGTGAGCTTCATTTAAAAATGAACTAGTTATCCAATGTTGGGGAGGAAGATTCTGAATGCGCTACTTCAGTGACCTTATCACTCCCTAGCTGATAATGGTTTGCGGGAAATTAAAAGCCCAAAACGGCTCAAGGCGGATAAGCATGAAATTAAAGATTTATACTGCAATAGTGTGTTCTACAATAGTGGTAAACTGAGTTAGGTTATCTCTGACGTGCTTTGTTATCAAGGCAAAAGGATCTATCCTAATCGGAGGGGGCAAGTAGTGATTTGCGTCTCTAATCCCTTCGTTGAGTTACTATGTGCGACACCTTCAAAATCTGTTCCATGGTGGGAGGGGTTTATTTAAATTGATGTGGTTGCATAACATGGGATGATGTACACAGTTAACACTTAGAGGTTGCTCCCTCCCGATCTCCCATCCGCTCCGAGCCGCTTCACACCAAACTAAGCATGATTCGCGATCTACACTTCAGAGTTACGCCTTCTGTGCATCTCAAATCGAGGCAATGAGGCGTCGCCGTTCTTCGAGAATGGCGAAGGTAGTCGCAAAGGTTGATTCATCGCGTTCGCCTCCATCCACAGCTCGTGCTGTAGTCAAATACTAACCCCGATCGATCTGGAGCTAATCGATTTCGCCCTGAATGTCTCAGAATCTTAGTCAGCTGAACACTGCCACCGCCTTCGGTTTGTGACTAAGACTGGCTTAGACTGAAGAATGAGAATGACTAAGACTCCATTGCGTAGCGGTTCCTACTCGCTGGACAGCCAGCCATTTAAGGAATTCAGAGTGGTGGCTGACCACTCGGAGCCGAGGACCAATGGCAGTCGTCGCCGACTGAGATCTGATTGGACGGGCCAATTCGTTACCCACTAATCGGGCCATGTGCTCGCCAGACCAGGTCGGACTCGGGTCTTCAACGACTGCTGACAAGCGGCCAGACGTGGCCCAGACGTGAACCTTGCGTGATGTGAGGTCTGAGAGCGATAACAACATCGACGTAACAGGCCCCCAAAATGGATGGGCGCTGTTAGAACGGCTGACTGAATTGAGGATTCCTTAGGGTGCTTCGAACAGATGAATTCCTTAGAAGGGCCAATATTTTGTTTCTCATTGAAGACGTTGGTATCCCCTACCTTTGAGTGGTTTGGATCTGCCGTTGGTGACACCGCTAACACTGACACTCTACCTTGCCGCACGGCAGATTTGCTGTAAAACAGATCTACGCCATCGAAAAACAGTTCTACTCATGAATTCCTAACAGCTTACTACATCTGTCGTGCAGCTATGACCAATTGGTAGTGGTATTTATGGCTTGCAGTTGTGGAATTCTTATAAAAGTCGAAAAAAAACTAGAAAACTCATTGTTGAGATAGTTTTTGGTGGAGATTTCGTCAGATCTGTAATAAAGGGCCCTTCTGAAGGTCTAACTAGGAAAGAAGTTAGAAAGCGCCAATCGAAATCGTTGGCGAATCCATAACTGAATTGTATATTAAAAAACAGTCGATCTCAAGAAAAAGGCAGTAACGATAGGTAATGAGGAATGAGATGTCCCTGTTGCTAAAGTAGTTCTTGGCTGAGCTAAATGAAAAAAATGAAAATCAAATCTACTACACCCGCATCTTTAATTTTTTTCTTTTCGCCAATTTTTTGACAATGATCCTCGGTGGAAGAGACATATTTTAATGGCTAGAAAAGGATTTATTGAGAAAGACCTGAATGACGTACTTTTTTTGTGTTGGACTCCCCAACGATGGTCACCACCTATACTTAAACAGTGATTAGAATCAGCAGCCATTTCGGATAGAGGGGATGGAGGACAACACCGTAGATTCTTCACTTGCCGCTTGCTGCTGCTCTTGCATACTTGTTCAGCTTTATCTTATAAAAATGTGATATCTCTTCTTCTTCTCCCTAAAGAGGACCAAGTTAATTTTGAGAATAAGATTCTGGTTGAAGCTGTTCGCTAAAGTTGGTGCAGCAGATTTATTCCCGCTTACGTTTTGGCGTTATCGCCTTCTTCAAAGCCTTGAAAAGTGGAGGAGACGTCAAGAAACTATTCGCCGGAACACCATCTCATTTTAGGACAAAAAGGACAAAGGACGGTGTTAGTCAATCCCTTCTTGTGATGCGTCTCATATTCCATTTGACAGCAAAAAAAAATTAAGAGGGTAAAAAAGCCGATTTCGATAGCAACAGGAAGTTCTGAACGTCCGCCGGTCATCCTTAGTTGGAGAGTAAACATTGAATCCGACGCCGAATCGATTAATTTCCATCGAAACCGTCATTTTTCAATCCCGGTTAGAAGGATTGCGCGGGTAATGGCATTTTTGAAAGGCCCCGGAACTTGGGATGATTCAGATAGGAGCAGCTTTGACAGGAAGGATTTTCAGATCACCGATTTAGCATCGGATATCCGAATCGGATATGACATCCGATTTCTGATTTAGGCAAGTTTCCGAAAATTCCATCTGTTGAAAGTCACCTCTATCTGAATTGCACCGAGGTCCGTGCTTTTTAAAAGTCATATTGTTTGCACATTCCTTTTAACCGCGGTTTGAAAAATAACGAATCCGAATTGTCAGAACCGGCGTCGGATCCAATGTCTACTGGAAACAGGTGAACCATGACTGTACTACCTGTACTCGCGTGACTTCGGTCCAATGAGGAGGGAAACCCATAAAACCGGTTTTGGTGTCAATAGCACCTTCTGATAGAGGCCTTGAAACTGAAGCTTTCTTCCAGATGTGGAGCCTGTTTATCGGGCACAATACTCGCTTGACTTTGGTCCAATCAGGTAGGAAACCTATAAAAAGAATAGTGGGCTCAGTTTAAAGGTTAGGTAAATTTTAAAATTTGCAGTATATTGCAGAAAGCACACTTTTCAGCGGCGAAGACCAAAAGATCAATCGGGATTTTCGAAAATCGCTAAGAACTGAACTTCTACCACGGGAATAGGAAACAGCCGTGAAGGCCTTCCTCCTCGCTTCTTCAAATCGCCACTAGGCAACATGTCGTCGAAGAGGCCCGTCCTCTAAAGCAACACTGCTGAGACTAGAAGCCCCTCGTCTATTTCTATCCGATGAGCGTGGTGCATGTTACAACAGCAGGTGCCTCCGCCGCCACCGCCGCCGCCGGAGGAGGAGTGCGTTCCTCCGGCTGGGGCCGCCTACTCCTCCCCCCTCGGCTGCGGTGTGGCCCCGTCGGCCGCGGACCTCTGCCGGCCGCGTGCTTTACCACTGCTGTAAATGACGTTGTAAAAGCATACACACTGAGACCGAGCGAGCGCACGCGAGAGGAAGAGAGAGGGCGGCGGACTCGGAGGGCGAACAGTCCGACTGTGATGGCCCTCGAGCAGGCATCGTCGTCGTCGTCGTCGTCGGGCCAATGCGCTTTTTAGAGCGCTGAGTCATTAGCGGGGCACCATATGCCGGCACTCACAGGCACTCGCTGATTTACGGTCCCCCGATCACCTAGGTCTCGTCGGACACCCTCCTCGCTCCGTATCTGAAGGCGTGGTGATCATTTCGAGCTTTGAGAACTAAAGCTGTGATGAGGTGCTTCATTGGTGCTCCATTTCTGGAGTCCAGTCGCTACATATATGAAGCCTTCCATAATTTACCGTATATGTATATAATTGCAGGATAAAGGATAAAGGACGGTGTTATTCAATCCCTGTTGGGAGGCGCCGCGCATTCTACTTCTATGGAGGATGTCGTGGAGGCGATTTGAATGCGTATTTGGCCATGCAATGGCTTGCGGTGGCCAGCCGATGAGCATGTCAGCGGTATTCTTTCCAGACAAATCTGGTACCAACTCACCAACCCTGAGTGATGGAAGGCTTGGTTGGTCCGGAGTGAGTATAGGTAGAGATACCGTAAGGGAATCGTGCCCACTATCCGCAGTGGGTAGCCGGTAGGATTCCTATTCATGAAAGGAATCAAAGGTAAGGTGGAACTAAGCCTCTTGCGAAAACAGCTGATCTCACGGGGCGCGGAATACCCGGTGGTATGAGGATAGACCTACGGCGATCGTCGAGTATTCTCTACGCACTGATATAACCACGATGTGGCGGGTAAGGTTTATCGTGAATGCCTGCCTCATCATGGGTACGTCTACAACCTATACCCCGCATGCCTGCGGGAATAAGCATTGATGAATTCGGATGAATAGAAAGTGTGATTGGGTGCACACGACGTCTTCTATTTCTACTTCTACCGCGGCACTCGTGCCCACTACCATTGCAAAAGTTGATCATAATAGCCAAGTGAACTAAGGTGACATTGACCCACTCCTTCAAGCTTACCAATATCTAACGTGTTCCTTATGTCGCGTAATAAATAGTACAGTATGCTATAAAAGGGGATGAGGAAGGAGACAGGATGGTGGTACTGAATCCCTTTTGGGATGCGCCACGGAGGCAATGACTTGCGGTGGCCAGCCAATGAAAAAGTAAGCGCTTTACTCTTTCCAGACCAGTCTGGCGCCAATCACCGACCCCGGAAGGATGGAAGGCTTGATTGGCGTGGGCGTGAAATCCGAAGCAAGAACCTGACGTGGGGTGTATGCGACAGCCGGCACCTCCTCCGACTGCGCCCCAGGATGAAAAGGTGATACAAAATCAGGTTAGCGCAAAAGACTGCAGCAAAAGTTGGTTTTTAAAACTAACAAAAGTGACTTCTTCCATGACTCGAATAAGGAGGAAAGTGCTTCTGTCTCACAGCGATTTAGTAATTCACTCACTGAAAAAGTGTTATTTATTTCATCCAAATATTGTGTCGTCTTTTTTTAAACTTTGTTGGTAGATAACTTTTCAAATGACATTCCTGTTCAAGAAAGTTTTTTAACTTATAGTTGAATGTTTTCGGCAAAGGATTGAGAAATCATGCAGAATTCCTCTCACTTGTCCCTATTCCTTCACGGTGAGCTAATTGTTCGAGAATTCCTTCACTGCTAGCAGACAGTGTCTAAAATAGCTTACTCCTCTTACAGCAATGTACTTGTTCCTGTTTTGCATCTTAAAGTACAACGTTGCTAAGCAAGCAAGCGCTTCTCCTTAGAATCTGACATTTTGAAGTTCAGCGTTGAAAGAGATGTTTGACGCAAACTAATTAACCGATGATGAGAAGTCCACTATTGTCTGCGAAATGTTATCTGAACTTTAGCCCTTCAGTTTTATTTATTTACTCGTTTATTTATAAATCCCTTTCCAAGAGCATCACCAGACGAAAGAGCATCTTGTAAGTAAACTCAAACCACAAAAATCAAATTTACAAGTTCAGAGTAACATGCTGTCCAACTAGAAGAACATTCGAGACGAGCAACTCGTAAACTGCTCCCGGTTTTGCTTCATTAACTTAGCAAAGTGGTACCCATTAGACCACATGGTGTAAAAGGAAGTTTTCCAAGACGTTGCCTCACAAGATACACAAGATACAGAAAATTTCGCCAAGAAGCCTAAGTAGAAGATTC
Source organism: Heligmosomoides polygyrus bakeri (assembly GCA_947359475.1). Classification (NCBI taxonomy): domain Eukaryota; kingdom Metazoa; phylum Nematoda; class Chromadorea; order Rhabditida; family Heligmosomidae; genus Heligmosomoides; species Heligmosomoides polygyrus. The sequence continues at coordinate 85,988,086 of OX375869.1, read as the reverse complement.
GAGCGCTGAGATGATGTGGCAGATGCATACGAAATGAAGGAAATTGAGGTTTTTCTATTCACATCCTCCTCGATTTGTACATCTCATGTTTCCAAGAGCGGACAGCGAAGCCTCAAAAACTTACATTAATGGATGTCATTTTAAAAGCCCTATCAAAGAGCTTGGGGGCGCGTGTAGTCGGAGGAGGCGCCGACTGTGGCCTGTACCCGGTACCAGGTTCCTGGTTCGAATTTTCCGCCCACGCCAACCAAACCTTCCATCCCTCCGGGGTCGGTGAATTAGTACCAGACTTGTCTGGGAAGGATAAAGCGCTGACTTGTTTATCGGCTGGCCACCGCAAGTCATTGTATGGCCAAATACGCATTCATGTTGCCTCCACGACATCCCGTAGAAGTAGAATGCGTGGCGCATCCCAAAAGGGATAGAGTAACGCCGTCCTTTATCCTTTATCAAAGAGCTTTGCAGGCTGTTCAAGAACCCACGCAGGCATCCAGTTGCCACGCCCAGTTACTACGGAAACTCGGTGACTATTGAAGCTTCCGAACACTGATTTTTGCCTCCTTCTCATAATTGGGGTGGTGAATGTTATAAGACTTCCTTCGCCTTCAAGTTGACAACGGCTCCATACTGTCATTTTCGAACGAAGCAATAATTAACAGATGTATTTGGGCACCCTTCGGTTTACAGGTTATTCATTCAATCCGGTTTCTAATGCTGCATTTGGTCCATCTGAAGCAAGAGCTACAGAACGTCGTCGCGGTGCAAGTTCAGAAGTAGGAGTTCGCCCTAATTTTCCTCATAGAATCCAGGGAATTCATCCAAAACCCGTTGACCTGAATATCTTCCACTGAAATCGGATGTTTACGTGCTGTAACCGCATGGGGAACTTTCTTCTGTTTGGCTAGAGTACCACTGCTAGTTATGGAGACGTTCGGGGTAGACCCCTGTCCAGACTTGTACTGTCGTCGCTCATCTAACCATAAGAGCTGCTTCTGTCGCTCAGTGGCGACGGAAGCAGCCACATTCAAGTTCTAACTCGATTTATTAACCCGCTCTCTACATTTTGAAATCGTTCAATCAACGAATCGACAAGAGCTATTCCAGATTTAGCTTTTAGTTGGAACAGATCCGAAAACGACTGCTGCTCTGACATTGTTCAGATACCCACTTTTCTGGGCTCCAAACTGCTCTGATTCCGAGTGTCACTTATATCTGTTTTCTTTTGAAGTTTCAAGGACATTTCCCTTGCTCTCCTCGTTCTAGACATTTAGTTTCCTCTCGGACTGAGCTCTAGGTCTAATAATAGAAGCGAGCATGCTGCGCTGTTTTTGTGGCTGCTGGTGCTCATCAGGACGTCGAACAGCGTTACAGTCGACCTCGCATCTGCAACCAAAGACTTTAGTTGCATGTTGTTGAGCTATAGAACTCTTCAAAGGTTCCTCGGCGTTAGAAGAGATTGGAAGAGATCTTTTTTAGCGAAATAGCTGCAGCTCAATTATTTGTGGAGAATTCGATAACACGGTTGGTTTCGTGTACAAGTGCGCTACTTCTCTTATTTGAAGCCTCTACCAGAAAGCGTTCAAAAATAAGAATTTATTCAATTTTAGCTTAAATGAATTGATTGAATAGGGCAAAAATTAGAGTTTGTTTTGGCGTTTCCTCTAAAGGGTTTATTTCTTACAACGTTTTACCTGGTTACTCTTAAGCGAAGCGAAAGATTCAATAAGAGAAAATTAAAAACTTATATGCGTTGAAATAAATTTAGTTAGAGATTTTTATTTAATATTGATTGTGTCGTTCAGATAACTGATGCGTTTTCTACCCGAAGAATAAGTTAAGTTAAAGAAAAACGATAACGACTACCATCAGACAACATTTCAGTTGATTACGCCACGCATTGAACTTCTTTGGGATATCGTGGAGGTAATTTGAGTATGAAGTTGACCTAGACAATGACTTTGTTTCATGTCGCGAAGATGGGCAGCATTGGAAGCTGATGGTGCACCTGCCAATTTCAACGAAGCAGGGCACTGGTCGATGGCACGCCAGCCAATCAGAATGCTGATTCTACACATTCTCACATCCATCCGAGCTTCCACCTTTGGATGCTGCCAGTGTTCTCGACATGTACCGTGACTTTTGTGGTCAGTCATTGGACAAGCCTCTTCACTATTCCTCCCAGACACTCGTCATCTCGTCTACTATCATCTCATCGACCCCAAGCAGATGAGAGCGGGATCCGAGTCTTGAATCGATTTGTGGTGCACGCGAGAGCCAGCGCCTTCTTCTACTGCGCTTCAAATTGTTGCAGTATTGCTCGTCTTTTGTCTTATGAGGTTTCGCTACCAGTGCAGGAAATTGATAAGTATAGAGGCTGCTGGCACCCGAAGGTCGAAATGTCCTAGTCCTTAAAGTGCCGCAATTTTTTTTACTATTTTTTAAAATTACTTTTCAGAAAGATGTACTTCAACAGTCTACGGAGGTAAACGTTACTAGTCGAGCAGCTGTGTTGCAACGTGTTTGAGCTTACTTTTCCTGCATGTCCCTTAGCCGTACTGATTATTTGTTATAGAAAAATTTGCTCTAGCAGTAATTATCGTCTACATGGCGAGGCGGGACACCAGACGAATCAGAACGCAGGGGCTGCATGCGGTCGACCCTGATTGGTTGGCGCTTTTCTGAGCCGGAGCTCTCATCGGTTGTGATTAGGTGGCGCGGTCCCATGGACCATCTAGGCCACATTAACGACTACTACCTCAAGTGCCTTAGACTTAAAATCTGCCTTCATTAAAGTAAATGTAGCTGACGACTAGGAGATTTTGAGGCGTATCTCCTCTCGGCCTAGTAAATAATCCAGAAAGAATCAACCGCAGGCGTAACAGTGTTGTCCACAAGCAATGCCCGATTTACAGGCTGTTCGCCGTTCATAGGGGAGCGGGTGTGAACGGAGAGTGAGCGGCTGCTGTTCCATGGACGTTTTTGGCTGTAAAAGGCAACTACAGGACCAGGCCTGAGGAGCCGCCTATTGTTGTTCAGAAACGTCGACAACAGGCGGGCGGCGATGATTAATACAGACGGCGTGCCATGGCCAAAACTCCGATGACAAGACGCTGGCTGACTGACTGATCGAACCTTCGCTCACTCCGTGGACGATCACGACGTCTTCACGGTTGCACCCACTTCGCACCTCTTCAGTTGCTCCAATCGTCGTCAATACTCCTCATTCTGCCGATCAACTTACCGCCAGCTTATCGATCGCCCCCCCCCCCCTCCCCCATCCTTCCCACTCGTTTTTCTTCCACCAGCTTCCGACTTCGTGCTTCTTTGCATGCCCATACTGTATTTTGATATGGAATGTAAAGAAGTATGTAGTTTGGCTACTGGAACTTTGCGACCCCTCTGTCCTTTCTTTTATCAGCTTTTTGAATATCATTTCTACTCTCATATTTTCAGTTGTACGACCTTCTCTCTTTCGATTATGCATGTGCTTTCGCCAACGCATTCTAATGGAGCTCGTGAATTCAGCTGAGAGGACTGGAACGAATGGATCCTGCTCTTCAAGACTCCGTCTGATTTATAATAGATGCTCATTCCTTCACTTTCACTCATTGTTAGCCGTCTGATTCGATCGGACCGAAAGTTGCCGTCGTTTCCAACTTTCTGATTCAAAAGATCATATCATGTTCAGTGTTAACAATCTCAATAAAGGTAAAGGCTCCTAGGTTTGGCATACATCTGTAGAAGAACGCAGAGAAAACGGTTTTATATGAGTAGCTAACTGGAGTCGCGTGGCAGCGCAGCTGGAGAAGGTGACGGCTGTCGTGTGCACCCAATACCAGGTGCCTGGTTCACATTTCCCGCCCAGGTCGACCAAGTCTTCCATCCCTTCGGGAATTCGGCGATCTGATACCAGACTTGTCTGGGGAAGATAAAAGGACACTGACTTGTACATCGGCTGACCGCCATAAGTCATTGTATGGTCAAATAAGCATTTAAGTCTCCTCCACGACATCCGATAGAGGTAGAAAGCGTGGCGCATCCCAAAATGGATTCAGAAGCATCGTCCTTTATCCGTTATGCTAACTAATTGAGCTGTTAGACCTCTCAGCTGGACTGCGCCTTTGAACTCCTCCTGTTCCCTTTTGTTAGATTTCTTTCCCTTTCTTTTTTCTCCTTCTATTTCTGTTAGATTTCTTAGGTTAGTTTTTTAGGTTTAGTTCCACCTCTTCTGCGGTATACGCCTATTAGTAAGAATTTCCACCAAAACCTATGTATCCTAATGATAGCTTGTTTGTATCGAAATTTGTGAACTTATGCAGCACACCCGCAGACGTTTTGGTTGAAAATTGAAGTTAAATCTAAAAATCAGAAATATACAACTGTCCATGAATTACGCACGATAAATTAAATTTTTACACTCAAAAATGTTTTAGCCTATCAGCCTATGAGATTGTGCTGGATGGAGTTGTCGATCGATTGGTTAAGAACTATTTGTCTGAAAATGGCGAATTTCCACCAGGTTTTCGTATGCTAGTTTTGGTCTCTTCTCAAAAACACCTGCTCTTATCGATTAGCTAACTTTTTAGATTAACTCTCCAATAAAAACCTTCACTACTAGACCACCAATTAGTAAAAATATAGCCTAGCAATTTGCGATGCTTTGAATGGGCCACTTGTTAATTTATTTAATTATTTATCACACTATATAATAACGCGCTAAGTGATGAGTCATAAAATAGCAGGGAAAAATAAGGAGAAACTCGGGGAGGGGGAAAGGAAAGGGGGAAATTACGGCGTCAAAATAGTGAAAAATAGCCAGACGTCTTCCACCTGAATGGGAACTTCAGCCCTGGGGCAATCGAGGTCGCTGAACACGAATCCGAAGTTCGTTTTCGAAATATTGATCGCCATCAATCGATACTAACCAAATAATCGATTTTTTGTAGATATCGTTCAGGCGGTCCGAATCTTTAGCCCTGGGGGTACGGTCGATTTCAGAATTTAACATGGGTGCTGCTGCAGCCGAAGAAGTGCAGCCTCCTCCTGGCACAGCGACAACTGAGCTTCTGGATTCGGAGGACGGGTCTTCCGAGCTTCTGGAGCCAAAAGACGGGCCCCCTACGTCGCGCAACAAGCGTCCTGGTTCTGAGTCGTGTCACCGACGTCTGCCGTGAGCATGTTAGGACCACTAAGGGGTTGTGGAGAAGGGATGTAAGGGGACCTCCAGGGTGAACCAGGAGAGCTACCAGGAAGGAAAGGAGCAACCTGGAGAAAGGACCAGGACGGGGAATCCAGCAAGAAGAGACCAGTAAGGGGTCAATAGTGGAAACAAGGAAGTGGGCCAGGAGTTTGGACCAGGAAGATGGAGGAGGGAGAGCGGGGGGGGGACAGAAGACCAGTAAAGGCTTACCTGCAATTAAATCCAGTTAGAAGAAACGAGTGAGAGGGAACCTGGCGTCCAGATGCGGACGGAAGGTGTGTCAACGGTATCTGGAAACACAAGCTGTTGGGCATGAGAACGCTTGCGGAGGAGCCACATGAGGGCAGAAGCGCAGCCCAAACCAATGGCGTTACTGGACAGTCCGGAGAGATGTCTGTAATGAACGCACGAAAATGGTGAACGGCATGATGCCAATAAAGTACGCAGCAGGTACTAGATGTTAGCATATTTTGACGCTTACAAAGACTGCTTTCCATAGGTCAGTGATGTTGCAAAGTCGCGCGAGTGCGAGACACGACGTTAGGCGTGTCTGAGTACTTGTCTATTTATAGCGTGGATCAAAGTCTAGCATCAATGATATCAAAAACGGACGAACCGCAAAAACATTTCAGCACAAAACACAGAAATCACTGTTAAACCATGAGTGACTACATAGTAGCATGTCCTCTAGCACTTCCCGGTATTCAACATGTAGTAGACCTTCTACACACTTGCACAAACAGCCTTGCCAAATCCTCGTACTTGCCAAGTAATAAGTTGAATTAATTGAGAACCCTGTAGGTTAAAAAATTGGCCTAATCCGTGACTTAGGAATCGACACTCGAAGTTTAAGCTTTCCTCTGACGGATTTTGTCAGCATCCCATCAAAATAAATCTGCCGGATTTGTTTATTTACTTATTTATTTGTTCAAAGACGTGTCATACAATACACATGGATTGAAATAAAGGAAAGAAATCAAATGAAACCAGGACATATCAAACTCGAGATTCAAGCTCAAACTCGAGAGATCAATACAACACAACACTGAATTAGCTTAAACGAACAAATCTACGAGCAGTAAATTACCTAAGAGCCGGAAGTGGCATCTGTGTGGCATCTTCGGATTCACCAAGCATGCAGTTGAGTTCTCTGAGATTCCTATAGGTGAGAAGCTTGACCTAGCCTAATTCCTTGCAGCAGAGACATGGACTCTAAGTTTCTCTTTTCTATTTCTAGATAGTAGAGACTTGGAGAATGGCAGCGGGTCAACTGTAAAGGTTTTAGTCAGAATAGAACATGAGCAAATCAGCCTTTTTGATTGATAACTTCTTGGAAGGGCGCGTGTAGCGCAGTCGGAGGAGGCGCGACTGTCGCGTGCACCCGATACCAGGTTCCTGGTTCGGATTTACCGCCCAGGCCAACCAAGCCTTCCATCCCTCCGGGGTCGGTGAATTGGTACCAGACTTGTCTGGGAAGGATAAAGCGCTGACTTGTTCATCGGCTGGCCACCGCAAGTCATTGTATGGCCAAATACGCATTCATGTCGCCTCCACGACATCCCGTAGAAGTAGAATGCGCTGGCGCATCCCAAAAGGGATTGACTAACGCCGTCCTTTATCCTTTATCCTTTAACTTCTTGGAAAGAATTTGTTCTTGTCCAACCATTCCTTGAACCTTCTTTTTTTGTGGCGCAGAATCCCTTTTTTATAAAGTTCAACTTAAAACGAGGTACGTCCTTCTCATTGTAATTTGGAAATTCAGAGAATGTCGTGCCGTTATTGTCCACATATATGAAAGCACTAGGTCATGGGGTACAGACTAAACCGAGTTCTTCTTTATGTTTACAGACTATACCAGTTCTATGTACTTTTCATATGAAAAACAAAAAATAGAAGGGTAGTTCGCTAGAGTGCCTACGACTATGAAAATGAATTTTGGAAAAATCAATGCGGCTTTATTCTACTTGTCCCGTTGAACGACACTGTATTCAGAGCTAAGCATCTCTTCAATTTAGAATGCCGCACCTACAGTTCAAAGTATCGGGTGCAAGTTTTTCACTGTTCGCTTCAACACTTCCGAATTCCCTTTTATTGCGGAGCTGAAGATCAATCAAATTCGATGCAATTCTGGCAAAGCGTTTCTATGCTTTAAGCTAAACTACTCCATTACAACAAAATCGGGCTTTCCTTCTGACACAAGCATTGACATAAATTCGTCTACTTATTTGGAAGACACATCCTCTATATTGGAGGCCTGTTTACAATTTTATATTTTCTGCACGCAGTAGTATTCAAAACCGCACAACCAGTCCAGGAAGAATAATCACAAGCAAAGCCGCAAGGCACTAAAATACCGAAAAAATTCCGGTTTCACCTAATTTATTTAGGTTGATCAAAAAGGGAGCAGGATGTTAAAACTGCGTCTTTGAGTATTCTTCTCGTTTCAGAGACGTGTCTTCGACTTCATGGGCATATGCACTAGGGCATGGAGCCAGGGTATTCGAATGTGGCAGCTTCGGCTCTGTATCAACGCCATCTTAACAGCGAAATTTGGGCTTTGGCTGTGAAGAAATGGCATTCGTTGTGCCAAGCTCTGCACGCTACAGGGGTCGAGTCCGTGTTTCTGCCGGTTATGATTTCCCAGCATGCCTTCTAACTCGTGATGCAGAAGGTTCCCCCTCTGCTAGCCAAACTAGGCTACTATACAATACTAGTGGGGGTCTCGCCGCCCTAGAGTGATTCGTGTGGTGAAGGATTAAAAACTGAAGAACGACGATAATCAATGCGCTTTTGGGATGCATCACGCATTCTATTAGGTTGATCGAAAAGTCTTGCAGCACTTTACGCTACTGCCTGTTAAATTTGCTGAAGCTCTTACAGTATTGATCTTGTGTGGTGACGTCACAGAACATTCTCGAAGTCTCCTCAAGCGTACTATGTAAGGCCTCGTCGAGTAGGAATACAACAACAATGTCAACGATAAGCAGCAGCATCCTACGACCTATCGTCTACTACGAATTCCTGCAAGGCCATTCCGCAAGGACTGCAGCCTCCAACATCTGCGCTGCATTCAAGGAGGAAGTCATTCACTATTCCACAGTGGCCCGTTGGTATCAGTGTTTCAAGGCTGGATATTGCTCTCTCGAAGATCGACCTCGTTCCGGACGCCTCTCTGTTGTGGAAGAAGACAGCGCGAAGCCTTCAAGGTGAAGCCAAATAAAACCACTCGCGCATCGGCGGCGACACTTGGGTGTACGCAAAGCACCGTGTGAGGCAGCTAGGCAGTTAGAGATCCTTGGGTACCGCAAAGTTTTGTCGTATTGGGTACCACATGAGCTGCGGGACTCTGCCAAGGCATGCCAACTCAGTGTTGTTGAGTCGTTGCCTCTTCACCCGCACAGAAAGGACTTTCTGAAGGGCATTGTTAGTGGTGATGAAAGCTGTAACCACACCCGCAAGAGCCAATGGCTCGCACGCGAAGAACCGGCTCCAAGACAACCGAAACGTGGACACCACGAGAAGAAGGTTCTTCTGTGTTGCTGTTGGACTCAGAAGGCATGCTTTACTGGGAGTTGCTGGATAGTGAGACCACAGTGACAGCATCTGTCTACGCTGCCCCTACCCAGCTCCAGAGCTTGGCCGACGGCATGCGCCAAAAATGTCCGGAATGGGAAGATTTCTACCTGGTGCACGACAACGCGCGTCCTCATGCCGCAAAAGTGAGTCGCGAGAAAATCATGGAGTTAGGCTGGGAAGTTCTGCCCCATCCGCCGCACTCTCCAGACCTCGCTCCTTCTGACTACCACCACCTGTTCAGAGCTGTGAAGCAGCATCTTCGAGGTAGAGGGTTCGATGATCGACGTCAACTGGAAATGGAGGTCTCTGAATTCTTTTCCTCACAGCGCTCGGAATTCTGGCGGAAAGGAGTTGAAAGGCTGCCTGAAAGATGGGGCAGGATCTTAGACTTGGATAGGGAATATATCGTGGACTGAGTTTTTGTATATTGTATTATAATGTATTGTGTTGTAATAGTGTTGTGCTAGTGTTGAAAGACTTTTCGATTAAACCAATATCATGAGTGTAGCTACTTGTATTAGAAAGTAGTGCACTTCCACGTAAAACTATCGAAAATTCCCCTTTGGCTCGCGGTGGTGCACTACCATTCCGAAGTGGCTAAATTACTGAAGATTGGTGATAGAACATTCGGCATTATAGTTTCGTGTAGGGCAATTTGTAGAGCCTTTTCAAGAGCGAAAATTAGATGAATGGACAACAGAACTAATAATTCGCTGAGCCCACACGATCCAGCAACGAGCTGGAACAAATGCAATATTCAGTCGTGAGTGCAACTCGTTGTTGTGAAATATGTAGCTTTTAGAAAACAACAAGAAAAGTTCTACAAGCCCACAAATGAGGCGAAAATTCAGCTACAAGAAGGAGAGCGTAAATAATAATAAACATTAAACAAAGTAAGCGCACTTGGAGCGCTTCGCCCAGGCTGGGTATTCAGCCACCGCTTCATTCGATGAAAAGTTTCTCAACGCTGTGCGATCCCAGAAACGTCAAAATAGTAGTGTGCTTAATACTACCTCTGGGAAGCATGACGATATGCAAACAATGGCTACTCACGGGAGCTCTTTGTCTTACACGATTTTCTAAAATGTCTCCCTCACGCTAGGCTTTTGTGTAAAAAGAGTGAAAATCAGTGAAAAATTTGGTTCGATGGGCGCAAAAATATAGCGCCGTATTTTCAGGACCCAATGGAGCTGTTTCAAATCAACATGCACATTCCGTTAAAGCGTCGATTCTAACAGCAAAAAGAAAAGGACGTGGTCGCGGTTCTCCGTCCATCTGCCCAACATCGTACCTGCCAAAGACTGGCTGTAAAACTCCTACAACTTTAAATTTTTAGTCCTCGTTGTTTACCATCTTAAAGAAAAGTTCTGTTACACATAGCATAGGAAAATATGATCCAATATCTTCTCTGTGGCAAATGAGGGGTAAAGTTCCGCAAGAGGCAGCTGCAAAGTTGCCCACATGATCTGAAGGCTCTTATCAATCCTGTGGTGGTGCCTTAATAATAATACCGCTCCACCATATTCCACAACCATGGGGAAGTAGTGCTTAAAGTTGTACCAAATTTGGTGCTTTCCTAGCCTTTTTATACGTATAACAAGGGAACTGCCTGAATGGTACCCGTAACGGCAAGAACGAATGCTATAGGAAGAATCCCGTCCTCCAAATAGTAACAGAACATGTTTTGTTTTTGCCGAATCCTTGAGGCAAACGAGTTGGAGGGTGTAGTGGTTGAAGGTCCGGAGAGCGAGCTTACCACGGCAGCGCAAGATGCAAGCGTCGTGGATTGGGTGGCGCAGTAGTAGTTGGGCTGCCTCATGGTCTTGACGTCGAGGGTTCGGTTCCCGTCGTCGGTTTTTTGCACTTCTACCATAGTATCGCATTTCCATAGAGATTTCCATATCTGAACTTTTTTGTAGTTCGCTGCGGTAAAATGTCTTCCCTGCTTATTCCTTGTCGACATTTCGTGATGCACCAGCAATGCCCCAAATATGCAAAATACTATGACATATTAAGCTTCCACGGATCTCCCTCGATAGAGAGCCTTCGGGCTCTCTTGTTAAGAGGGATCTCGGGCCGCTTGTCGCAGGGCCACGTGGCGCGTCCCCGGGTGGTGGATAGGGGAATTAAACGCGAACCAAATGCGACCGTGTACTGCCCAGAGACGCAGGTGGGATGCAGGGGATGGACTCCTTGCTCCTGCTGTGTCGGGTCGATGCGTTCCTTGTGCGTGGGAGCGGCATGTTCGTGCACAGTGTGCGTGGATGTGTCCGTGACTGTGCGGATTGTAACTGTGTCGGCTCGGCCAAAAGCTTGCACTCGGTAGACTGGGAGTACATGTAAGGCGATTCGAGGCCGCCTTAAGTCTCGCCCCGTCCCTTCGGGCAGTCTGGCTGGCTGCCCGGAGTACCCCGCCCGCACGACAGAGCCTGACTAGCTACCCGTGTTGTATTCCAGTCAAACACAGCAGCACTAAAGGGCCTCATTCCCCTGACCCCGAAAGAGCCCCCATTTCTGCAGCGATGGGAAGGACGAGTACGGAGAGGCTGCTAAAATCTCAGGGCCTAACCAGGCTGCGCAAACTGAGAAGGACTAGGATGACGATCTGTACTTACAACGCCCGCACGCTTGCGTCGGAAGCATCCGTCGAGGACCTGATGATGCAAGCCAGGAAGATCAAGTACGACGTCATCGGACTGACCGAGACGAGAAGACACCACCCCCTACATGCCGCCTACGACTCCGGAGAAGAACTGTTCCTCGGAACATGCGACAGCAGGGGAGTAGGCGGCGTTGGTGTCCTCGTCAACACGCACTTGGCCATGAACATCGATTCGTACGAGTCTCTGACAAGCCGAATCGGACGTCTGCGACTGAAGCGATGTGGCTCCGTGCCAGCCTTGACTGTGTTCGTCGCGTATGCCCCAACATCCGACTACGACGACGAAGACGTCGAGGCCTTCTACGTGGAGCTGGAGAAGTTCTATAAGGAAGATCACACCTTCTACAAGGTGATCGTCGGCGACTTCAATGCCAAGATCGGGCCACGAAGGTCGCTGGAAGAACTTCACATCGGAACCCACGGTTTGGAGTGGAACGAGCAAGGTGAAAGGCTGTCTGAGTTTATCATGTCGACCAAGACCATCCATGGAAACTCGCAGTTCCAGAAGCCTCCCTCCCTACGATGGACCTGGGAATCCCCCGGTGGCCAGTTCCACAACGAGATCGACCACATCATCTTCAATCGCAAGTATTGCCTGACCGATGTCTCCGTTGTCCCCAAGTTCTACACGGGATCGGACCACCGCCTCCTTCGCGCGAGGTTCCGCTTTTCGCGTCAAGGAGAGAAGGCCGCGAAGTTCAAGAAGAGGAGTCCCAGAACGACCATCAACTGGGATCTCTACACCTCTCTTGTCGGCCTTTGGGAAGATGCCGTCATGGACAACGTCGACGAGGAATACGATCGCTTCGTGCACCATCTCCACGATAGTGCTAAGGGAGCCGAGAGCTTGAAGACCACCAAGAGACGCCTGTCTCCGGAAACTCTCGAGCTGATACGCCAACGTGGAGCAGCACGAGCGTCAGGCAACTATCAACTGACGTCCGAGCTTGCAAAGCTATGCAGAGCGGCGATAAAGGAAGATCTGAAGGAGAGAAGGGCGGAAGTGTTGGCTGAAGCAGCAGAGGCAGGGCTGAGCATCCGCAATGCCCGCCGGAACTTCGCCAACTTCAAGACCAAGATGACCGCTCTCCGACGTCCTGACGGAACCGTCACCTCTTCCAGAAGGACCATGGAGAAAGTCATCCACGACTTCTACTCCGATCTCTTCGATAGCCACGTCCACCTGCCCCTACGCCATCTTCCGCAGGATGGATACGTCATCCCCTCTGTTCTCCCTTCCGAGATCCGACACGCCATCTCGTCGGTGAAGAAACGTACAGCACCCGGTCCTGACAGGATCAGAGCTGAACACCTGAAGAACCTCCCGCCAGCGCTCATCAACACCTTGGCGCGGCTCTTCACACGCTACCTGTCCGAATGCAAGGTTCCATCTCAGTGGAAGACCAGCAAGACCGTCTTGCTGTACAAGAAGGGAGACGTGCACGACATTGGCAACTATCGCCCGATCTGCCTGCTGTCCGTAGTCTACAAGCTGTTCACTCGAGTCATCCTGAATAGGATTAGTAGAACGCTGGACGAAGGACAGCTATGCGAACAAGCAGGATTTCGGAGAGGATTCAGCACGATCGACCACATACACACCATTACGAAGCTCATCGAAGTGTCGCGAGAGTACAAGCTGCCGCTGTGCCTTACGTTCATTGACCTGAAGAAGGCATTCGACTCCGTCGAGACTGAAGCGGTCATGGAAGCCCTGCTCACCCAGGGCGTTCCTACTCAGTACATCAGAGTCCTTCGAGAGCTGTACAGTGGATTCACGACCAAGATCTCACCATTCTACAACGACGTCGTCATTGACGTGAAGAGAGGGGTTCGACAAGGGGATACCATATCCCCGAAGCTCTTCAGCGCCACCCTCGAAAACGTCATGCGCGAACTAGAATGGGATGACATGGGAGTGAAGGCCGACGGCCGGCAACTGCACCATCTTCGCTTCGCTGACGACATTGTGCTCATAACACCGAGCATCACTCAGGCGGAGCGAATGCTGGCCGACTTCGATCGTGTATGTGGAAGCGTTGGACTGCAGCTGAATCTTACGAAGACGATGTTCATGAAGAACGGATGGGTTTCTGATGCCCCATTCTCGCTCAACGGAACGAACATCTCCGAACGCTCCAGCTATGTGTATCTGGGTCGCGAAGTCAACATGGCCAACGACCTAGCACCAGAGCTGAGCAGGAGGAAACGAGCGGCTTGGGGAGCTTTCAAGAGCGTCGAAGAAGTCGTGAAGAAAACGAAGAACGTCCGACTCCGTGCCCACCTATTCGACTCCACTGTTCTTCCTGCCCTAACATACGCCTCAGAGACCTGGGCTATACGAAAGCAGGATGAACACGCGATCAGCGTCGCGCAGCGTGGAATCGAGAGGACGATGCTCGGAGTGACACGACTCACGCAAGTGAGAGAAGGCCTCCGGAGTTCCGAGCTTCGCCGACGTTCGAAGATCAGAGACGCTGTCGCATGGGCCAAGTCGTCGAAAATTAGGTGGGCCGGCCACGTAATGCGATTCGCAGACACCCGCTGGACGAGAGCCGTCACAGACTGGATTCCGCGGGATGTCAAAAGAACACCAGGACGCCCACCAACGCGTTGGTCGGACTTCTTCGTGAAAGCCCTGAACGACCGATATGACGCTCTTCGTGTCCCTCGAGCGAGGAGGATCCATTGGACCACTCTGGCACGCGACAGGGACGAATGGAGACGCTGCTGGCGCCCGCTCGAGCAAGTCGATGATCAACGGGACGACAGGTGATACAGGTGATTAAGATTAATTTGTAAGTTTTTTGCAAGTTTTATTGCAGGACTTAAAATTCATCCTGTACTTTAACAGGATGAATTTTAAGTCCTGCAATCGACATCAATCCACTTTAAGCCGACATCGACGTGAACAATAATTAGTAATACAAATAACGATAACATCGACGTTAATAGGTGAAATTGTATCAGCAAGACACCAAGAAGGAAATAATCCACCGTTTTTCTTCCTTAAAGACCAACCGCAAATAAAGGGGTCACCTTCCTTTCAAACGCCGTTCCGTTAAAAATACATGAACAACGGACAAGCAGACATTTACTCTATGAGCATGAATTACATGCTGATGGCTGACAGCACATCATCCTGTCGTGCCTGTTGCCTGATTGTATCACCTGGCAGCACCTGTCGTCCCACTGATCATCACGTTAGTCAAGAGGGCGCCAGCAGCGCCTCCTTTCATCCCTGTCGCGTGCCAGAGTGCTCCAATGGATCCTCTTCGCTCGGAGGACACGGAGAGCGTCATATCGTTCGTTCGGGGCTTTCACGAAGAAGTCCTACGCGGGATGTCAGGAGAACACCAGAATGCCCAACACGTTGTTAACCGTTTTGGTGTTCTCCTGACATCCAGCGGAATCCAGCCGGTGAACACCTAGTCCAGAGGAAGTCTGCGAAACGCGTTACATGGCCGCCCCACCTAATTTTCGACGACTTAGCCCATGCGACAGAGTCTCTGATCTTAGAACGACGACGATGACCAGAGACGCTGTCCTATCCAACTGTAAGACCGTATCATCCTTCACTGAAAAGGTATTCCAAAATTGTAGGGCATTCTTTGATCATTATTTTACAAAAAGTCCGTATTCTCATAAGCAGTCCAAATGTAATCAAGACTTCTGGAAGTCTCCGTGCTATAGATGGCTGAATGTACATAGAACAACAGAATCTGACATTATTTCGAAGCAGCATAAAAATAGCTTTTCATTGTCCTACTATACTCTTCAACGTTTTTTGAGGGACTGTCTGGAGGTGCGTAACGAATATTGCCAAGAAGAAGAGGTGTTCCTTCTGTCCTAACTGAAAAGAGATCTATGCCACTGTCTTCTTCTTCTTCTTCTTCTTCTTCAGCGTTTGTGCCGCATCGTCGCGGGGTCCGCTCTTCTGGTGCTACGACGCCACCTTTCCCGATCCTGCGCTTGATCAGGGTGGACACCTACTTTCATGTCCGTGTGTAACGCTGCTTCGGGCGTCCTCTAGGCCGCTTTCCAGATACTTCCAACTCAAGACCTATCTTGCGGACGCTGTCTTCTTTCCCACGCAGAACGTGGCCGTACACCATCGCAAGCGAGCTTCGCGCATCTTGTCCGCTATCGGCGCGACACCGAACTTCTGCCGAATAGCTTCGTTTCGAATGCGGTCCATGCGCGTGACTCCAGCCGTCCAGCACAGCATCTTCGTCTCCAACTCCCTTAGTCGCAGGCCAACACTCAGCGCCGTACATCGCTATCGGGCGCACGACGGCTCTGTAAATCTTCGACTTCAGGTGCACTGGTATCTTCCTATCGCAGAGCACGCCAGTCAGCGAACGCCACTTGGACCAAGCTGCACTCACGCGTGAGTTCACTTCAAACATCAGGCCGCCGTCAGACGCTATTGCTGATCCCAGGTATTTAAACACCGAAGTGCGTGCAAGTTCAGTACCGTTAATCTTAATGGAGCCGGACTCGTTCACGTCAGTCGTTAGGTACTCGGTCTTCTTGACGTTCAATTTGAGTCCGAACCTCGCCAGACGGTCGCACTAAGCTTGCACCTGCCGCTCGAGATCGTCTTTCTCTTCGCAAGCGAGCATCACGTCATCAGCATAAAGCAGCGTCCATGGAACAGGCTGCTGAAGATCTCGCGTAATGGCATCCTTGACGACAACAAAGAGGAGTGGAGAAAGCGCAGAACCCCGGTGCACCCCAACAGAGATGGGAAACTCCATTGAGGTTCCAGCTGCAGCTTGCACTCTACTCTTTGGGCAAGAATAGAGCATCCGCACCCACTCTATGAGTTCCTCAGGTACGTTGTGTCGTCGCAAGGCGTACCATATAAGCTCACGCGGTACGCGGTCGAAGGCCGTTTCCAGGTCGAGAAAGGCTATATGCACCGGCTTCTGTTTCTCACGATGCTTCTCCACCAGGAGGCTGGCGGCGTGCATAGCATCAATGGTCCCACAACCAGACACAAAGCCGAACTGGTTGTCGGAGAGCTTGACGATTTCACGGATTCTTCTATCGAGGATTCGCTCGAAGATCTTCATGCTGTGCGAAGGCAAGCGAATCGGACGGTAATTGAAGCAGTCCGCAGGACTGCCCTTCTTCTTCCAGATCGGAATCGCCATACTGTTGTGCCAACACTCCGGTACTTTCTTCTCCTTTACTACCTGGTTAAAGAACTCAGCCAACCACTCAGCAGGATACCAGAGCTTCGACTTCCAAACATCGGCTGCCAGATCATCCGGCCCTGTCGCCTTACCGGGCTTCATCTTCTTTAGAGCCGCTTCTGTTTCCTCCACGGTGATCTTGCGAACGGGACCGTGAACAGAAGCCACAGAAGGGATGGCCGGATGAGGAAATTCCATAGTGGAAGTTTCCTCAAAGTAATTACGCCATCGCTTCAGCGCCTTTTTGCGGTCTGTCAGAAGATGGCCGCTCTCATCACTGATGCCAACGAACTTTTCAATGTCCTCGGTTTCGCGATGGCGGGTCTTAGCAAGTCGGTACAAATACCGCTCACCATCGCGCGATTCGAGCTTTCGGTAGACATCACCATAATGAGTGGCTTTCGCAACAGCCACGGCTTTCTTTGCAGCCTTCTTCGCCTTCTGATACTCCTGCCAGTTGTCGGCTGTTCTGTCGCCGAGAAATACATGATACAGCGACTTCTTCTCTCGAACCTTCGCTTTCACATCGTCTGTCCAGAGCCATGCCTGCTTGTCGACTTTGCGTCGTCCAGGCTTCGTAGTGACGAGTTCCAACCTTGCAGCTTGGCGTATCGCGTCGGTTGCTCTCTTCCAAGTTTCGACAGTCGTAACTGTCGGTAACCGCAAAAAATCACAGCTGCTTCCTTCTCTTTCATTCGCCACCACTTGATTCTTGCAGCACCGCATCGCTCGACCTGCTTCAGCCTCGGAGAGGCGATCTTCAAAGTACAGATCAGCGGACGATGCTGTGGGGCGACCGTTTCATACGGCACGATCTTCGCGTCTGTGACGAGATTTCGGTCACGATCCTTCACAAGCACAAAGTCTATCTGAGACTTGGAGCTCCCACTATAATACGAGATGAGGTGGGGGTCGCGTTTTCGGAAAACGGTGTTCACAATGGTGAGGCTATGCGATTCCGCATACTCAAGAATACGCTCGCCATCGGGGTTACGAGACCCGTATCCGAAACCACCATGACAGCTGTACCCGTCCTTCGCAGCACCTACGTGCCCATTAAGGTCACCAGTGACTAACGAGCGCCTAGCGACCAGCGCTTTTTTTCTTTAAAATACTTCATTCAGCTCTACTAGCAATTCAATGACAAACGTATGGTCCATAGACACCTTACCTAACCTCTGAATCCAACATAATACAACCTCAGCAAGCATACTCTATCCCATCAGATCTATGCCACTGTAATTTGTTGAATTCAAATAAATCCCTTTCTTCGTTCTAAGTTTTTCTTCTGTTAAAGAAGTAACGCAAAGCAGACGAAAAAAAAACCGAATAACCCGTGGGCCGCTCTGACTGCTGGTATATTGGTAATTCAATTGCGCCCAAGACTCTCTGCCGAACATAGAACTGTATGTACATGTGGTGGACGAATTCAAGCAAAAGTCTACGAAAGGATAACGACTATGGCAAAACACTCGTTTGAGATGTTCGGGTAAATACGCTAAATAAACTCTGCTTGACTTGCTGTACCTTTGAGCCAATGAAGCATGTTGGCCTGTCGGGTTTTCATTCAGTATGTCAGGGTTTATGTGCTAATAAAAATGTGTTTATTCTCTTTTTTCACTGAAGGGTTTTAACAGACTAACCATCTCATAAATTTTGTGGCCTTCACCCGCCTATGTGCGAGAAATTTCTTCTTCACTACAAAATTAGGATCTATTAAGGCTTTCGTGCAGAATCATTCAACTGAGAAGAGACAAAAATATTCGCTCCAGTTGAAATAGCACAAATATGACTAAAATTTTATTCCTTCTGCAGTTTACTCCACTTCTGACTATTCTATTGATCTCTTAAGGAATTCAAGCTTCTGCTGGGAAGGTAGGAAGATCTAGTGAGAATTCCTGCTTAGGCGTAAATGATATTTAAGCTGGATGTTCCACTTCTCTTCACATTTTGCTGTTTCTTCTAATGTTTTCTTACAATCTTTATGCCAGAGAATTCTGGCATAAAGAATTGAAGAATTACATGAATAAATAAATAAATAAATAAAATCTCTTGATCGAATTGGTTTGTTGTGCGTTCATTCAACATAAGATGATGGCTTATTTGTCATGAAAAAATGTGTTTTCTTTCTCGATTTTTTTTCTGTAGTACTTCTACTGGCTGGGCGTGTGTAGCGCAGTAGGAGGAGGTGTCGGCTGTCGTGTGCACCCTATTCCAGGTTCCTGGTTCAGATTTTCCGCCCAGGCCAACCAAGCCTTCCATCCTTCCGGGGCAGGGTCAAGCGTGGGGTTCGATTTTTGCCGAAAGTTTACGACCCCCCCCCCTTCGGGAACGGATTTGGTACGACCCCCCCCCCTATTCTTCAGGTTCGTTTTTCTTCGTTTTATTTCTTATCTCCATTGATTTTTTCAATTTTTTAATGTGATTTTTGTACCCTTTAATAGGTTCATCTTTCCAGATGTGATTTCGACGCTTACGACTAGCACGTGGAAATTCGCTCGCAGCTTCTTCCACAGATGATCTCATTGATTTATTGAATATAATTATATGAAAATAGGATTGAATATCAAAAAAATTTTTAATGCCGATTACTGTGCAGTGAAAAATAAAGATTTCCTGTCTGCAGATTTATGGTCAATGAGAGATTGCCATTTTTTCAGATTTTCCCAGGACGTCATGGACATGGTAGTTTTCTGCCTGATGAGCGACATCTACTTCCAGAATTGCACTCTATAAAATTTCAAGTGTTAATTACTGAGGACGACCTAAGCGCTTTCCCTGCAAGATTTTTGAAGCACTCTTCGAGTCGATGACGGAATGGCAACCGAAGGACGGACTTGCTTGAAAAGTAATTTCTCTCCTGCAGGAAACAGCATCAGAAGATGAAATCGCACCCTATAAAATTTTAAGCCCGTTGGACACACAGTGATAAAACTATGTTTCTCTGAAACGATATTCTGTATGATCAGCCGTCTCGATTTACCGAAAAGATATCGACACACTGATCACATGGAACACGTTACTTTTAGAACATGCCTTTTAAAGCATAGAAAACACATATACTAGAGCTTTATGAATTTTTCAGGAGCCCCAAAAAATCTCCGTGTTACGGCAGTTTAATGCGGCTACTGCGTTCTCCGACATGACCAATCGCAATTGAAATATGGGTGGACTCTTCGCTGGAAATTTTTTTCTGACTTCTGAAGGACAGGACGACAGAGAGTGGAATTGCATCATATAAAATTTTAGGTCATGCTTAACATACAATAAAAACTATGCTTCTCCGCTGCGATGAAGGTATGACGAGGATGGATCGCATACAAAATCCTCATTTTTCAGGAAAATATTATTTTTTAGCCGAAGCAGATCACCCATACGGATAAAATCTAGCCACAAGAATCTAGAAGTTTTGATCAATTCACTGTGAAAAAATTGTGATTTTCTGGATAGAACAGGTTGAATCGACCTCTGGTCGACTTTGCACCAACGTCATCGGAGCATAAAATTAAACGTTCACAAAAAGGTTCATAACTCGGTAAGTTTTTCGAATTTTGAAAATTCTTTTAACTTTTCATAAAGTAGATAAAACGCCCTTTCTCATGGTGTAGAAATCGTTTTCCAGAAAAGGAGTCGTCACGCTTGGCTGCTGGTTCGACTAGCTTTTCAGACACTAGAGGAAGAGCCCTTTCTTGCTATGTAAGAATTAATTTCCAAAAATTCGGTCTTCATGCGCGGCAGAGGAGGTTCAATTTCGGTTCCATGTCGCGAAAATACGTACCGAAAATCGAACCCTCCGCCCCGCATGAAGACCCCTTTCTTGGAAAACGGTTCTTATACGGTTAGAGAGCACATTTGCTCTATTTTTTGATGAGTGAGCGGGATTTTTGATTTTCGAAAAAAATAGCCGAGATATGATCAATTTTCGGAAGTCGTGAACTGAATCTCGGACCGACCCTTTACCGTCGACATCGGAGTGATCTCACAAAAATATTCATAACTCAGAAAGTTTTTCGAAATTCAAAAATCCCGCTAGCTTTTCTGAAAGTACATAAAATACGCTTTCTTAACTGTTAAGATCGATTTCCAAAAAAGGGTCTTCATGCGGGGCGGGAGGGGTCCAATTTCTGGTCCATTTCGCAAAAATACGTACCGAAAACCGAACCCCCCCCGCCCCGCATGAAGATCCCTTTTTTGCTAAACATGTTTGTAACCGTAAAGAAGCGCTGTTTATCTACTTTTCAAAAAGCTAGCGGGATTTTTGAATTTCAAAAAAAAATAGCCGAATTATGAACATTCTTGTGAAATCACTCCGATGACGACGATTCAGTTCACGACCTGCAAAAATTGATCACAACTCAGCTATTTTTTCAAAAATCAAAAATCCCGCTCGCTCATCAAAAAATAGAGCAAATGTGCTCTCTAACCTGTAAGAACCGATTTCCAAGAAAGGGGTCTTCATGCGGGGCGGGGGGGGGGGTCGATTTTCGGTACGTATTTTCGTGACATGGAACCGAAATTGAACCTCCTCTGCCGCGCATGAAGACCGAATTTTTGGACATTAATTCTTACATAGCAAGAAAGGGCTCTTCCTCTAGTGTCTGAAAAGCTAGTAGAACCAGCAGCCAAGCGTGACGACTCCTTTTCTGGAAAAGGATTTCTACACCATGAGAAAGGGCGTTTTATCTACTTTATGAAAAGTTAAAAGAATTTTCAAAATTCGAAAAACTTACCGAGTTATGAACCTTTTTGTGAACGTTCAATTTTATGCTCCGATGACGTTGGTGCAAAGTCGACCAGAGGTCGATTCAACCTGTTCTATCCAGAAAATCACAATTTTTTCACAGTGAATTGACCAAAACTTCTAGATTCTTGTGGCTAGATTTTATCCGTATGGGTGATCTGCTTCGGCTAAAAAATAATATTTTCATGAAAAATGAGAATTTTGTATGCGATCCATCCTCGTCATATCTTCATCGCAGCGGAGAAGCATAGTTTTTATTGTATGTTAAGCATGACTTAAAATTTTATATGATGCAATTCCACTCTCTGTCGTCCTGCCCTTCAGAAGGCAGAAAAAGAATTTCCAGCGAGGAGTCCATCCATATTTCAATTGCGATTGGTCATGTCAGAGAACGCAGTGGCCGCATTAAACTGCCGTAACACGGAGATTTTTTGGGGCTCCTGGAAAATTCATAAAGCTTTAGTAGATGTGTTTTCTATGCTTTAAAAGGCATGTTCTAAAAGTAACGTGTTCCATGTGATTAGTGTGTCGATATCTTTTCGGTAAATCGAGACGTCTGATCATATAGAACATCGTTTCAGAGAAACATAGTTTTATCACTGTGTGTCCAACGGGCTTAAAATTTTATAGGGTGCGATTTCATCTTCTGATGCTGTTTCCTGCAGGAGAGAAATTAGTTTTCAAGCAAGTCCGTCCTTCGGTTGCCATTCCGTCATCGACTCGAAGAGCGCTTCAAAAATCTTGTAGGGAAAGCACTTAGGTCGTCCTCAGTAATTAACACTTGAAATTTTATAGAGTGCAATTCTAGAAGTAGATGTCGCTCATCAGGCAGAAAACTACCATGTCCATGACGTCCTGGGAAAATCTGAAAAAATGAAAATCTCTCATTGACCATAAATCTGCAGACAGGAAATCTTTATTTTTCACTGCACAGTAATCGGCATTAAAAAAATTTTGATATTCAATCCTATTTTTTAACTCCAGGAAACGCAAGTGCTTGTATATCTCCGCATTGTCGTAGTCACACCTGGAAAAAACAACTTATTAATAGATGCAAACATCATCTAAAAACCTGAATTTGGAGAGAGTCCTCTGCCAAAACCGAGAGAGTACGACCCCCCTCCAGACGAGGCCGCAGTACGACCCCCCTTCGATTCCCGAACCTCAAGCTTGACCCTGTTCCGGGATCGGTGAATTGGTACCAGACTCTTGGGAAGGATAAAGCGCTGACCCACAAGTCATTGTATGGCTAAATACGTATTCAAATCGCCTCCACGACATTTGATCAAAGTAGATTGCGTGCCGCATCCCAAAAGGGACTGAGTAACTATATCCTGTATCCTTTTCGCTCTCATTTATCCTATGTTCTTTTTACCTCTACTGGCTAATTAAAGTTCAAAGTTCTGCAAACTTCACCAACTCGGTAGATGCATTTATTCTTGCACTGCAATACATTAATAACAAGGTCTCCTAATACTCGTGCCAAGATATAGTCAAGTGAAAGTGAGTGAACAATTATTCACTTCAGTCACAATATGTACAAATACGACAGAAATTCTCGTCTTCTCGTCGTTTACTCCACTTGAACGCATTCAATTCTTAAAGTCGGCTTCCAGTACTCGGGTTCTTGTAGACTGTACTCCCAATCGGGTCCAATCACCGTATTGCGGTACACCTAGAACAGGTTGCATGCATAAAAATAAAAATAAATAAAATAGTAGTACAATAAAAAACAATATACAAGTAAAAAATTTATAAAACTCTTGTTATAATAATTGAGGTTCTTACTACACTGGATATTTATCTGGAGGGGAGGGGTGAATTTTGTTGGAAACGGTGAGTGAGTGTATATGTCGTCAACAAAAACGATAAATCCTCTTCTTTGACATAGATATGCTTTTACGGTGAGCTTACTAAATATTTTTTCTAACAAATAGTGCTGGTTAATATTCTCGTAAAGCTTAAGAGATCCTACTGTAGATTAAAAATCGGTATATGTCGCGTTGGTGAGCAGCATTGGTAGGTGGGAACGTTTAAACCAATCAAACCGCATTGAAAGGGCATTCAGAGAGAACATGCACAGTTGGCACACTGATGGGCTAGAAGGTGTTCCGTCTGTGCTCCGCTTGGTTATCATTGGATGGCACGCTCCCATCTACCAATGCTGTTCACCTACGCGACATGTACCTAAAAATTTCCGCTGTACCACGCACATCGACGGCCATTGCCACCCTCACGGCACGATGAGGTGCCGTACCGTGTTTCGGCTCTTCGGCATGACTATCTGAAAACGGTGGGTCATTCTCCATTAGAGCCGTGCTAGCGCAGTCAGAGGAGGCGCCTGCTGTCATGTGCACCCGCTTCTAGGCGTTATTCATTCGTTTCCCGCCCATGTCAACCCATCAACCAAACCTTCTATTTCTGTTCTTTTTATCCCCTGAATGCCCTCGACACCGAGTAATTGTCAAGCGGAGCGAACACTGTTATGAATGTGGAAGTGTCAACCGCAAAAACCACACTCAAAAAATTTCAAGAATTTTTTCGGCTCTGAAACAGGGTTCCTGCATCAATTCCCAACTCTTTGCCAAAAAATACTCAACTACATGTTAGAAAATCTTCTTAAACAGAAAGGATATTCGTGAAGTTAACAGTTTTTGTAAGAGTAGACAATATTTTGTTTGAATATATAGTAACCTTTTCGGTGAATGAAATACTAAATAATTTTGAGAAACAGGCAAACAACGGCACTTTCCACATTATGCGAATCCTCGAAGAAATCACCTTGGCCAATATTCAAAAAGCCAACTTTTGTTGTAATCTATTGCGCAGAAATGATTTTGTACCACTTCTGGTCCAACCAATGTTCTGCTGTGTTGCATTTGAACCTTTCGAAGGCCATATTCACAGGAAGCGAACGAATTTTTGATGCCCCATTCTTGCTCTCCGGAACGAACATCTCCAAGTGCTCCAGCTACTCGTATCTGCTTCGCGAAGTCAACATCTCCAACGACCTAGTGCCGAAGCTGCTCAGAAGGACACGACGAGCGACTTTGGGAGCATTCAAGAGCGTTGAGGTAGTTGCGAAAAAGAAGGACGTCTGGCTTCATGCCCACTTATTCGACTCCACTGCTCTTCCTGCACTAACAGAGACCTTCGCCATATGGAAGCAGGATAAACAAGCGGATCGCTCAGCGTGGAATCGAGAGGGTTCTGCTCGGAGTGATGCAATTCATGCAAATGAGAAGGGCCTCCGGGGTCCTGAGTGATCAGAGAGGCTATCGCTGGTTGAAGTCGTCAAAAATTAGGTGGACTTGACTCATAATGTTGTTGCCGAGGAGCCAGTAACATCACCTGGCTTATGTATAATGTCGAAAGACCACAGCACGGCCACCAGTGTGTTGACCGGACTTCTTCATGAAAGCCCTAACACATGATATGACATTCTTCCTCTTCATCGGGCGAGTAGGATGCTTTGGAGCACTCTGGCACGCGACAAGTATGGGCGAGAAGCTTGCTGGCGCCCGCTTGAGCAACTCGATGACCAAAGCAGCGAAGCATGTTTCAGGTAAACTATGGAACCCTTTTAAACTATGAAGGCAAGCTTTGCATTTCTAGATTTCAGTTGTTCATATTTCCGTGTTTTTGTATTGGTAACAGTTTCTTACGACTGCATCTTATATGTCTTATATCACGTATGCCTTATGCGTTGCACATAAATAAATAAGTAAATAAACTCTCCCTAAGGTCAAAGGAGGTTTTTCGAAAACGTGTCGGGGTTAATGTTTCGTTAAATACCTCTTTTTCTCACAAAGCAAAAACTAGCTCAGAATTAAAAGGATACTGTAGTTGACTCACCCCAATGCCCTGCTCGACAAGATGCTCATGTACAACCGGCGAATGTCCGAAACAATGGAATCGTCGGACTAAAAATGGGTAGCAGTAGACGAGATGTTTGGAGAAGCTCGGTTGTTATAAATACGTCGCCGTTTTGATCTAAGAACTAGGTGTTGTTATATTTCAAGGGTACTAACCTAGGCTGCAAATTGTGTCGAATGCTTTCGCAACAGCTTCGAACATTTTTGCGTAGAATAGCTGAAAATATATGCTTAAATTGCAACCAAGGAACATACTCGCCGACAAATATCATTTAAAAGCATTGTGTACTGCGCAACCACGAACGAACGATAAATTTTGGGGCAGCGGTATTGAAATACTAAGCATCAAGCAGGTACGGTTAAGATAGCAAATCATTCTTAAATTCGTTCTTTCAGTGTTTTAGTCAATATTGCCTCTGGACCTCCATCATTCATCGTACGAAGGTTTACCTTATAAGGTGAAACATTTGGAGAATTGTCACGATATTGGTACGAGGGCGTTGGTCGGACTTCTCCATGAAAGTCCTGAGCTAATAATATGACATTCTTTCTCTTCCTCGGGGGAGTTCGATCAATTGGAGCACTCTGGCACTCGACAAGAATGAATGAAAAGGTTGCTGGCCCTTGTTTGAATAACTCGATGACCGAAACAAATAAGGATGTTATAATTTACTATGGAATCCCTCCCTAAGGTGAGTGAGATAAGGTTCTTAGAAAACATGTCATGTTTCCAAGCATGGTGTAACACACATTCAAGGGAGAACGGAATGACTTAGTTGCGAATTTTTAGAAGCAATTTTTGGAGAAACTATCAAGTTGTCGCAATTTTCAGAAAAGGCGTCTGGATGGATGCAGCTGTTATGTTGAATGACGAAAAGGTTTCAAGGAAACCTACAGGACACAAACTTCCACCGACCACTCAGGTAGAAGAGAAGTACACTACACTACTACACCCTGTCAACGGTCGCGGTCGCGTAACACTGCATGACCTGCGCGCCAAGGCGTGTTATGAGGAGTTCTCACCTCTGTTTCTCGGTCCATCTCCCCTCAGGGCTCGCTAGCAGTAGCCGCGAGGGACGAGAATCTACATGTGCTAACCTCGATCTATTCCGAAGGTCTCTTACGCCTCAAAACACTAAAGTAACTAGGAAAAGAGGTTTCGATCGTTGAGAGGAGCGATTACTCATAACTAGCCTAACTCGTCAACTATTTCGACTGACATCGTGACGAGTGCTCGGATTCAGAAAGCGTATCCCAGGTGTGGTGCAACTGTCTGGATTCAGAAGACGTGCCGCAGACGTCGTATGGACTTCACAGAGTAGGTTAGAGTAGGAGGAGTATATTCCTCGGTATATTTAGCCCCTAGTGAAGTACCACCGGGAAAATGGAGCATTCTGCTCATTAATTTTTTTTATTTATTCTACGTTAACTAAATAACGAAATGCCAAAAAATACTACTGACACAACACAACAGCACCATGCAAAAATTGTAATACAGCTAAAAGAAGGACACAAACCATTTGCCTAAATTCCTATAGTAATTGTATTGATCAGCCAGTGTGTAAGTAGTAGCAGATATTTTTTCCCTTCATTAATTACTTAACTTTTTAATTAATTAATTAATTCCCACTTTTTACGACTTACTTTTCCTTTGTACACAAATGATATGCGGGCGAAGTGAAGTCTACGAAAAAGCTTTCCATGATGTCCAAGCAACTACATAACTATTTTGTGTAGAAATTAGCAATTACCTGTGAACTTCTTGCTTCTATCAAAAAATCGCATTATATGGTGGAACAGTTGAATTATCGGAGTCACTCTCTCACCGACCTAATGGCCCAGTTTTGGAGCAGGTAGCAAGTGCTCAAGGTTTAAGACTCCGTTCTCTAAAAACGTAAGCTTTGAACATTATAAAGCACTTGTGAGACAATCTAACTGGTGGCGATGTCCGTTCCTCCACGTGGTGCCACTGGAAACTGCTTGCTTTTGCGAGCCGAGCCAATCACGGACAATCGAATGCAGGCGACAGGCCCTAGTGACAGGCCGGCCTACGAACATTCTGTGTCACATCATATGGTCGATGACGTTTCAGAGTTCTCGAGATAATGCTACGGCGTCCGCGGGAACCGACGCGCACTCGCAAAGCCCGGCGGGTGTGAGAAGTATGCGAGGGTCCCTGATGCGAGGACGGCATCGGGGGGCAACTGAGCTAGTCCGAAAGTCCCGTAACGTAGGCAAGACCCGCGTAGCAACGTTGAATGTGGGTACGTTGACGGGCCGCTCGTGCGAGTTGGTAGAAGCACTGGAGCGAAGAAAGATAGATTTCTGTGCGGTGCAGGAGACGAGGTGGTCCTGCAGCAAGTCAAGGGACATAGGACGTGGCTTCAAAGCCGTTCTATGTGGAAGTCCCAGGACCACCAGTGGTGTCGGTATGATCGTCTCCGAGCGTTTCCGTGACGCGATTGCAAGCGTAGAACGTTTCGATGACCGCTTGATGAAGATTGTTGTCGCCGTAGAAGAGCGACGGTGTCATTTTTTTCCGCGTATGCTCCGCAGACAGGTTGCTCCGAGCAAACCAAGGACGAGTTCTGGTCCCTGCTTGATGAGAAGACAGTGGAAGTGCCGTCACAAGACATGATTGTTGTGGCAGGTGACCTTAATGGTCACGTCGGAGCAACGAAAGATGGTTACAGCTGTCATGGTGGTTTTGGCTATGGGTCACGCAACGCCGATGGTGAGCGTATACTTGAGTATGCAGACTCACACGACCTCACCATCGTGAACACCAAGTTTCGAAAGCGTGACTCCCACCTCATCTCGTTTTATAGCGGGAACGCCAAAACGCAGATTGACTATGTCCTTGTTAGGCGTCGCGACCAAGGTCTTGTCACAAACGCGAAGACCGTGCCGTATGAGACGGTTGCCACGCAACACCGTCCACTTATCTGCTCGCTGAAGATCACATCTCCGAGGTGTAAACGTGTTGAGCGTTGCGGGATGGCTAGAATCAAATGGTGGCGACTGAAAGAGAAGGAAGCAGCTGTTATTTCTCGCATTCCGTTGCCGACGGTAACAACTGTCGACGAAACCTGGAAGGATGCTACCGATGCGATAACTCGGGCTGCGCGCCTCGAACTCGGCACAACGAAGCCTGGACGGCGTTGGGTCGACAAGCAGGCTTGGCTGTGGACTGACGATGTCAGAGAGAAGGTCAGGGAAAAGAAACGGCTATATCACGTATTTATCGATGATAAAACAGTCGATAATTGGCGGAATTATCGAAAAGCGAAGAAAGCGGCAAAGAAGGCAGTGGCCGGTGCTAAAGCCGCACACTACGCTGATGTGAATGAAAAACTGGACACGCGCGATGGCGAGCGTTATCTTTACCGCCTCGCCAAAGCTCGTTGTCGCCAAGCAGAAGACATCGAGAAGTTCTTTAGCATTAACGACGAGAACGGTCATCTTCTGATGGATCGCAAGAGGGCTGTGAAGAGATGGCGCGAATACTTCGAGGAAATCTCGAATGTAGAATTTGAACATCCTGCAGTTCCTTTTGCATCACCTGTGTACGGTCCCGTTCAGAAGATCACAGTGAGCGAAACTGAAGCAGCCCTGAGGAAGATGAAGTCAGGCAAAGCCACTGGTCCCGATGACCTGCCAGCTGACCTGTGGAAGTCGAAGGGCTGGTGCCCTGCTGACTGGCTGACTGAGTTTTTCAATCAGGTTGTTGCTGAAAAAAAAGTGCCTGAGGGTTGGCAGCAAAGCACGACTATTCCGATTTGGAAGAAGAAGGGCAGTCCTGCAGACTGTGCTAGTTACCGACCAATTCGCCTTCTTTCGCACACCATGAAAATCTTTGAGCGAATTGTCGATGGACGTATTCGGGATGTCGTCCAGCTTTCAACGAATCAGTGTGGTTTCGTCTCTGGCTGTGGCACTGTTGATGCCATTCACGCTGTTAGTCTTTTGCTAGAGAAGCACCGCGAGAAACTGAAACCGGTGCATCTCGCCTTCCTGGACTCGGAGAAGGCCTTCGACCGCGTTCCGCGGGAAGTTATATGGTACGCGTTGCGACGACATGGTATCCCTGAAGAGCTTACTGAGTGGGTGCGCATCCTCTACTCGTGCCCAATAAGCCAAGTGCGAGCACCAGCGGGCACCTCGATGGAGTTTCCAATCTCTGTCGGAGTGCACCAGGGATCTGCGCTCTCCCCACTGCTCTTCGTGATCGTCATGGATGCAATTACACGCGATCTCCAAAGGGCAGCTCCTTGGACGCTGCTGTATGCCGATGACGTCATGCTTGCATGCGAAGACAAAGCAGAGCTCGAGCGACAGGCACAGGCGTGGTGCGATCGCTTAGCATTGTTCGGACTCAAGCTAAACGTCAAAAAGACGGAATACTTGACGACGGATGTGAATGAGCATGGATCCATTAAGATCAATGGTACTGAGCTCTCACGAGTTACATCTTTCAAGTATCTTGGATCAACAGTCACGTCCGATGGCAGTCTAAAGTTGGAGGTGAACGCACGTGTGAGTGCAGCCTGGTCCAAATGGCGTTCGTTGACTGGGGTGCTTTGCGACAAGACAATACCTGTGTACCTCAAGTCCAAGGTGTATAGAGCAGTCGTCCGCCCAGTAGCGACGTACGGTGCTGAGTGCTGGCCTGTGACGAAGGAAATTAAAAGCCGCCTCAGTGTAATGGAGACGAAAATGCTAAGGTGGACGGCTGGAGTAACGCGATTGGACCGCGTTCGCAATGAAACCATGCGACAAAGGTTCGGTGTCGCCTCGATAGCTGACAAGTTGCGCGAAGCACGTCTACGATGGTATGGTCACGTCCTTCGCGCTAACGACGACACCGTGTGTAAGATTGGCCTGAATCTTGAAGTCCCTGGAAAACGGCCCAGAGGACGCCCGAAACAACGTTGGCTAGATACGTTGCATATGGACTTGAAGTTAGCTGGTGTCCATCCCGACCAAGCGTCTGATCGGGAGAAGTGGCGTCACCAGACCAGAAGAGCGGACCCCGCCACCAAGCGGGACAAACGCTATTGAAAATGATGTGAGACAATCTAACTATCATCTTATAATTTGCTTAGGGAAGAGAAAACCAAAGGGCAACAGGCTGTAGTGAGAGCCTACAAGTCTTACGTCAGGCCAATTGTAGAATGTGACGCCTCGTTTTTAGTTCCTACCAAAAAGATGTGCCTACATTTCTTTGAAAGTGCTTGGAATATCTTCACACGTAAGCTGTTGCTGAAGTGCTAGTTTTAATCATGACAATTTTCCTAAGTGGCTCTTCTATACCCTAATTGTCAGTTCCAAAGTCGAATGTGAGACTAGACTTCCAAGCTTTTTGAAACACCTCATGGAGGCCAACCCGCTCTTTGACAACAAGAGCTCAGTTATTATGTTACTGTCCTCGTCTAGACTACTATGCAATTGCGCGTAGGTTTTTCATCAGAGTTGCGTTTGTTCCGTTGCATCCGTCACCCAATGTAGTTTTCAAATTTTTTCGCGGGCATCTTACTTACTTACTTAGTTCCTCTCGTGCTGTTGAGCGCATAGGGCGACGAACTCTTTCCACCGCTGCCTGTCTTGGGCTATTTCTTCACACTCCTGCCTAGAAATATTCATAACTTCCAAGTCATTCAAAAACGTGCGACGCCACGTGATTTTGGGCGGCCTCTGGTTCGCTTTCCTGGCGGTGTCCATTGCATGGCTGATCTTGGCAGGCGGTGCGCCGGCATTCGAAGAATGTGTCCGGCCAGGCGGAGTCGGCGTTGCACAACGGTCTCGTAGAGGTTGCTCGAGCCGCAGCGTTGTAGTACTTCTTCGTTCGTCAAGCGGTCCGTATTGCGTATTATACCTTTGTCCTTCCGAAAAAATTTCGAATTTCGAATGATCGAATAATATTCGATTTTCAAAATTTCGAATTTCGAATGATCGAATAATATTCGATTTTCAAAATTTCGAGTTTCGAATGATCGAATAATATTCGATTTTGAAAATTTCGAATTTCGAATGATCGAATAATATTCGATTTTCAAAATTTCGAATTTCGAATGATCGAATATTATTCGATTTTCAAAATTTCGAATTTCGAATGATCGAATATTATTCGATTTTCAAAATTTCGAATTTCGAATAATCGAATTTCGAATAGTCGAATATTCAAATAATCGAATATTTAAGAACACTTATTTATTGTGGTCACCCAATGATTAGCAATTACTTATTTTCTATTACTTACTGTATATTTGTGTTCGACAGAGCGGCATATATGAAGACTTCAGATTGTCATAACTCTTCTACCAATTGGTTAATTGCGAAAGGGGATCGGTAATTATCAACTGTGGTAGATCGATTTCGATCAACGGATCTCCTGTCCCGTGGTCGTCATACTTCCTCTACTCTTATGTTAAATCGTCAAGCGTACGCGAAAATCGGTATTTTCGATTGATCTATGGATCACGTAAATTAGCTGATTGGCAACGCTATATTAGGGAAGAAAAGCATGCTTGGCTAAGGCTTTATCCTTTAATGCAGCATCATGGAATATAACACTTCTCAATGCGTTTGATCTGCAGAAGTTGAGGGCTCCATCTCCTTTTCGTCATCAGACGATGGCGTTTCATCTCCAGCTGAACTGAAACCGCATTCCAGTTCATCATCCGAGTAAACGTCTTCCATTTCCATGGGTAACGCATATCGTTTTACTTCCGCCGGACTCCATCCTTTGCTGACCCTAAGAAAATGGATTCATTAATTGGGAAGTACATAGCATAAAAACAATAGAAATCTATATTGTCCCCCATGCACTCACCTCCCCACATCAGCGTTGCGTTTCGCCTTCAGCATCAAGAGCAGTCTCGCGGTTTCTCCCTTTAGAGATCCCCTTCGTTTATTGCCATAGATAGCGCCGGCCAAGCTGAAATTTTTATACTATTAATTATTGAAGATTGTAACCTTATTACTATGCGTACCTAAATAGTCGCTCGCAATCAACAGACGTAGCTGGACAGACGAGATACTGCGATACTGAATTGGAAATTCTTGGGAATTGTGTCTGATGTACACGCCACCACTCGAGGGGGTCTGTTTCGAACTGCGGTCTCGCTCTTTTGAGGGCTATCATGTACTGCTTGATCTCCACCTAAAATTATTCTTTGGCTCAATTCTACATAACGATCGTGCTGTTTCTTTATGCACCTCTATTTCGTCTTCTTTTGTACCGAGTTCAGTGGTATCGGCATCCTTGGTCTCCGTCAGGAAGTTCCATACAGGTGTATCCTTCCTACTTGTAAAAGTGTCTGGCGAGGGTGGTCTCTCGAAATCCAGTTCTGGACTAGACACCACTGAAAGAAGATTACAAGTTCCTAGATCTAGATATTGAAGACACCACTGGTTTTGCTACCTTTGGACATTTTGAACTTTTCAACTGCATATCTCCATGTTTCCGCTGGCAAGACAGTATCCAAGAAGGCAAATCGAGGGTCCATTAGAGAAGCTAGCCATATGGGTTTCATCCTCGAACCACTCGTCAAAGTAGTGCCGCAGTTTCCCCAATAACTGCTCTCCAAAATACCTAGCCTCTCTTTTGGCAGCCACACAGTTTCTAAATGCATTACAATGTTACGTCGGTCTTTCCTGGAAATAAAAAAGTGCACATACTGTCGCACTGATGCTATCAAAATTTTCCCAACGGGGATATACATCGAGACGCAGGAACTTTGGAAGCACACCTAGATATGATAGTTCTCGTGAGGAAAAGTGTGGGTCCCTGTATGATATGAAGAAGTACTACCTGTTTCGTCATTGTGTTGAGTGGCTCCAAAAATATACGGACAGCTTCAAGCAGCTTCACTTCTTCCCTTTCAAACGGTGTCATTTTCAGAAAACAGAGTAGGCTTTCAACGGCGGGGAGCTAAAGGGAAACACCGAGGAATAACAATATGAGGTCCAAGCTGAGGAAAATGCTCACAGAATTGAGCACGTCGCAGATCATGGCGAAGGTGGACCCCCATCTCGTAGGGCAGTCTGTGGATGGCAGTGAAATCGGCAAGTTTGCTTCTTGCAGGAATCTGTACATTTCCCATTCGTAGAAAGTTTGCTGTAGAGCACAATGCGCATAATTACCTCTTGTAAGCGATTTTGACTTTTCCACTCCGATTCAGTCTTGTCACAATTTTTTTTACCTTCTGGAGCACGAGTTTTACGTCGTCAAGCTCAAGAGCCGCCCTCGCCGCCAAATTAATAACATGAGCACTGCATTGCACACTGAAATACCTCGTCAAAGAATTTGATTTGGCATAAAAAATGTGCCTCAATTACAGCTACTTAACGATGTAGACTCACTATTTCAAGTTCAAGTTTGCTGCCGCTGCTCTCATTACAGACGCACCGTCGGCCACGAAATATGTTACGGTTGACATATCTATTCCCAGTCGATCGAAACTGCCACGAATTTTTTCTTCTACGTATGCTGCAGTGTGACTAAAACAGATGTGAACAGTAGTTGGATTAAGTTTTCTCTTTTTTAGGCATGATCCCAATATTGAAAGAAATATCGCAATAGATGGTAGGTTCTCCTCTCACCTTTCGTTCAACGGAACGCAGTCAAGGATGAGATTAGTTCTTTCCTGCAGTGTTCTACCTGAGACGTGAGCAGTTATGGCCAACAGAGAGCAGTTTGCGTTATACGAGCTCCAGGCATCACATGTTATTGCTATCGAGATCTCAGATCTCGATAAAATGTCCTTAAGGCTATCGTCGTAGTCATTCACTTCAGACCGCATCATTGAAAGAAGCTTCTTTCGTCCGGGTGGAGTGTACGAAGGATTTAAGGTCTGCACCAGATCTCTAAAGGAGTCGAGCGAAACAATGCTCAAAGGCAGACTGCCGCTGGCGATGAAATGGACGACTTTCTTGTGAATGTTGTCCTTAACTGGGGCACTTAGCTTCCTCTTGAACATGTCATCCAGCTTCGGTTGAGCATCCATCGGCTCCTCCAACACTGGCTTTGAAGACGTCGGCGTTTTTTCAAGTTGCTCCTTGTGAAACATCCTTAGGTGTGCTAGGAGATTTGTTGTGGTTCTTGACTTCGGCACTCTGAAGGATTTGTCGCAGATCGAGCAGACTGCCAATTCTTCGCCGCCTTCTCCTTTCCTCTTCTTGAACAATGACCACACAAGGCTCATCTCGGTTCTAAAGCATACAATCTTTTGTGATTGCGAAAATGTTCTAAGATATCTCACGAGGGTATACTCGATTATGTTTAATCCCCACCGCTTCAACGTGGTCCGCGATATTGCAAATATTGATGTTGAAAAATACAAGGTGTCTCGAAAAGAATGTATAAACTGTTTGAAAGGTGATAACTTCACAGCACAGATTAATCTGGCCAAGTAGTAGCAAGATCGTAACAAGCATTCAGCCCATGCACAATCAATCGAGTCTGAAATGCAAGGTTTCAGGCGGGGCATGGCGCAATCTTATTCGCACGCCACAGAAACTTTGAGCTCAAGCCAATCGATACGGCCACATTGTGAAGAAACTATAACAAGTATTCAAGCGAACAATCAATCGAGTGTAAAATGCAAAATTTCAGACGAGTGCATGGAGCGCTTCATAACTCTTATATGTCAGAAAATTTGTATTTTCTTAAGATTTCATATGAGCCCTTAACTTCCTTAGTACATTTACTGTGAGCAAAGTTATCATCTTTCAAGCAGTGTATATATTTTTTGAGACACTCTGTATATGGGAACTGGCAAAAATCCCCGTTCTGACAAAAAAACCTTTTCGACATGTGAGTAAAATCGATCAGGCGCATAATATCCGGCGTCACTCCGACAGCAAAATGACTGCGGGCACCTTCACTTCACATCCTCTAAGGCCCCGTTTATACTTCGACGCCGAGCGAGGCGACGCCACGCATAATGGCCATATTGATTGAGCGACGCGATCGATCAATTTGGCCACTTTACATGCCGTCGCATCGCTCGGCGTCGGAAGTATAAACGGGGCCTAACGTTCAACGTCACGCAAAATTTGTCATTCTCGATAGGTATTAAAAGCCTCACAGATTTTTTCGCTTGTCGAAAAGCTTTTCTGTGATGACAGAGAACCCATCACACTCAAACCATCTTGAGCCGCAAAATGTAAAAAAAAAATCAAAAAAATTGATCCGCCCCGATCTTAGCTTTCCGCAGCATTACGTAACTGCAACAGAAGAAAAAAAGAGTACGTAAGGAAGTCATAATAACAGTGCCCCCACCATCACCAAACAGGCGTTGCGCCAAAAATTAGGCGGTGAAAAAGACAGAATGAAAGAAAACCTAGGCAGTGAAAAAGCAAGGTAAAAAGAAAAAACTGAAAAAGAAAGCGCGATTTCCTGGATGTTGTCGCGAAGCACCTCGCGACGGTGCTTGGCGTCTCCCTTGCCGAATCCATTGCCTCCCTTACCACGTCCAGACATAGAGACGATACGATGCTGCAGCACTCGCGAATGAGACGTGATCGAGGGTGCTGTGCGGCAGCTCGTCGCCGGGATATCACGCGGGCACCCCTGACAATCTTCTAACGGCTCCACGTCGCACCACACAACACTAGCGACCTCATGCAGAGCCATTACAGTCGGCTATCAGAAACGTCTATTGGTCTTGAAATTCCTAACGATTCCTCGAACAAGTTGCTGGTCTGGAGAGCGCATCTTCTGGAGAAGCTGGTTACTGCTGCCAAAGGATATTTCTCAGTATTTTATTCGTCAATTCAGCGCAATTATCTTCATTGTGGTGTATGGTATAAGAACGACAAGTTTTAGCTTGACCCACAATTAATTTCGGATTCCGCATTCGATGTTATATGTCTCCACTCACAGGCAAGCACAAATGAAAACTGATCTTTTTCATGCAGATTTCGATGTTTTTCACCTGAGCTGATGTGGCTGTCTGTGAGCGAAGGGTGTCAATTTCAACGTGATGACTTTAATCCGGCGCCAATTGCACGTCTAAGACTTACCGTACTTAGACCAAACACAATGAACCGGCTTGCGCCAAGTTGAGCGAGGGAGCTACTAAGCGGTACCATTTTGCAGCAGCACCATGCTTCTCCGAAAGATGGGGCCTCGGATTTTTTCAGAAAGTCGTTAAAATGAATCGGAATGAACCATGGAATAGTTATCAGTAGCGACAAAAATAATTACTTGGTGTACAGGTGTCCCCCATCGAAACGTCGAGGCATCATTACACGGTTAAGTAAGATGAGGCACATTGCGGAATCCCTTTGCCTTACCTAGCTCAACGCAAGCAAAAGCCCGTTCAGTAGCAAAAGTTGCGCAAACACCATAAGCTTTTATGTATGTCTACAACACAAAAAGTACAAGATATTTTTGCGAATTTCTTGGTAATATCAGCTTAAATTTTTGGGGATTGCAGGGAAAATACAGCAATCTATCGTTGAGATGATGGTAAAAATCTGCTGCAATAACATTGCACAAAACGCCTCCTATTCACGAAACTCTCCTTCGCTCGAACAATTTCTACTAGCGATCCTTCTGCGAGTTTCGGTTCTCCAGTATCCACTACCGTAACCGCGAGCGGTATTGCATGTGGCGACGTGGAGTCGTTCAAAGCTTGACAGGGAGAGGTCCCCGCGTGATAACTCGGCAACTAACCGGCGGAGCCTTCTCATAAGCAGCGCGGGCGCACTCGGCCGCAACTCATTCGCTATACAATAGAATCGTCGCTATGTCTGGACGTGGTAAAGAAGGCGAAGGACTCGACAGGGGAGGCGTCAAGCGCCATCGCAAGGCGCTTCACGATAATATCCAGGGAATCATTTTGCAACTTCAAGTAAGCAGCATTCACACCTATTAATCGAATGAAAAACGCAAACGAGTTTATGTAAATCTCTTTTTGTTATACTCTCAAAACGCAGCAGCTTTCCTGTGATAAGTATAAACCTTTTTCCTTTACAATGTCGTTGAATTTTACAGCTATCTCGTCTTAACGTAGGGCAAAAATTCGACGTTAAGCATAAGCTTCCAAAGGTAGCTTCCAAAGGCTGTTGGTAAGTCATAAAGCCGACCACATAAAAAATCGACCACAAGGATCAGGACCAATATTTTGCGATCATTCAATTCAAAGTGGGCATATCTAGAAAACAAAATATCCTAGCGATTCCTAAAGGCCATCCTTCCTTCTAAGATGCAAGGACAACAATTTTTTCAGTTGAAAGCAGAGTGCTGATCAAATTGCCCCAAGAAAACAAACCAGGAATAAGGCAGAAGAACTCACAAGTTTGTCTTAGCCGCTGACGGAGGTAGAAGGTAGCGTCGGGCTCGGAAGAGTTCTGAAAATAGCACAATTTCAAATAGACAAACAAAAATTAAGTTCACCCTAGATACAGAAAGATACAGATTAGATCGTTAGAGGTACTTACAGCTCCTCTTTAGGTGAAGATCGAAGTAGTAGATTGACTCCGTCCGCTGCAGCAGGTCCTAAAAGTAAAACAGTTGCAAATAGGCAATCAAAAATTAACAGCAATCTTGAAAGATTCAACCTTACCTAGCCTTTCTAAGAGCTGATGACGAGTGGCCGATGCCCACCGGTATCTGCTGACGGTTCTGTAAAAGTTCACTGGTTTAAAAAAGTCAACCAAGGAGAAGTGTACCCATGAGATGGACGAACGACAAGAAACAAAACCCATGAAACTGGCCTAAATTAGTGACAACAATGGTGAGTCATGCATGACATACGCTGAGTCAACGCTTCGCGTCGACTCAGTTTGCGTACACACAATTCGCTGCACTTCAAACGATGCGCGAAACTCAAACACAGTTTTCTCACATAAGGTCATACTTCGCTGGTTTTCGAAGAGGAGGTCCACTAACCTGTTAAGGAGCTGATAAAGAGTATTCGAAGGGTTCGAATATTCGAATATTCGAATATTCGAATATTCGATATTCGAACCCTTCGAATATCGAATAAACGAATAATTCGAATATTGGACTTTTTCGAATATTCGAATAAACGAATAATTCGAATATTGGACTTTCTCGAATATTCGAATAAACGAATAATTCGAAAATTGGACTTTCTCGAATATTCGAATAAACGAATAATTCGAAAATTGGACTTTCTCGAATATTCGAATATTCGAATATTCGAAATTCGAATTTATTCGAAATTCGGCTATTCGAAATTCGAAAAGGACAAAGGTATATTGCGTATCCTCATTATTTGTCGTAGACATTTGCAGTGGAACGCGTTGATAAAATCAACGCGGGCATCTGGGTAGTTCTAAATTGGTGAAAAATCAAAGCACTTCAATATGGGCAGATGAGGCGATTGGAATGGCCTTGTAATGTTCTGAAATTAATCTGCTGAAGGTTTGGAGCTTTAATTACAGTTGTATCATAGCAAAGTGATAAGTTTCTAGGCTTTCTCAAAGAACATACATTCAGGTGATTCGTTCACAGTAGCGTCGGCAATGGCAGACTGGATGGCTGACTGGATAGTGATTCAGACTTGCAGGAGAGGGATCGAAGTTTCGATTCTGATAGCAAGGTTTGCTGGGTGGACTTCTTCCGTTAGCTCTGTTGTGATTCTGATTCCAACACAAATCACTTATTTGATTTGGAAATTTATGGGTTAATACACGCTCCAAAGAATGCCGCCTAGATGATGTGTTAACTACTAGAATTTGAACCACACGAGTTGAAAATGTTCTAAGGAACTCGAGCGCCTGAAAAGGCTTCATCTCAACCGGCTAAGATCCGCACTATCATATTGAACCGGAGACAGGAACTTTGAAACGCAGCCTTGTCTATTTTTTATAATTTTTATATCACACAGGGCTCGAGGCAACACTCTCGGAAGAGGCACCGGATTTCGCGTGCACCCGATCCAGGTTCTCATGGTTAGGATTTCCCGCCCAGGCCAGCTAAGCTTTCCATTCCTCCGGGCGGTGAATTTGTGCCAGACCCGTACGGGAAAACTGAAGCACTGAGTTGTCTATCGACTGTTCACCGCCAGTCGTTGTGTAGACCAAATATGCGCACTTACTGTATCCACGGCGTCCTGTAGAACTAAAATTAGTGGCGCATTCCACAGGCTATGTCATTCTTTATCCCTTTTACCCTTTATTTTTGGACCATGCTGCGGAGGTGGGCAGCATTGAGAGGTAGGAATGCGCCAACCAATCAGGTCACATCAAATGGGCGTGCCATTCAGAGAGGACGTGCACGTGCCTTGATTGGTTAGCGTGTGTACGGTTGTTGTTCTGTTTGGTTATAATTGACATGCACGCTCCCACTTCCCAATTGTGCTTATATTCGCAACGTGGGCTTTGTTTGCACGCGACAGCTGGTGCCTCCCCCGGCTGCTTATCTTGCAGCCGGGGGAGGCACCAGCTGTCGCGTGCACTCCAAATCGATGTTCTTGGTTCGGTTTCCGCAAATCGAAGTTCGCGTTCAATCCCTCCGTGGTTGGCAAATGCGGACAGAAACAAGCATTGTCCAGGAACGGCAAGACATTGTTCCTTGAATGGCTACCGTCGGTTATTGTGTTGCCCAAACACTTATTCAAACTGCTTTCACGACATCAACAAAGTAGAATAGAGTGCGCACCCTATCATATAGTATTAGCAAAGTGCTTAATCGAAAATGTTATTCAGTTTTGGTTGGTGGCATTTGTACCAAGGATAAAAGCTGTAGACGTGTTTTTGACACATCCCGCAGTGGATGAAGTACGCTATAAATCCACCGTTCGTTCCTCTCGGCCTTTGGTTTGTGGGGAAACCAATAAGCGAGTCAGTTCTTTGTTCTCTGAAAAGTTTGACCCAATCTTAGTAACATACCAAAGAATGGAAGGTTCACATACCCGGTAGAGTAGACATTGGACCCGACGCCGACTCGGATAATTCGGATCCGTTACTTTTTCAAACCCATTTGAAAGAATTGTGCAAATAACGGCTCACCTGAAAAGGCTCGGATCTTGGCATGGTTCATATTATAACCCACATGATTGATTTTAAAATGTCACATCGGATGTTCGAATCGGATAGGACATTAGATTCCTAGTCAATATCAGTGAACAAATCAGTAAGCTATCCGAAAACTCAACCTCTAAAACTCCTATCCGAACTGCCCTAGGATCCGGACTTTTCAAAACTACTGTTGTTTGCATAATCTGTTTAACCGGGATTTAAAAAAATGACGGATCCAAATTCGACGTCGGATCCTTCGTCTACGGCACAGATTCAATACAGGTTGTGAAGGCTCTGGAGACTTCCTACAGAACAGAACCAAGCCCTGCAGCAACGAATATAAGCGAGGTACCTCCAGGCTGTATCAAATTGACATCCCTGGGATTCACAACGGTTTGTACTCCCAATGTGGACGTCAGAGGCTGGATTCATGAATGACTTTACCAAGGGTAATGTGGGTAGAGGATAGAAATTAGAGGCATTACCTGGAATTCATAAGAGAGTGGAGGTGGGTGAATGGCGGGGTAGAATTATATCATTCACCAAATTATATCATATCATAAATACTTAACTTTAACCTCTTATAACTTTATCCCACTATCCTCTGTATCTTAAAATTCCTATCGGGAAAGGAGTACGGCAGGGAGACGCGATTTCTCCCAAGCTATTCGCAGCGGCACTCCAGGATGACATGAAGGACTTGAACTGGGACGACAAAGGCTACCTTGTCGACGGTAAACGGATCAGCAGCCTTCGCTTCGCTGACGATATTGTTCTCATCTCTACCAGCACGGCAGAAGGCGAGGAGATGCTGAACGAGCTCAATGTGGCAGGTATGAAGATTGGATTGGACATGAACATGTCCAAAGCGCAATTTGTGGTCAACCAGTGGTGTGACACGGGACTCCTAAGGTTAAATGAAGTCGCTCTGCAACAGTTCGACTCCTACGTCTATCTGGGAAGAGAGCTGAAGTCGCAAATAGCGGATCCGCTGCAGTACATGAAGAAGTCCACATATCGCTGGGTCAGACACCTGCTTCGACGAAAGGGCGATAGGTGGAGTCTCCGTGTCACAGAATGGCTCCCGAGAGACCATAAGAGACCACTGGGATGGCCGCTAACGCGAAGGGCAGACTCATTCTCATGATCTTTCAGAGAGCAGAATCTGCCTTAGGCCTCTGTTATACTCCCGCGGGGGCACCCGCGGAGCGTCCGCGGACTGCGGACGGCGGGCGTGGCGGGGCGCGGCGGGGCCAGGTGAGGGATCTTGGCGCGATTCTCGCCCTTCCGCGGACGCTCCCGCGGGAGTATAACTCAGGCCTTACTGAATGCAAGCAGCCAGAGATCGAGCAGTCTGGAAGAGTTGTGGTTCCCGCTGAGAAGACCTCCAGCCGACAAAAGGACCATCAAAGTATCAAAGTAAGTATCTTCTGTTGTAAACTTATCCATTACCATTAGACCGTTACCCTAGCAATCGTGAAGCAGGCCTCAGTGGCGACTAATGCGCTCCAATCCATCACCGCGGATGTATTGCGTCCGCGTCGCAAAACGCGCCAGTGGCAATATTTCAAACTGGACTGGCTTTTTTTTTCGAAATTTTAAACCTAAATGCTTAAGACTGGCGCTATTATGCTTGACTAGGACGTGGCGTTGCGTTTCACACCGAGCGAAGTTGGAGAAAACGCTCAACATCACAGCTGGTGGGTGTTTTTGTGGCTTCTCGTTCAGTATTTTTCATTATTCCCGTGTTTGCGATGTTCCATATTGAATCATAAGACGTTGTAACTATGGTGCCAGGTTTTTAAACCATCACCATCACTCGTGGCGGAACCATCGCAGCTGAC
The DNA here is from genome assembly GCA_947359475.1 of Heligmosomoides polygyrus bakeri. NCBI lineage: Eukaryota > Metazoa > Nematoda > Chromadorea > Rhabditida > Heligmosomidae > Heligmosomoides > Heligmosomoides polygyrus. The sequence continues at coordinate 85,945,990 of OX375869.1, read as the reverse complement.
CCTTTTAGACACCTCAATCTTATGGCTTTTCCGACTACGTGAATTGTATATTTCTCTAATTAGTGATGTGTTCTCTCTTTTAAAAACTTCGACATGTTCGTGGTGTCGTAGTGTTAATGTTTCTGCGCCGAACAAGGTTGTAGGTGGATCAGTTTTATTGAGCGGCCGAACATTTCGACCTATTCGTCGTCTTCAGAGGCTCCCTGATCCTCCGTTTACGTGGAGCGGTGCTGCTACCGCGGTTCTTAGTTGCCAAATGGACCATTTTATGTAGAGCAACAGGTGCATTTTCAAAGAGGGAGGTTCACCTTATAACGAGACGTACGTCCTACCTCTCGCCTGCTTGGCGTGTCCACCCCAACCCCCTGGGCTTTCTCGGGAGTCTAGTGGCTGCCTCACGTTGTACATTATGTTGCATGTGTTTCGATTTAGCTACAATTTAGAAGTGTGTACAAAGGTGGACCTCCCCCTCTTATTGGGATTGCACCGAGCAGCAATGATGCGTATGTCGCACGAAGTCGGAAGTAAGAAAGTCATCAGGGTGCGGACTCGTCAAGCAGTGGGTATAGGTAGAGATACTGTAAAGGAATCATACCCGCTACCAGCAGTGGGTAGTGATTACGATCGTATTCATGAAAGGAATCAAGGGTAAGGTACAACTAGGCCTCTCGCGAGAACAGCTGATCTCACTGGAGCGCCCTTTTGCCAAGGGGCGTGAATGAGTCGCGGGTATACGGTTGTACCCACAACGATCGGCGGGTTTTCTCTACCCACTGATATACCCACAATTTAGCGGGTAAGCTTTATCATGAATCGTGGGTATGTCCACATCGTGGGTATGCGCGTTGAGGAATCCGGCCACAGGTGTCTAAAAGGATTGTGCTATGATTGTTCCACCACGGCTCGTGTTGCGGTGACTGCTTAAGACCTGGCACCATTGTTATAACGTCTTGTGATTCAATACCTAAGATCGTAAATACAGGAATAATGAAAAATGTGGAACGAAAAGTCGCAAAAAACACCCGCGAGCTATGATGTTAGGCGTTGTTTCTATTTTTGCACGGTGTGAAATGCAACAGCAGTCAAGTATATTAGCATCAGTCTTAAGTGTTTAAGGTTTAAAAGATTGTATAGGATCTCTCCTAAACGGGGGGAGCTATATAGTAACTTGCCTCTCCATTTCTTACCTTGACTTTATGCGAAAGCTTCAGGTACTGCCCTATGATGCGATGGTTTACTCTAAATTCGAAGGATGTGAATGTATAGCATGTTATGACGTTCGCAATTATCATTTTACGAATGCCTCCTTCCGAATAGGTTAGATCCGTGGTGCTATTAAGATTTTTACAGTACATGCTTGTGAAAGGTGGATAATTTCAGTGATTTGCATGAACATTCATTATTTCTCATCTTCTATTAGAAGTTTCAGAAAGGATACGTTAATGATTCGTGGAGACTCTTGTCGACATTGCCGTGCGAGAAATGAAAAAACAGTCGCATGATGTTGTATCGTTTAGGGTTTTCCAATGGAGGAGGAGAGCGTTCGGAGTGATGCTTCTCACGAAGGATCACCTGAGCTCTATGACGAACGAGATGATCGTCAACAGGAGTATTCTCTTCAAGGAGAAGAGAGCGCCCACCGCGTGCCTGAAATGGATGAAGAAGACGTGCTCGAGATGAGTGTTCTGGCCGCTCAGATCGAGAGCGCCGAAGATTTCAACTTAACTTTTGAGGTAGGTCTGGTACTTGAAGTAGATTTGCTTAAGTATTTCTTTGATATTGTTCGTTGTGGTTCTTCAAAGATCAATTCACGTGTGCCACGGATTTACCGTAGATTCACGTGCATACTTCTTTTCCCATGATGAATGCGTAGAATAACAACTTTCTGCATTAACTTTAAAATGAATCCTAATAATTATCTAATCCTATCTGAATGTGGTGGTTGCGCACTGACAAGGAAATGGTCTAAAGCGTATGTCTGAACGGGGGGGGGGGGCGAGTCATATAGGGAAATCCTCACCCCTGAATAAGTGTAAAAATGTGTTAATTTTTTTGTCAACTCGTTAAATCCTTGGAGTAGGGGATCCTTGAAGTCACAATGGAGTACGGCGCATCACGAGTTTGGGATCTTGTAAGCCCGCAATGCCTCTACCGGCAGGCGGCTCAGAGCGCAGTGGAAGTGACGCCGCTTCATGCGACGAAGGTCGTGGTTAGGTTCTTCTGTGCTGCTGCATTTTTGCATTTCAATTGACTGGTTGACGTTTGAGGGATTCTGACGTCTATACCATTTTCAGGCGGTTTTATGCCTTATTGTCCAGTTGCAGGCTGTGGTATTCAACATGATGATGTAGAAAAGTTCAACATCAGCGATACACAGGTACAAAGTGCATGAAGCACCACTGGGCACAATATGGGCAACGTATAAAGGCTACAGGCTCCTCACGGTCTGTTTCCATACATGAACCAATGACCCTGTGAAAAGCCATCCTGCTCGGATTTTCAAAGGAGACCAGGATGTGACGTCGGAGGTGGTTCAAGTGAGAAAAGCGGTGGATCCAGCAAATTAATATGAACGGCACCGATGCATTTCTTCTCTCATCTTTGCCTGTCACCTGGAAAGCAGAGGACTGTTGAAGATTTTCTAAAACCTAACAACAATGTCTGAAGATGCTCTAGTGGTGGTCCACCTGCTCCTGCTGAGGTCGCAAGAAAAGTACTCTCCACAGCGTATAGCTAAAAAATGCGCTGAAAACGTCTGAAAATGGTGTAGAGGTCAGAATCCCTCAACTCTCAACCAGTCAGTTGAAATGCAAAAATGCAGCAGCACAGAAGAACCGAACCCACCTTCGTCGCATCAAGCGACGTCACTTCCACTGCGCTCCGGACCGCCTGCCCGTGAAGACATCGCGGGCGTACAAAACTCCCAAACTCGTGATGCGCCGTATTCCATTTTGTCTTTAAGGACCCCTACTCCTTGGGTTTAACGGCGTGGCAAAAAATAAGCACATTCTTATACTGATTGAGGGGTGGGGTTCTCCCTATATGACTCGGTCCCCCCGTTCAAACATACGCTTCAGACCCTTCCCTTGTCAGAGGAAGCGCTGGTTGTCGCGTGCACGCCTATTCGACCCAGCCATCCTACCCGTTTACTGCTCTGGGTCAGTGAATTAGAACTACACCTATCTAGGAGGTATAGGGCACTGACTTGTTCATCGAATTCCCATCGTTCGTCATTGTATATCCCAAATTACATCTACGATATCCCGAAAAGTGTAATGCATGGCGCATCCCAAAAATGGTTGATCATCGCTGAGCTTTATCCTTCAAGTGAACGACAGCGAGCCGTAAGTATTTCAGACTGTTGACACGTCTGCACTGGATGAAGAGCAAGTGAGACCGAAGAGTCGTCAGCTAAAGAAGAAGCCTAGTCCACTGCACAAGAGTGATGCCGAGGACATCGAAGAGTTCTTGGAAGAAGGACTCAATCAATCGTCGTCAACGTCGTCGGTTCGTTGGTTGCCTTTTCAGAAAAGATGGAGATATTGTATTTGGCTGCAACTGGCTAGTAGACCCAGATTGTTAGCTAGGCTTTATTTGGGTGGCTTTTTCGATTATGTGCCTTGTTTAGGCTCTTTAAAGGCCAAGAATATAGATGATTAACACGCGCATCTATTCATGAGCGAGAGAGGAACTATAACAATGAAGTGGATTTTAAGTGTAGGGGGTTTATTTGTTTATCACGAGGTATTGATTAAAGCTATGTGGTCGGTATGGAGCACAACCACTGCAGCAGCTGCCATGAGAACATGAATAACGGTGGGGTCGCAAGAAAGTTACCTAAATGATTGCATCGATCAGATCTCAGCGCAAAGTGGCAGTAGGTGTACGATTTAAGGATGTAGGACTTGAACCATCTCTCATGTTTGGCCTGCTTTCCCATGCATCCGGCTCGCCTGCAGGTTCGGGTTCAGCCCTAGCCAATCCCACCTTCTATCCGTCCGCGGTCCGAATGGACAAAACATCGACTTGCTCATTGGCTGTCGACCGCAATCCGTTGTTCACGCCAGATACGCATTCTCTTTGCTTTTCCTATATTCATTCGAATGCCATATAAGAAGAAAGAATAAAAAATTCTGGGAAGGGGTGTAGCTTGTTTTTCCTTGGCATTCATTAGCCTAACCTGATGATGAGAATCTCACTTTCACTGCCTCAGGGCGCTTGGGAAACTGACGGAGGCGCTGCGGCGCTGAGTGAGGGCAGAGTACCACTTGATGGTTGCCATTTTGAGTAAGATAGACCTGCATGAGCACTAGAAATAGATTCACACAGGAGGTTTGACCAACGCATACTTTCATCCTTGTCTACCAAATTGAGCAGATTGTTCGGATTTATTTATTTATTTTTGCAAGGCATAGACAATTGCATAGCATACAGGTTGTAAGGAAACACCGAAAAAAGTAAAAGAATAGCATAAAGCGTGTTGAATGTAACCGCTAACAATGTATAAGTAACTGTTACAAACAACAAATTTTGCAGCATACTTTAATATTTAACATCTGGCAATTCTTCTACAGGCCTGGGCAGGGAGCCTCTCTAGACTTTCAGACTTACCCAGCAGCAGGTTGAATTCCCCAAAAATTCGACCTGTTGCTATCCTTTTTATCATCATCTGTATCACCTGTTATCCCGTTGATCATCGAGTTGCTCGAGCGGGATCAGCAGCGTCTCCATTCGTCCTTGTCGCGTGCCAGAGTGCTCCAGTGGGTCGCCTTGATCGTTCCACTCCAAACCGTGGGTTCCGATGTGAAGTTTTTCCAGCGACCTCCGTGGCCCGATCTTGGCTTTGAAGTCGTCGACGATCACCTTGTGGAAGGTGTGGTCCTCCTTATAGAACTTCTCCAGCTCCATGTAGAAGGGATCGACTTCTTTGTCGTCGTAGTCGGATGTTGGCGCGTACGCGACGAACACAGCTACAGCTGGCACGGGGCCACATCGCTTCAGTCTCAGACGTCCGATTCGGCTTGTCAAGGACTCGTACGAAGCGATGTTCATGGCCAAGTGCCGATTCGATTTCTGGAACAAAGGAGACCTATTTAAAATCCATATAGGAACATTTTAAGGAGCTCAAAGTAATCTTGTCTTTAAAAAGTTCGAAATAAAAATTCACCTTCGTAATGCGCCTATGGCCACAGTCCTTGACTGAACATTTAACACCAAGTAACTATTACAAGCAACAAATTTTGCAGCATAATTTATTATTTAGCATCTGACAAATCTACAGGTCTGGCAGAGAGTGTCCCTTCATCTTTACACTTGCCCAGCAGCACGTGAATTCCTTAAGAAATCGACCTGCTGCTGGGCGAGTGTGAAGATGAGTGACGTTTTAGAAAAAACGTACCGTGTGGTCCATTTGTACAACTTTCACTCCAAACTGGACGCTTTTAAAGACAAACTGGGATTTATCCTAGTAGGGGGCACATAACTAGCATTGTGCAACGAGTTCACATCAGACTCATGGAGGTCGTTGAAGGGGACAAAATTAGCATCTAAAAACAAACAAACGAGCAAACAAACAATAAGCGAAAAATCGCCGCGTTCCAAAGACATATCGGCGTGCAAAGCGCATTCAAACACGACTGGCCGCCACCTGATGTGTAACAACCGGAATCTACCGTGTGAGGGATCCACATAAAGCCGCATGCGGCGTACAACCACCGTCTGACATGTTATAACTCGGACCCGTCATAGGCCTATGTTATACTTCGGCGACGCTGTTGTCGGCGACGTCGGCGGCAGTGTTACTCGGGTTGTTACGCAGTGCGTAGCAGCCCGCGCAACACAGCGTCGCCGACGCGTCGCCGAAGTATAACATAGACCATAGTGAAGGGCACATAGCTTTGTCTGCTCACAACCGTGGATTTCAGTTTAGGCCTTACTTTGTTATCTAGAAGGCGATCCGTGAATCCAAAGTCAACTTGTCACACTATGTTTAGTTTGATCTCTCCCCCCCCCCCCCCCCCGCGGCTAGGATAGACAAACTAACCGTTTTGGAACTAAAGCAGACTCATCTAATGGTAGCGTCCAAATAGGAACATGTTAAGGAGGTCAAAATAGTCTTTTGTTTTAAGAAAGTTTATGAAATTCAACTTTGTAGGGCACTTATAGCTACACTCCTTGACTGAGGGCACACTTAACAGCGCACTGAACAATTCCTATCAGTTCGGTCGAATATTATTTTTTTACGTTTATTCTACGGTGCATAAAAGCAACGAACGTTACAGTGCATTATACTGACCAAGAAACTATCTCAGCGGTAGGTCGGAACGGCCAAGTGTTGTATATGGGCAGAATCGTCTCTCTCTCTCTCTCTGAGAAACAGGAAAATGCAAATATCTCGACCCCAACACAACTCTGCGCAGAGTCAGGGACGATGGAAACTGGGCCGTGGGCGGTGTTAGCCCTCTACCTCCTTGCGGAAGGCTGGCTCAAGTTGGCTGGAAACAGCGGTGACGAGCGGAGGCGGTAGCGCAGTGGGAAGAGGGGTGGTGTAACCTCCGTGACCGCTGTTTCCAGCCAACTTGAGCCCGCCCTCCGCGTGCACGAAGAGGGCTAACGCCGCCAACGGCACAACTTCCGTCGTCCCTAACTATGCGCAGAGTTGTATTGGGGTCGAGATATTTGGATTTTGCTGTTTACCAGAGAGAGGCGATTTTGCTCATATACAACACTTGGGCTGCTCCGAACTACCGTTGAGATAGTCTCCTGGTTAGTTATCGCGCCGTGTACGCATCCAATATATCGCCGTATTTATTTGACTGGTAGTGTAGATGCTTTTTTTCGTGTATATAAATCTATTATAGAAAGAGGAATAGCAATCGCAACACTAAACTCATGACCACTTTTCGCTGTGCAGTTACAGGTAAGCAGCATTTGAGCTATCAGTCAAATTGGCATCGCTGGACGAGTGCGTGGCGCAATCTCTATATATGACATTCTGGAACGTTCTTTGTTTTTAAGCAGTTTCAGATAGGCCTAGGAATTATATTTCACCGAGTGGGTGAAAAATTTGTGTCTGTTCAAAAGTGGTAGCCATTGGGACATTGCAAGGCTGAGCTTTTATTATAAACTTTCTTTAAATAAGGTATTTAGTATACTGGGTAGACGTAGTATTTTACTTCCTCGAAATGCTCCTATTTCGACTTTAGATACATCTCGTTTCAAAAGTGTTCGATTTGAAATGCAGTGTCCCGCTTGTCCATTTTAAATTAAAAACTATCCAGTTTGATTTGAAACGTGTCCAAGTTGAAATAAAAACGTTTTTTTTTAACTATTGCACGTAATAAACCATGCGTACCTGTCTTGGTTCTTCAGTCCTTTGTTACTATTCTTTTCTTTTAGGGGATAATGTTTCAGTTTTCAGGAGGAGATAACGAACGTCTCCATAGCTGACTCCCTGCTTGTTGAGTGGGGCAGTCCTGACCGAAGTCACTTGTCATCAGCACAGCGAAAGCCGAGGGAGGACGCTGTCGAGGACGTCATTAAGACCAGCACTCCAAAGACGCGCGGACCTCTGAAAGTGTTGACTCCGCTGTTTTCCAATGGAAAGACGACGATGACGTCGAAGAAACGCTCGTCCACGTCCTCTAACGAGGACGATCTGTGTTCACCTGCACGAAAGAAGCAGCCGAGCACTCCCGCAGAGAAATCGTCGTCAAGAGCACGGTCTGCTAGTCAGTCTAGCGCCACTTTCAAAACTCCCTCGCGACCGTCGGTGAAAAGCGCGGTGAGATCGGCACCTAAGCAGCCTCTGAAAACGCAGAACAAGTAGCCCGTCTAGGTGCAACTGTTTGACATTGCTGTTCTGCTTCTTGATATTCCTGTAAATAGAATCTGTAGTTCTTAATGCATTCGACAATCGCGCAGTTGTTTTGACTACAATTCGACCGTGAGGTGTTTAGAGTTGATGAATGACGAATGACTTTGCGGAAAGGCGAATTGGATCCATCCTAGTGAGGAGGGGTAACCGTGAAGGGTCAATTGGGAACGTTATCCCATAAGCGAGGGTTGATGGTTCAGTTTATGTCCGTTTTCCTCGGTACGCAACACATTCGCGAGTCGTAATCACAGTTTACCGTGAACTTGGGTAATTAAACCAAACTCTATAATTTATAAATACATTGCATAGAGAGATTGAAAGCATCTTAAATACATCCTACAAGGAGCTAACCTGATGAGTAAATAAAAAGAACAATGAGAAGAGCGTAGTGTGGATTTTCCCATATGACTGGCTTTTATAATCTGTTTTTGCTTTCCTCGCGCGTCATTCTGATCGTTGTTGTTCAAAGCTTTTCTTCCTACGCGTACTCGCATGCGGTCGCGTTACATCATAGGAATGAGCCGTAGTCTTTTGCTGTCTGCGTCCTCCTAGCTTAGAGATCGCGCGTCGGCGTCCACGTTGAGATTCGATCGATCTCTCTTGTGCGCCCCGCGATGGCACTCCCGGTAAGCGAGTGGTGTTGCAGTGCATAGTGGCACGCTTCATGCAAGGGAGGTCGGAGATTCGGTTCTTCTGCGAGGTGGCTTACTTGCATTTCAACCGGCTACTTTGAGGGGCATCAGCTGTAGCTCTGGTAAAAACACAAGTGAGGAATTGCGGATGCAAATCACAATATGCCCCCCCCCCCAATTAGGATAGATTCGCAAAATTTATAAGACAACTGTCGATTAACCGTTTGCTTCTTTGCGTAGATATACCTTGTTTATAACCAGCATATGACGCTCTGTATATGATTTCACTATAAATTGAGCTTTGAAATTGCATCTTAAGATCCCATACTTCCACATTTTATGTGCAGAGCTGTAATTTGGGCTTGGGCTTGAAACCTATAGACTCATTCATCGTCTGAAATAATTATGAATTGTTGGACACTGTATTGTGTGATGTTATTTTCATAATCACGCTGATTTAATCCCTGCTGCTTAGATTTCAATATATCTCACTTCTGATCGTCATGTCCGTTCTGCTGATCTGAGAAATTGCGCTACTCCGATAATCCCGAATGTATTTAGTCATCATTTATGTTTATTGCTCTCGACTTTGTGCATGCTTAACCACAGTGTGCCTGGGATAGTTGTTCTACAAATAAAAGCTTTGCTATCTAAGGTCTCCCTGCACAACCTTGGAATTGTGGCGATGATCGTTTTATATGGAAAGTTTGCAGCGCTTTTGGAACGGATTGTCCTTGCGAACGAATTGTAAGGCCTATGTTATACCTCGGCGACGCTGTTGTCGGCGACGTCGGCACAGTGTTACCCGCGCAACACAGCGTCGCCGAAGTATAACATAGGCCTAAGGCTCTGCTTCGAGATAGATTCGCTTCTGATTTCGATGCAAAACCGGGTCGTGAGCGCAGCTTGTCGCTTGACGCTGATGTTTTGAGGGGAGCCGTCGAGGCAAATCCGGAGTAGAACACACCTGCGTTAGCAGAGGATCTTGCCGTACATGGTAGTGCGGTAGCAAGACATTTGGCGAGAATCGGCAGGGTGAAGAAGATGTCGTAGTGGCTGCCTCATGAGTTGACCGATGAGTAGCGTCTGGCACGTTTCGACACTTGCTCCAACCCGCTAGTTCGCATTGAAAAATGAGCATTTTGTAAGCCGTGTCATGACCGTAGTCGAAAAATGAGTCCTTTATGATATCAGGAAGCGGGAGTTTGTGTAGACAGGGATGCTCCATGCCATCACACCATTTCCCAAACCTGACTTCTTCTTCTCCTTCAGCGTTTGTCCCGCTTCGTAGCGGGGTCCGCTCTTCTGGTGTCGTGACGCCACCTTTCTCGATCCTGTGCTTCATCAGGGTGGACGCCAGTTACTTTCATGTCCATGTGTAACGTATCGGACCAACGCTGCTTCGGGCGCCCTCTAGGCCGCTTTCCTGACACTTCCAACTCAAGGCCTATCTTGCGGACGCTCTCTTCATTTCCACGCAGAACGTGGACATACCATCGCAAGCGAGCTTCGCGCATCTTGTCCGCTATCGGCGCAACACCGAACTTCTGCCGAATGACATCATTTCGGTTGCGGTCCATGCGCGTGACTCCAGCCGTCCAGCGCAGCATATTCGTCTCCATGACGCTGAGGCGCGTTTCAACTTCCTTGGTCGACTTTTTTCCCAAACCTGACCTTCGCCCTAAAAAGGATGTGCTTACTTTGTGGTGGTGTTGTAAATGCGCATTCCATTACAGCTTTTTGCAACCTGGTCACGCAGGAACAGAAGGAGTCTTACTGCTGCGATTTAGACCAAATGTATTCGAAGTTGCGAAAATTGTGGCTGACAGTGGTGAGTAGAGGAGTGCCGCTCCTGTTGCAGGACAACGCAGGGCCACACACCTCACAAATCACTCGGCGGAAATTGACTCACCTAGGTATCGAAGTCTCCCGACCTTTCTCCATTGACTATTACTTTTTGCAAGCTCTTGATTCTCATTTGCGTCGGAAACAATCATCTAATTTGGCCGATATTGAATGTACCCTCCTTGATTTCGTTAATTCCTGAGGTCTCAGTTTTTATTATAAAGGATAAGACTCTTCACCTGTCCGCTGGCAAAAAAGTATAGATCTTGGCGGTTTTTGCTTCGTTTAATAACGTGGTGTTCAAGCTGAGTTATAGAAGTTTTAAGTAAGCGGTCCGTATCGGCGATTAATTTTGCGACAGCCTAATAATTGTCGTATTCGTCTTGCTTTCAACCAGTCTGTTTCAACCATTTGCGGTTGGTAGCTCTTAATTGGGATAGATAGACCGAGATCAATCTACCATTGGACATTCTGCGATATGTGGGTATTGCATTTTTGTTCGGAGTGAGTAGAAGAAAGAATAAAAGATTCTGTTAAATCGTTTTAGTCTTAGAAATGATTCAAATCAGTTTCTTTAAGCCTCAGTTGGCTGGTACCAAGAATGTAAGCTGTTACGACGATGTTTTGTTGCGATCAAAACTTCTAGCGCCAGGCGGGACTCGAACCCGCACCTCCCTCTGACCGGGCCGGAATGCTCTACGCCTTTACACCACCGGCGCTGTTTGATCGAACGCAACATCTACACCTCGTAGGACCCGCCCGGTCAGAGGGAGGTGCGGGTTCGAGTCCCGCGTGGCGCTAGAAGTTTTGATCGCAACAAAACATCGTTGTAACAGTTTTAGTGTTAATAATGCTTATGATAGATGAAGGCGCTTAAAGCGAAGTCATGCTACTCCAACCCGGGCAATGGGAGAACCTTTATTCCTGGACATGGAATATTTTTGTATCAACACGGGGTATTATAAGTGACAGGAGTTTCGTTATCACGGTAATGCTTTCACACAAGGTTACATCTCAAATGCATGGGAAAATGTCCACCTCCAGCTCTCCTTTGTAGTTGTAGCTGTTTGACATGGAGAAGTTGCTAAAACAGAAAAGTGAGAAAATGTACAAGACCCAATTCACCGTGTGCTACAGCTGCACTTGAATCATCTTTCTTCATCGCAACGTATTTACCTGTAGAACCGCACCAGTCCACTGATGGTGAAGAATCGGGGCTGGCCGGCAGCTGGTATGTCGACGGTGTAGGTGGGAATTGGCACTGTGTCGAGCTCTACGATTCTGAAGTGACTGCAAGCGACCGGAACTGAATACCAGCTCTTACAACGCCCAACGGATCTGTGGCTCCGTCGAAAAACAACTGACCGGTAGTCTCCTTTACGGCTGCGATACACGACGAACAGCGGGACCGAGGGCGCAACCGCATTCGGAAGGCCAGCACGAAGCGCGTTACGCATCCCTTCCACGGACATCGGCATGCGATGGTAGAGGCGAAAGGACGTGGGACGGCCGATGGCCTGCAATTGCTTTGGTGAAAGCGCAACATCTCATGGAGTTGTTTGGAACTGTTGCTTGCTTTGTTCCAAATGAGGCGGCACAATCTGGGGCAGAGAAAATTACAGCCGAAATTCCTGATAGCGCGGCTTATCAAGCGATATAGGTGAGCGACAAGCCGCGTTATCTGAGTTTTCCGCAGTGAATTCCCTGTCAAAGTTATGTAAGTCGTTGATGAATCCGACCCCTGGTCTGGTTGAGGTCGATCCCTTTTTTTTCAATAAGAAGAATGGTCGGTGTTGATCAATCTCTATCTGCGGTCTGGGAAGACACAACCCCTTTGCGCTTTGGAAAAGCCTCAGAATCTCATCTTTAATTGAAAATTAAAGAATCTTACCAGGATACTATCTCAACGGTAGGTCGGAACGGTGCAAATGTTGTATATGGGCAGAACCGCCTCTCCCTGGGAAGTAACAAACTGCAGGTATCTCGACTCCAATACAACTCTGCGCATAGTTAGGGGCGACGGAAGTCGCCTGTTGGCGCCCTGTTGATACATGTGCTCCACAGCTGACGGGCGCGCGCGGGATGAGGGCTGGTACCGCGGACCAGCGCAGTGCACAGGTGGCGTAGTAGGAAAGAGTTCGGGCTCGTGAACGAGGGGTCGGGGGTTTGGATCCCGCGGACTGCGTACGTTTTGCACTTTTGCACAATCCATGTTTATCATATAGGTAATCCACCTAGGGGTATTATAGTGTGTTATAGAGGATGTTTACATATAACATATGCTTCAAACTACAGATTAGCTAAAATGTTCACTTCTGTGTCACTTATTTTAAGCCTATTTTGTGTGAAGCTGTAGTTATGTATTTATATTATCCAGCCGAATCGTGAAGAATGGATATCAGGTTCGTGATCAGCACTCCAAATAACCCCCTAGACGAAGTTTCAGCGAAATCGGTAGCCCTGCCTGGACCACCATTGTTAACGGTATGCGTGATATATGTATGTATATGTAAACATGCTCTATAACACACTATAATACCCCTAGGTGGATTACCTATATGATAAACAAGGATTTTGCAAAAGTGCAGAACAAACGCAATCCGCGGGATCCAAACCCCCGACCCCTCGTTCATGAGCCCGAACTCTTCCCTACTACGCCACCTGTGCACTGCGCTAGTCCGCGATACCAGCCCTCATCCCGCGCGTGCACATCAGCTGTGGAGCACGTGTATCCACAGGGCGCCAACAGGCGACTTCCGTCGCCCCTAACTTGGCGCAGAGTTGTATTGGGGTCGAGATACCTGCAGTTTGTTACTACCCAGAGAGAGGCGGTTCTGCCCATATAAACATTTGCGCCGTTCCGACCTACCGTTGAGATAGTATCCTGGTTAGTCAAAATTCTTAGTTGAATATCCTTGTTGAAATTAAATGGGATATACCTTATTGTTAGTTGAAAATGAAATAACTTGGTGCTTATTTGAATAGCACACATATTGGGTACTGTGTAAAGTGAATGGCTTAGGAGTCTTAGATAGCACCAGCTGTGCAATGCTAATTGATTGAAATTCATTTTGAATAGTACATCAGACAATAAGAGGTCTTATTATTAGCCCTAGTTTATACTTATGTCGCACGCGGCGTGGCACCACGGTCGCTATAGATATCGATTTTTCGCGTCGCCCGGTCAATATCTATTCACGATCGATAATCTATGTATTCCGGCCATGGTACCGAGCCGCGCAGCGGCTCATATGTAGACTAGGGCTTACAGAAGGTCGAGAATAGGCCTGAGCTACCCAATGTATTGTGGAGTCGACGTAGTTCCACTGGGCTTCGCTCCTAGGAATTCCGTACTTCCACCGAAATTAGACGCTTTATAAAAGAGCTCCAAGGGCAATCATTTTACCCAGTCTCTAATATTTGGAAGGCAGCCTACAGTGTACTGGAGAAAAACTCCAGACTCCCACTATGCCGTTAAAGCACGTTGAGCTGTCAGGTTGTACCCAATCCGCACCTTCGCTGACGACATAGTGATAAATGATGTCCTGCTACGGCAGTCACGTCTACGTTGACCAAGCCGGAAGGTCGTCCGGGTCTCGCCAGCCGTTTGTGAGAGAGCATGCCTGCCTTCTCACCCTATCCCCTTTCTACCACCCTTTCCTGTATGCTATCTTCTAATAAAGATACATACTATACACGAGTACTGTACACTAGAATACAGGAGTAGAGCTCTGTAGGATTCATCGGATAAGACGTCACACCCATCGACATTCTCATGCCTGTACCTGGAAAATTAAGTGCTGATCACATCTTCACATGCTCCCTCTTCAATCAACAAGTCACCATACAGTTTAACTTTATAGCGTAGCTGCGTTGTTGTTTCTACATCATTTTATTGCATAGCCGACACAAGTTTCTCTCGGGTATTTATCGACTCTAGAGCCGGATATCTAGAGACTCTAGATGTTCTTAAGCTCGAGGACGACCTTACTGGAGGAACGGCGATGTTCAGTGGTAGCCAATCTACACCCTCGCCGATGACAGAGTGTTAAGCGGTATCCTGCTACGGGAGTCACATCTATGAGAGAGTACGTTTGCCTTCTCTTCATTATCCTCCCACTTACCGTATGCCAATCACCATATACTGTATGCCATTCTCCAATCAAGATGACATACCAACCACCGCTTGCTAGAACACAGGAATAGAGCTGTTAGGATTCAACAGGTAAGCACTGATCACCTTTGACTTGATAGAACTTCCCATAGAATGCTGTCCTGTTGGTGATGCTATGTCAAACAACGAGCTAATGACTAAAATTCCCCGATATTCCTTCGAGTTACGGGCCCAGATTGTGGAACGTCTGCAGCAGTATACTGGAACCAATGCAGAACGCGCTGGCTGGGCATCAGTAGGAATTCGGCCGAACGCCACAGACTGGATATCTGATGAATCCACTCAAACGTTCTATAATTATCTTGTTGAGCAACTTCATCCTCTTGTTGCACTAGAATGTTGACTCTGACTTCGTTTCGTGCATCTAAGCGTAAGCCTCGGTTCGGTAAGCCGACAGAGGCGGCCGAGTCAGTTTACGTTGATAGGCATCATAAGAAAAGAGCGGCTGCGCGTTTTAGAGGCAAGCAAAGAATTCTGGCAGATAAGCTTTAGGAGATCGATCTCTATCCAGGGAATGCCGTCAGCTTCTCATGAAACTTCGGATTGTCACCTATATCGCGTCAGAGAGCTCGAGACGCTGATCACAGATATGTATACCCCATTTGCCAAATGGATTTCCTAAGTGAATTGTGGCCGGCAAAATCCGCGCTGTTGCGTAATTAGAGGTGCGGTTGGCAGCGTAGACAGCAGCGGCAGCGGGACAGTGATGAAGTGTTTGCTTCACAGGTTTGAGGCTATGGGTTCGGTTCTCGCCGGTAACGGCGTTTTTGCATTTTGTGACCTATCTTCGACGAGGCCTATAATCTCATTTTTAGCACATTTTTTGCGGACGGCTGACGACTTGCATTGACGTCTATTAGGATATTTGAAGTTGGAAGCATGTTTCAGGTATCATATTTCAATCATGACATAAAGGAAGTCCAAAATATAACCAAATCAACTATTATATATCTGCTCAAACCTCCTTCAACACTGATTGAACAACACAAAAAATTTGCGAAACAAACATGCTGCCAACCAACTCCACACCTATGTATGTAGTCATAAAAAAGCTGGCACTATTGTAGTTTTGGTACCCCACTTAATCTTGTTCAAAATAGGTCTACTAGGGGTAATCTGCAATGGGAAGAACGAATATCATAGTCGTTTATTGCGGAAATGTCTTATAAGCCCGCTATATTAAGTTGGAATCGCCCAAGGCCTTGTGAAATAGTGCGCGCTGGTAAGAGACGCAGAGACTCCGCCCCCTACCAGTACGCATTCGCGGCCGTCCCGGGTGGGGGGGGGGATTACCATAGTATGCCGTGGCGCGCAGGCGTAGCGACTAGATACTCGCAGCGAATTAAATGCAGTCTTATCTCCTCGTTTCTATTACAGATTCGGTCTTATTTTCTTCCGAATAGGGCAAGAGAGGGACCTCTAGGATGAAGGCAATTTTAACACGGGTGTCCTAGTGGGCCCACATCCCGGAGTCCCATCCCCTGTTTAATTATGTGCTCTCCTCCGCGTGAGCGAAAGAGAGCACACAACAGAGCTTTCAAGCCTTTTCGAGATTTCAAGGCTTCTGCCCTGGCTAACCTCTGCTGCAGGCTAGGGGCGGCAAAATAGTGCGCATCGTTAGGAGGCGGAGTCTCTGCGTCTCTTATCAGCGCGCGCTATCTCGCAAGACCTTAGGCAATTAGAGCTTAATATAACGGGCTTATAAGGCATTTCCGCAAAAAACGACTATGATATTCGTTATTCCCATGGCAGACTACCCCTAGTAGACCTATTTTGAACAAGATTAAGTGGGGTACCAAAAGTACAATAGTACTAAAAAGCTAAACGGCTTCTAGTCTCATGCATTGTCCAGCAAGTTAGCCAAATGCTTGGCTTGGTAGATCAGTTTTGAAAGCTTCGATCTGCCTTTTTCCATCAAAGTTAGTCTCCATTCTGCTGTCTGAATTCGGATCGCCTGACGATAGCAGTGCGGCTACAAGCGAAGAAAGGAAGATTGCCATAAGGTTCACTACTATTCTCCGAGAGGGTGCTGCAACATTAGTAGAAATCGAGACGGATGAAAATTTGGATGCGGGCGATTTCACAGATAACGACTCCTACTGGAATGCAATGATGACGAGGATGGATGCCATTCAGGTCCGTTTCTTACCCCTGGTGATTATTTGTTCAACTTTGATACGGTCGGCTGCTTTGTCAGTGATTTAAGGAAACGGCCTGCACAAGTTGTGCAGTTTGCGAGGAACACGTTTGTTTCACACTTTTTTCGTTGTTCCACCAGTTTTGAGGAAGGTCTGAATAGATGTAGTTGATTTAAGTTTTGCTGATTTTTGATTTTTTTTTTACTTTTGATTCTTGCTTTGACTTAAATTTTTGACTTCCTTTATGTCATGATTAAAATATGATACCTGAAACATGTTTCCAACTTCAAATATCCTAATAGACGTCAATGCAAGTCACCATCAGCCGTTGGCCCAAAAATGTGCTAAAAATGAGATTATAGGCCTCGTCGAAGATAGGTCACAAAATGCAAAAACGCCGTTACCGGCGAGAACCGAACCCATGGCCTCAAATCTGTGAAGCAAACACTTCATCACTGACCCGCTGCCGCTGCTGTCTGCGCTGCCAACCGCACCTCTAATTACGCAACAACGCGGATTTCGCCGGCCGCAATTCGCTTAGGAGATCCACTTAACAAATTTGGTTTGCATATCTGTGATCAGCGTATCGAGATCTCGAGTGATATAGGCTCAATCCGAAGTTTCATGAGAAGCTGATGGCATTCCCTGGTAAGTTCCATGCTCGACGGCTGCTGTGTTTTTTGGTATAGATTGGTGCCACACTTCCAGAACCATCTCGGTCATGTGAGTCGTAGCTGGTATTGTAGTCAAAAGTTCGGTCTATCAAACTTCGTTAAGCGCGAGCCAAAGGCGTCATAAATACCAATATCCCGCCTGATTTCCAGGAAATCACTTCGTCACGCTTCCGAAGAAATCCAGTGTTTCCTGCCGCCGCCGGCCCTCCTCGTTATTGTTTGTCTACATGCTCTCTGACTCTCCTACCTACTCGTCCTGTCATGGGTCTTCGGGTCTTGGGTCTCATCTTCGGCGATTTCGTCTAAGTGGGACTTCTCTCAACGTAATATTATTATTATGTAGCGATCTACGCAATAAGGTTTTCTACGTCTTCGTAGTCTCAACCTATGAACTTTCCTCCACTTTTTAGTCAGCACGTTATCTCCTGAAAAGACTCTTACTTCAAGTAACTTCTCCTTTTTGTTGCCATGGGGGATTGCTGCTGATAGTCAAAAAACCCAAGTCAAAGAAATATAAGTAATAATTCCAGATAATTATTGCGACTAGAGTACCAGAACGTATACAAAGGCGACCACACGTCACTTATACAGTTTATCTTTATCGCAGCATACAAACACAGCACAGTAACAGAACGAATTGTATGAAATGCTGCCTCTATTTAGTAAACCTATTCCTAGCCGAATAAGCGGGAAAGGATTTCGAGAGCAAAGCGAGGAATAGATAATATCCACTAAAAAGTAGGGGAAAGTTTCATAGGTTGAGACAGCGAAGACGTAAAAACCTTATTGCGTAGATCGCTACATAATAATAATAATAATAATAATAATAATAATAATAATAATAATAATAATAATAATAATAATAATAATAATAATAATAATTTATTACGATCATTTAAGACAGCCGTAAAACAGCATATTGTTAACATATTAAATGAGGACAGCTCGTTTACATCAGAACATGGTATGACATAACAGTGTAGAACAGAAAAGATAGGAAATGGTTGTTTAAATGTCTTATCTCCCTAGTGCTTAATTAACGCCTTATCCGCTACTCTTTTGAAACGCTTATAATTTTCAAGTGAAGGAGTTATTTTATTATGTAAACTTAGATATTTGGAACTTGCCATAACCGTAGGGAACTACCCCTTAGCTTGGATTTTGGTCGGGGGAACCAGATTTTCAGCAGAGTCCCTCTTGTTCTAGACATTCCGAGTTTGTAAAACTTGAATAGTTCAACAGTACTTATTCCGGCTATCATTTATACGCATAAATACGCAACAGACGTCATTTACCTGTCTTTTTGAAGACAGAGTATGTCAAGGAACTTGTTTCTAATAGTTGATCTTGGAATGTCGGTATAGAAGAAACCGTTGTATCGCAAAACAACTTTCTTTGTAAAGTTATTTTGCACTGATTCAATCAACAACCGATCTTTCTTATTGTGAGGGAAAACACTGTTGTTCTACACTCTACAATGACTTTACATTATATCTCCTAACTCTAGATGCCACCGGTTTTTACAGAAGTTTCTAGAGGAACATGTAAAGCAACCTTTTCTGCGTCCTCGGTAGGCATCACACCAATGTAGTGGGCTAGTGGATTTGATGTTTGGATTATTCTTGGAGTAGCGCACTTCTTGAGGGCGCCAGACTTACTCAGATCTCGTTCACCGTGCTCTGCAAAGATATTAATGAGGGCAAAAGTTTGCAAAATGTTGACCCATTTCTTTCTATTCGTTATTCGTAGTTCATCGCTGAGTTCATGTTCATACAGTCAGTCAGTTGCAGACGAAAATCGTCTTGCGCTAAAAAGCCAACAGTTCTTGCGCCCACAGTCGTTTAAACATCGATCCCTCTAATACACACCTTGACAAGCCTAGGAAAGTATGAAGAATTCATTTGGGATAGTATTGTATTTGTGCCCATAGCGTGGCGCGATCCACGAAGTTTGACGCAAGTTTTTTAGGTTAGGTCTTCACTATACTGATATTCTACAGAGTTTGACGTTCTTCAAAAAATGGAAGGAGGACGGCACACAAATTCAGTGAGTTTCTTTGTCCCTAGTCCACGTATGTATGTCATATATCATCTTCTTCCTTTGTTGGATTTCCTAAACCATCCTGGGACCGGATTCATCGACGAATTGCAGCAGTTTAACGCAGAAAATCACAGCCGAAATCCCTGATAGCGCGGCTTATCAAGTGATATGATGGACGATAAGCCGCGTTATCTGGGTTTTCCGCTGTGAATTCTCTGTTAAAGTTATGTAAGTGTTGATGAATCCGACCCCTGGATTCTTTCACTAAGGATTGAATTAAAAGCGAAGACAGGAGACACGTGGGCGGACGTCTAGACGGTCGACGTACACGCGGCCGCACCCTAGTCAGCCGGACGCTCGTACTCAGCCGAACTGCCACCATCTCCGGCGGTCTTTCTGGAGTTCTAATAATCGCCTTCAAGGCTCAAGTAGCTTTCACTGACTGGTTCTGGGCCTTTATAAGGAAGTTTTGCTGCGGTCAGAAGTTTGACGTCAGGCGGCACTTAAGCTGTATCCCCTGCTTACCAGACAGGGGCCGCATTCATCAACGACTTACTGCAATTTAACAGAAAAAATACAGCCGAAATCACTGATAGCGCGGCTTCTCAAGCGATATAGTGAAACATTTCGCCGCGCTATCAGGGATTTCGGCTATATATTCTCTGTTAAGTTGCTGTAAGTCATTGATGAATTCGGCCCCAGGACGCCAAGTAATCACAGCCCTGTTTGGTGGTGTTTTTCATCCCGACGTTTTGGGGTTCTTCCTCGCTCCAGTGTTCTTCAGAGATTTCTTCTATCGTCTAGATATATCGTGTAGATATGCGTTGTACGTTTTGTCGGCCAACTGTACGGTATTGGTTTGTGCATTCGTCTCTGTTTTCCATCTCTTCTTCTCAAGTTGCAATATTCATCCTCCCTTTTCTACCTCACTTCAAAATTTCGAAGCTCTTGCTTCTATTCGGTTGCGGGCCCTACATAAGCTCTTTAGGACGGCTTTTCAGAATGTTAGACATTTTGCTGCATATGACCTCTTGTTAAATTTCATTAAAAACTATTCATTTGGTCTCGCCAAGCGCTGAAATTCACTGCTATCCCACTCACGCTGCTTCAGGTTGTAGATTTACTATGCTCATGTAGGCTAATTGTAGGGACAGCTAAACGATATAACAAGATTCTCCATGGTCCAAAGTTATGGGCGAGAGATACAGTACCGAACGCGTCTTTTGAATAGACGCCGCAAAAACCGCGATTTCGCGGTCTTTGCGTCTTTTCGATATAACTCGCCTAGAATTCATTCATCTCAAAACCAAGAATATATTTGAGCTCAGGAGTTCGAGCTCTATCGTTTGGTATGCATTGTTCATGTAGAGCCATAAAAATGTTCGGAATTGAAAACTTGCGCTCCATTGCGAAGGGCGGTCGTGTACGCAAACCGGCGGAAACGGTTGCATGCTCACACATCCTCTAATTTGAGCTTTTTCGAGAAATGGTTGGTACCGTTCGATTCGTCTCTTCGATATCTACACAAACTTGGATACAGCCTTACCAGACCTCCGCATTTTCGCAGTGGGTGGCCAAAACGAGTGAGTGGAGCAGGCTCTTTGCGATTAGAGTGGCTTATTTCTCAGAACTTGCATGATTTCGGAGTATCTCAAGCATGGCGTACGTCGCCAGTGCTCTGTCATTCCAGGAATTCTCCGAGAATGCGCCGTGCACAATGCATACAGAATCGAACCTGTCAATCGAGTGGGCGCGACACCTTTTAGAGTGAGCATTTGTGTAGTTTTACAGAAATTCTGAGCTGCCCTACTCAGGAATTGCTGTACTCTGTCCCAGAGAGACCTTGGGATGCGCCGCGCACAATGTATATAGGATCGAACCTATCAAACGATTGGGCGCTCGCAAATTGCACCCGCGGGCGTGTTCTGAGCGCTATAGCTCTGTTCGGTGTGAACATTTCCAGCTGCAGCTAGTGAATTTTGTGAACAGTAGTATGTTCTAGTGGTGCGCTGAAACGCAGCAACGTAGCTTATGATTGGACAAGGTTAGAGTGGTGCGAAAATGCAGATTAACCTTGATTGACACGATTTTTTTCGGATTTCAATCGAATACTGCATGAAGACGAGGAGAGCTAACGGCATGCAAATGCGTGAGCGAGCACGAGACTAAAAGCACTTTACGATGACATGCTTGCAACTCCCCAGATGCCCAAACTGCTTTAGCCCCATGCGCCATTTTAGAGCGGCGGAGGACAGCGGTAAAGTCCCTTCCGCCTTACTTGCCAGCATTTGATTTTTCGACACTCGTAAGAACGCCGTTCTGTTCAGCACGAAAAGCTCTATCGCACGGTATAACTCTCGACCCATTAAAAAAAAATCGATTTTCTGACGATTTCCCATTGAGGACGAGGGCGCCCTAAGCCGAGCGTGCGCGGACGGTGACGTCATCGGATTTTTTTGAAATTGAAAACTCCTCAAGCGCTCACTCTACAAGCTGTCGCGTTCGATCGATTGAAAAGATCGATCCTATATGCACTGTGCACGGCGCACTCTCAGAGCATTCCTGGTATGACAGGGCACTAGCGAAGTACGCCACGCTTGAGATATTCCGAAAACATGCAAGTCCTGGGAAATAAGCTGCTCCAATCGCAAAGAGCCTCCCTCACTCATTAGTTTTGGCGATCCTCTGCGAAAATGCGGAGGTCTGGTAAAGTTGTATATATGTTTGTGTCTCGTCTCGAGGAGACGAATCGAACGGTACCAACCTTTTTTCAAAAAACCTCAAATTAGAGGAATTGTGAGCACGCAACTGTTTTCGACGGCTTGCGACCGACAACTCGTCCGCGACCGCCCTTCGCAATGGAGCGCAAATTTTCAATTTCGAACATTTTTATGGCTCCATATGAATAATGTGTGCCTAACAACAGAGCTCGAGCTGCTGAGCTCAAATATATCTTTAGTGTTTGACATGAATGAATTTTGTCATGACACGAAGAAGACGCAAAAACCGCAAATGCGCGATTTTTGCGGCATCTATTCAAAAAGCGCGACCTAGCGACTGTACAGTGACGTCCGAAAGTTTGTGGACGCTTGCATTTTTTGCCATAACTCGTCCTGGAAAAGTAAAAACCGAACGAAATTGGGATATGCGGTATCAAAGAATATCACAAAACGACCGTTTGATCTAACCTAGTTATTATCGAGGTTGTTGAAGCGTCGATTGTGTTCATTAAAACAATCTATTAATATGTCCCTTTCGTAGCATTAACATACTTTGGTCTCTTGCAGTCTCTATATCATGTCAAGAGGGAAGAATATCAGTTGATGTGAAGCGAGTTGTGGCAGGCAAATGCAGGCGTTCACAAAGATTTGGACGCCACTATGGGTAGACGATAAAACCAACGCCTCCAGCTCCGTCCGGTGGAACCTTCGCTAACATGTTCTCTAGAGAGTTCGACAACATATTGTTATTGTATATTTATTATCTGTTATTGCCACTATTCTGGTGCGAGTCTAGAACAAGGAGTCCACTTTTCTCGTCATTCATAGTGGCAACAGAAATCACACAAAAATGTTTACAACAAGAGCGTTAAGCACAGTTCCATACACAATGTAGCTGTACGAGGACACCTAGGCTTGCTGAATGCAGGCTAGTGCTACCAGTTATGAAGAAGACACGCTGTAACCCCCCGCTCTAGCCTTGCACCGCAACTCTTACCGTCTCGATTGTTGGTTGACCGCTGAGCTCCCATGAAACCTCGTCTTTCCGAACTCTCTTGCGAACTCAAGGATCTCTGCAACAGAGTCCGCTTAGTCAGAAAGTTCAACAGACATGTAATGTCAGCAGCATCCCAGGGTCACTAGGTGACCATGGGACTTCGAGATGGGATGCATATCACTGGATGCGGCTTCGAACGCTGGTTCCAAACATGTGTTTCGTTTCTGCTGTGCGTACCTGTGAACGGAGTTATGGACCATTTTCATGGCAGGCTCCTTTGCCCCCCAGGTCCACGCAGAGCGGGCCAATCAGAGAGCGTATAGACCATCACAAGTTCTTGGAGACTGAATGAACTATCACAGCGGAGAAGTGCTGTGCCGAAATTGAAGTGGTGCACCAGCAGTTGGTTGAGAAACAACCGGCTTTGGGAAGAGGCCAATCCCAGGGGACGAGCGTTCTGCCCCCTGGCCCGCCCCCAGTGGCTGCCTTACGAGATAGTGGGGACGCAGACAGTTGCCACGCCTCGGTTCAAAGGGCGGAGATAGAACGCCACTCCGCCGCAATCCCACTGCATGACAATGCGGGTCCGCACTTTTCAAAAATTGTTGTCCAGAAACTGGATGAACTGGGACGCGAAATTCTGCCACATCCAGCGTATTCATCAAACCTGTTCCCTGCCGATTATCATTTTTTCAAGCATTTAGATCGTCATGTGAAGGATAAAAAATTCAGCAACCAAGATGAGGTGGAAAATGACTTATGTTTCAATAATTCTCGTAGTTCCGATTTTTACAACCATCAAATGTCGCATTGGGAAAGGTATTAATTGTAATGATTAATGAAATTGCTTCCTAGCAAAGTTATGATCTACCAAAGTTTTCGGTCAAAATCGGCCATTTCATATGCAACGACCTAATAATATCAGCTGGTAAGAAAGCATTGATAGGATTTTTTTTTGTTGAGAAATTCACAACTGTCCACTGTTGATTGAAACCCATGATCTAACTCATGGCACTTGTGAATCATTCCCAAAAGTTCTGCGAAAGCTATATGTAGCCATGTCGCCTTTCATAACTTCCATCGCGACTTCAACTCCACAAGACTACATCCGAGCCATCAGCTTTGATGAATGGCGTCGAGGCACTGGAGCGACAGCAGCCGTTCGAAGCATCGACGGTACACTGGGAGAGGGCATCACTTACATCAACAAAGGGAAGCACTGCTTCACTCGCTTCAGAGCCTCGGTTGGGACGCCTTCGAGACGTGGAAGACTTCACCGTTCTCGACGTTGTCAAGAAGGATAGGGAGGTTAGCACCCGTGGCCTTGCAACGAGACTCGGGTGCACCCACCAACAGTGTTCAGTCGCCTCCAGTCTTTTGACTACAGGAAAGTGTTCACTCGATGGAATTCAGTTCATAAACGCCTTGTTTAGTAATGGCAAAGGTGTGCCACTACTCCTTAATTTTTCTGCCTATTAGTGTTCGGTTCATCGAAGTCTTGTAACACTAACACAAGAATATTACAAAACAATACATTATAATACAATATACAAAAACCCAGCCCACGATATATTCCTCATCCAAGTCTAAGATCCTGTCCCATCTTTCATTCTGCCTTTTAATTCCTTTCAACCAGAATTCCGAGGGCTATGAGGAAAAGAATTCAGAAACCATCATTTCCAGTTGACGTGGATTATCGAACTCTCTACATCGAAGATGCTGCTTCAGAGCTCTGAGCAGGTGGTAGTCAAAAGGAGCGAGGTATGGAGAGTACGGTGGATGGGGCAGAACTTCCCAGCCTAATTCCTGGATTTTCTCGCGACTCACTTTTGCGACATGAGGACGCGCGTTGTCGTGCAGCAGGTAGACATCTTCCCGTTCTGGACGTTTTTTGCGCATGGCGTCGGCCAAGCTCTGCAGCTGGGTAGCTCAGACAGATGCTGTGACTGTGGTTTCACTATCCAGCAACTCCAAGTAAGGCCTTCTGAGTCCCACCAGCAGCACAGAAGAACCTTCTTTTCGTGATGTCCACGTTTCGGTTGTCTTGCAGCCGGTTCTCCGCGTGAGAGCCATTGGAGCTTTCACAAATTTAACAGGCGGTAGCGTAAAGTGTTGCAGGATTTTTCGATTAACCCAATATTTAGTTCCACAAGGCGCTAATTTTAAGGACAACGACTTCAAGAACGTGAGCGGCCTATTAAGGTCATTATCTTTTCTTTAGGAAGCAGTACAGGTACAGGAAGACACATTCACCTGGAGCAGCGCTGACTGTCGTTGTCTCTCCTCCGCCATCAAAAGGGCTTTGCGACACGGTCTCGCGTGGATGCAGCAGCTGAAATAAGGAGCATTGGGATGTGTACTATTCGACAGGTTTTATATAAAAAGTGTTGAAGCCTGCATTCAAGCGTTATTCTATTGTAGGCTAGGTCCTCGAACTTTCGGAAGACGGCTACGTTATTTTTATTATCGTTATCTTGTTCGTATTTCGGGTTTAGTTCGTCAAAAAGGTAGTCGTATGATGGTAGCCCGTAAGTAGTGTAGACCCGAGCGCGTACGTCATTACTCGAAAAGGTTGTAAAACGTGACCAGAAATCAGTTGCTTAATGGTGCATGGGGAGCGTGGAGCGCAGTCGGAGGAGGTGCGCATACACCCGACTCGGGGTTCCTGCGGTTTGAAGTTCCCGACCAGGGCAACCAAAGCTTCGATAGCTGAATTCGGTGATTTGGTACCAGAATTTTCTGGGAAGTTAAAACGCGCAATATGGGAATAGGGGTAACCCTTCTAAAGATGAATTTTTCTTGATTTTTTCATACTAGAGCTCATTATTCTAGCATAATCCTAGCGTGAAGGTGGGCTTCTGCTAGGGAAGCGAACTACTCTATTCTACCGCAAATAGTATATCGAAAATATCCTAGCTTACCGGAGACTGCACCCCTCCCCTCCACATTCTCGCGTGGGCATTCATACATTGCTACGAGTGCGTCTCGAAATCGATTAAAACATAGCGATCGCCGCCTAAATCTGTTTATGCTCGAACGCTATCGCTGTCGCTCCGAACGCTCTAGTCGCTGATGTCGCCTGTACAGTGAGGGGAGTGACAACAGCGACTGGGGCGACGGACGTAGTGTGGAGTACGTAATTACAGGGTGCAGCAAAATTACCCGTGCAAACAAAAACATTTTAAATTTTTCGCTTTTTTCCGAAATTTGGCTGCTTTATTCGCCTGAGATATGTTGACTGAACATTGTGGAATCCATACGTATTTGAGTACAAAAGGGATAGGCATCGGCAGATGAATAAGAGGGGGATGGGGAGATGTAAAAGATTGCTGCAAGGATTCGCGGTGGAACGCGCTCGAGACATCCTCTTTAGCGATGAAATGATTCTCATGTTGAATCCAGTCTTCAACTCCCAAAATGAGAGCATAACTGGGGACTCGCTTGCTGATGCTACCGCCAAAAGACGACTTCAGAAAAGTGCGAAAAAGCCTCAATCCATTATGGATTGGGGAGCAGTAAAATCTTCAGGAGAAACTCCAATAGTTTTCGTCGAAGTTGGCGTGAAAATCAACGCAGCGGTTTACAAGGATATCCTGGAAAAGTTCTCAAGCCGAGAGCCAATTCCCACTTCGGAGAAGCCTACTGGCGCTTTCAACCAAATTCTGCTCCAGCACACAAACCAAAGGTAGTCCAAGGCTGGTGCGCCGAGCAACAGCCTGACTTCATCACACACGATGAATGGCCCTCCAGTTCTCTGGACCTTCACCCGTTGAATTATTCTGTAAAGGTCATCTTAGAGAATAAAGCCTGCTCTACCAGGCACCCAAATTTGGACTCTCTTAAAGAAGCGCTTTTGAAATCCTAGGAGGAAATTGATGAGCCGTACCTGCGTGCTACATGCGAAGCGTTTGTCGAATGTCTGAAGGACTATGTAGAGGCTGAGGGCGACCATTCTCAAAAATTATTAGCATGCTTTGAATTGCCATGATTGTAGTAGATAAATTTTATAGTTAGAATTGATCTGCGAAGTTTGGTTTCAAAATGCCATTGAATTTTTAGTGCACGGGTAATTTTGCCACACTCTGTAATTACATACAACACATTACGTCCATCGCTCTTGTAGCTCTTGTCGCCCTTGCCTCTCATGTTGCTGCCGTCGCGAAGCATGCGCAGACCCTATTGTGCTGCTAAATGCTCACATAGGACCATCATTAATTGGAGTTCAGTTTAATCAGCCACACCTATGAGTTAGTTTCTTCTTTTTGCTTCTCGTCCTTCTCGAGCTGTCTTCCGTAGCACTCTCGTCGTCCTGTGCATCTGAATGAGTTATTCCGAATCTAACTCACATCCATCGCTACAACCTGCATTAATCACCACTAGTGGTTGTTATAGGATAATTCTAGTTCATGTTTGACTTGATCTAGTTGACCGTCTCATGCGCACGTGTCGAACGGTGGCATGATATGGGTGGCGTGATTATTGACCTAGATCCTCGAGCCACCGAGCACTATAAAAGGCCACCGTCTTCGTTCAGTTTAGTTCTGCGCTAGCTGTGGTCGACTTCGCTACTACTGTATTCTGTTCTGGTGATTGCTAATAAAGATCTAATCGAGCCATCATGCAGCAGATGGAGCGCATGTTCACCTCCATGAACATCACTCCATGTGGCATCCCTGCGACGACGACCGAGTTCGTCACCAACTCACTGTCTTCACGACTCCCAGAATTCAGCTACGATCCCGACAACGGCTGTACCTTCGACATATGGTACAACCGCTACGAGGACGTCATCTCTAAGGATGGCTCAACACTGGACGACGCTGCTAAGGCACGGCTGATCGTCTCCAAACTAGATGCCGCCACGTACACTCGCTTCACCAACCACATTCTGCGGAAGAGGACCGCCGACGTGTCCCTGGCTGACACTGTCAGAATCCTGAAGGACCTCTTCGGACACAGTACTTCAGTGTTCGCTCGTCGCTATACTTATCTGAGGACGCAGCGCAACGGCGAGACTATCATCTACTGCACCGGATTGGTCAACCGAAGGCACGAAATGGCGGAGTTCAACAACGTTACCTCCGAGCAGCTCAAATGTCTTGTATGGATCTGCGGCCTTGTCGATCCTCAGGATGCGGACATTCGAACTCGAGCTTTACGGAAAATGGAGGAAAACCCGCAGACCACGCTAAAGGAACTCAGCGTCGAGATCCAGCAGTTCATGGACATTCGGAAGGACGCTAAACTCCTCGGAGCGTCAACGCAGCCCCTCCACCCTGCAGTCCACGCGTGTACGAAGAAGAGAATTCGACAGCACGATCCACCATCTTAGTGCTACCGCTGCGGAGGATTGCATTGGGCGAAGGATTGCGACTTCGTCAGCAAATTATGCCACGACTGCAACACTGTTGGACACAAGAAGGGATATTGCAAGAATTTCCCTACATGGGAGGAGGTCGAATACGACAACCAGGCCTAAAAAACGAACAACATTGTCGTCACCACGAGCAATAATACCGTTCCAGTAAATCGCATCTATCGCTGCGTACGGATCAGTGGAGCCATCGTACGAATGCGACTAGACACGGGAGCCAATGTCACCCTGCTAAGTCACCGAGACTGGAGCAACGTTGGGAGACCACACCTGTCACCATCAACTGTCAAGCTCAAAACCGCGAACAACAAAGACATCAAGGTATTCGTACAATTCCAGTGCGACTTCAACGTGGATGGACACCAGGAAAATGGAATTTGCTATGTGGCCGACACGACGTCACTACTGAGACTCGACTGGATTTCCCAGGACGAACACCTCTTCCAACGTCTATCCGAGAGCAATATTTGTAAGGTGTCTACCGCAACTCTTGAGACGCTACGCTCAACGCTCAATACGATTCTTCAGCAACAGTTCCCGGCAGCATTTTCTCCTGGTCTGGGACACTGCACCAAGGCGAAGGCACGTGTGAAACTCAAACCGGATGCCCATCATCCTGTCTTCCGAAAGGCACGACCTGTTCCGTACTCCGTGCTGCCTCGCGTATCACAAGAAATCGACCGACTTGTGGCTACCGATGTCCACTCTCCCATCGACCACTCCGAGTGGGCCGCACCAGTTGTCGCTGTTCAGAAGAAGAGTGGCTCGATACGCCTTTGCGCAGACTCTACGGGTCTGAACGACGCTCTTGAGCAACACCGGCACACACTCCCGACGCCTGACGATATCTTCACCAAACTTAACGGAGGGCGATACTTCTCTCAGATTGATCTTGCTGAAGCCTACCTTCAAGTGGAGGTGGAAGAAGGTTCACGACTGCTGCTGAACATCAACACACACAAAGGACTGTACTGCTTTAATCGATTACCCTTCGGAGTCAAGGCGGCACCCAGTATCTTCTAACAAGTTATGGATGCTCTTGTCGCAGGAATTGAGGGGACCGCTGCCTATCTAGACGACATCATTATCACCGGCAGAACCCTTAAAGAGCATGACTCCCGCATTAAGGCAGTTTTCGAGAGAATCCAGGACTGCGAGTTCCCTGTTCGCCCAGACAAGTGCACATTTCTGCAAACACAGATCCACTACCTCGGATTTGTTATCAGCGCAGACGGACGTCGACCCGATCCAGCTAAAACTGACGCCATTAATCGAATGCCAGTACCGAAAGACGTCACCCAACTGCGAGCTTTCCTTGGCATGGCCAACTTTTATGGAACTTTCGTCAGGAGCCTGCACAACATTCGTGCATCGCTAGATGCACGAATGCACGAATGTTGGGCTTACGAGGAAGGACGCTACTTTCACATGGACGTCTGACTGTCAAGCCTCCTTCGACTCTATCAAGGCCACTTTGAAGTCAGATTTACTCTTGATGCATTTCGGCCCCAGTCTGCCTATCGTTGTTGCGGCAGATGCTTCGTGCTGCGGGATCGGAGCAGTTCTTTCACATCGCTATCCAAATGGAATCGAAAAAGCCGTCTACCACGCAAGCCGAGCTCTCACTGCAGTTCAGAAAAACTACAGTTAAATCGAAAAAGAAGCTCTCGCTCTCATTTTTTTGGTCCAGAAATTCCACCGCTTCATACATGGACGTCATTCATGTTAAGAACGGTCCAAAAGCCGCTAATCTCCATATTCGGAAACAAGAAAAGAGTGCCAATCTACAGCGCCAACCGTCTGCAACGCTAGGCTACAACGCTGCTCAACTACGATTTCACTGTTGAGTACGTGAATACAAAAGACTTCGAGCAAGCCGACGCCTTATCCCGCCTCATCGCTTCACAACGTACGGAACCAGAAGACATCGTCATTCCCATCGTAGAAGCCGAAGTTGCTGCAGAACATATGAACAACTGCCGAAATCTTCCCGTTTCTTCCAAACTCATTAGCATCGCCACAGCTAAGGACAAAGAACTAAACCAAGTGGCGGACTTCATGAAATCAGGAGGATGGCCAAAAGTCGACCGCAGCTCATCACTGTGGCCGTATTACAACAGGAGAGACTCACTCTCAACTACCAACGGTTGCCTGCTCGGGCCGAATTCATCAACGACTTACGTGACTTTAACGGAGAATTGTAAGCTTATCAAGCGATATGGTGAGCGATCGCTCACCATATGGCTTAATAAGCTACAATTCTCCGTTAAAGTTATGTAAGTCGTTGATGAATCCGGCCCTGTTTGCGAACCGTGTTGTAATTCCCGAAGCACTTCGAGGCCGTGTGCTTTTGACATTTCATAAGGCCCACCCAGGACAAACAAGGATGAAGGTTTGGCGCGCAGCTTCGTCTACTGGCCATCACTAGACGCCGACATCGAACGCCTCACAACTGAGTGCACCAGTTGTGCAGGTAATGCGAAGAATCCCGTCAAAGCGGAGCTTCACTCCTGGCCGAAACCGACAGGCCCATGGACACGCGTGCATGCTGATTTCGCAGGGCCTCTCGATGGGAAATTCTTCTGCGTCATCGTGGATGCTTACTCAAAATGGCCCGAGATTTTCCAGATGAGCTCCATCACTACTTCTGCTACTATGGATGTAATGAAGAGGATCTTCGCGCATTTCGGAAACCCGCAAACGCTCGTCACCGACAACGGAACGCAGTTCACCTCATCACCCTTCAAAGACCTCTGCAAGTCTAGAGGAATCACCCATGTTTTCTCAACACCATTCCATCCACAGAGCAACGGACAAGCGGAACGCTTTGTAGACACCTTTAAGAGACAAGCATGATTTTGCCATACGGGCATAAAATCTACACGGTAACCTTATCGCTTATCGTAACCTTATCGGGTCCATAAATACGGATATTGGTATTCGCACAGTCATGAAGAACCCATTCTCCACGTCGGCACTGCACTGGGCGGTTGCGTTAGCCATTAATTCGATATCACTCTTTACCTAGTACCAGGTGTTCAGCACATTTATGGTGAAGTGATACCCGAACAACGAAAAAATCAACAGTTGTAGGTATTGGGGAAGTGACCTTCCAGTCAATGCGGAGAAGAACACATAAGAGCCTAAGAGGAGCAACCTTCGCGATGGAGTGTACGAAGGAACGGCTAAAAGGTTACGGTGTAGAAATTGTGGCCGAGAATGAAGAAGAATAGAATGAATCATTTCTATCCTTTAAGAGAGGACTGGCAAAACTGAAAGGGAAGGAACCAACGATAGACGCCCTTCAGACCTTCCTCATGGCTTATCGTTCGACACCGTGCCCATGTGGACCCAACCACCGTTCACCTGCAGAGAATTTTCTTGGACGCCAGATGCGCTCAACACTGGATTTACTCATGCCGTCAAAGGAAAGCCACACGGGAACTCGTGATGTGAGGATGGAAACCCAGTTCAACCAACACCACGGAGCTCGCCGTCGTCAATTCAACGTTAGCGATGCAGTCTATGTGAAGGACTACCGGGACAGAATACGACCTGGACACCCGGTATTGTTGTTCGGAGGACCGGAAGCTGTACCTACGTTATTTGTTGCGAAGTTTTGCTATGGACTTGCCACATCAATCAGCTGTGACCCAGATCCGACTCGACGACACTCAACCACATGCTCGACGTCTTTGAATTGCCGCTATTCAGTTCCGACAACTCCACGCTGCAGAATTTGCCTTCACTTACAGCACAGACGTGTCAGAACAGGACTCGTTCCCGCCGTCAAACACCAGCACGACTACGCGACGCTCTTCAGGTTGCCGCCGAGCCCCGAAGCGCCTCGTCATCAACCCGAAGAAGAAGACTTATACTTAGGCCTATGGTATAGTCCCGCGGAAGTATCCGCGGAACGGGAATAATCTAGCCAGGACCCAACGCGCGCCCAATAGCCGCAGTCCGCAACGCCAATTTTCCGCGGATTGTCGGTGGCGGTCGGTGGACGGGCTGGTATACTTCCCGTCCGCCGACCGACCGCGCCGACCGACAACCTCCCGCGGTGCAATGCACCTCGGGAGGTTGTCGGTCGGTGTTATCAAGAAGGTTATCAAGAACAAACGTGCTCCAGCTCGAAAGCGACCGATTCCGTAAACTTAGAACGTTCCTAATTCACGGAATGATAAGCGCGCTCCAGTGCGATTATCATTCAGTGTCGGCCGCCGACCATAATGGTCGGCGACCGCCTTCCGCGGTGCACTCTCCGTCCGCGGACGTCCCGCGGGTACTCCCGCAGGACTATACCATAGGCCTTAGGGAAGGAGGTGTTATAGGATAATTCTAGTTCATGTTTGACTTGATCTAGTTGATCATCTCATGCTCACGTGTTGAACGGTTGCATTATATGGGTGGCGTGATTATTGACCTAGATCCTCGAGCCACCGAGCACTATAAAAGGCCACCGTCTTCATTCAGTTTAGTTCTGGCTGTGGTCGACTTCGCTACTACTGTATTCTGTTCTGGTGATTGCTTATAAAGATCTAATCGAGCCGACGACTACAGCAGTGGTTATAGTTATAGTTGAGATATACCTAATGGTAAGCCACGTATTACCTTGAAGAACAGCCAAGATGTGCACTATGTAGCGCATGGGCAGAGTTAGACGTTCACTCACCCATCGTGAAATGCGAGCAGCCCAGCAATGAAGAAAACCTATCACAAAATGAACCCTACTCCTAGAGTGGTCACAATAGTGACGTGGAGTGTAGCGGTTCAAAATCAGACCGACATCGCCACAAACACAGATCTCATCGTAAGATCTCTTATCGTTAAACATTCGTGTGTAGAGCCAGAGTGATATCACATGGGGAGTAAATGACAATGAGTTTTTCGCTATGTAGCTCTGCAAGTTTTCCGGGAGGGATAGCCAGACGTTACTCTGAGGAATCTTCGGCACTATTGTACTTTACGGACTCCAAAGGACGAGGAGGGGTCGAAAAGATTTTTTTGCCCAAACTTCGCCTAGGAGGGTTATTTGGGGTGCTCGTCAAGAATCTGACATTCGCTTTTCGTTTTACGCTTGAGTACGGTAAGTTGCGGAGGTTGCGGTAGGTGCGGGTGGCTAAGGCTACCAAGGTCATGGTCACCGATTGCGAGCAATTCCATTCTTCTAAGCCATTCCTTGAAAACGGCTGCGTCCATGTTTAGTTTGTCAAACACGTCCTTCGCTTGCAGTCGCGCAGTTCTTCCTGGCGGCGGTTGTGGAACAGTGCCTGGAAGGCCATGATGCTTAGATTGCTATCTCTCGATTAAGCCTTCGCCTATCGAAGAGTTTCCTGCAAAAATGGTTTCCCGCTTATTTGCGAATTTTCAGGCGATCGCTGCGGGACCGCCTGCATGCTGTGCTCACCCGTAGCACCACAGATAACCCTTATAGCCGAAGTTTGGGCGAAATCGGTGACCATGACCTTAATCACCGATACCTACCGTAACCTCCGTACTCTAGAGTAAAACAAAAAACGGATGTCAGATTCGTGATCAGCACTCCAAATAACCCCCTAGGCGAAGTTTGGGCGAAATCGGTGATTATGATTTCGACAGCCTTAGCCACTGGTACCTACCGCAGCCTACCGGGATCGGCCGAAATTTAAAAAAACGGATGTCAGATTCGTGATTAGCACCCCAAATAACCCCCCTGAGCGAAGTTTGAGCGAAAATTTTTTTCGACCTCTCATCGTCCTCTGGAGTCCGTAAAGCACAATAGTGCCGAATCTTCTTTGTTTTAATAAACAACCAATTTTAATAACCATATAGTTATGCATTAGATGAGAATTTTGTTTGGACAAATATAGCCTGTACGGGCAGGCATAATCAAGCCGTAATAAACATTGCACATTCAACGTAGCTTATTACGGTCAGCTAACGACCCGAGTGACCTCAATTATGTATAGGTGACACTTTCGCTCTCACTATTTAATAAACTTATGTCGTTGAGAATTCTAAGTAGGTCGAGAAAAGGACGATAAACAAGTTTTTTGTGATTTTGGAAGAAGAAAGTAGGTGATTACAGCTGGCTGGATCTCACGATTACACGGTAACTATATGAAACTGGGCCATCAAGCCAGAGCAATTCTTAGCACTACTATCGGCATTATTCCTCCTCCTCCAGTCTGCGTGCTGATCACAGACAAAATCACGACAAGATTTGTTCCGTAGTTTTCCTCCTATGAGAGGGAGAAATATGTAGAATGACAGTGAGGCGTTGAAAGAATACGTGGGACTCATTATTGATGCTGAAACCGAAGAAAATTTCCGGGTCCTTACGGCGTAGTACCTGGTCGCCTGTGACCGCGTGTCTACTGCGGTGGAACATCAAATTTGTAAGGTTTTCACAGGTCGTTTCAGGCACACTCTGCTGTAACTACGAAGCATTCTTTCTTGCGGAAGCTTGAAGAATTAAACGTTTCGTGAAGAACCGTAGAATACCTCCTTAATCATTGAAATGCATTTTGTCCAAATATAATTTATTTATTTATTTAGATCGGTTTCTTATCATAACGAGAACAGGCCGTATATTCAACAGTTCACAAGGCGATACATAAAACCGTATTAACCGTCGACCTCTCCAGTTGAATGGAGAAGGGAGGGGGGGGGGGTGCGGGAAGGGCGTGGACAGCTCGGTTCAGAAGGGCAGTGGCCCGCCAACACTGCAAGTCCTCTAGCGACATGGTTGGAGGAGAGGTGGACTCCGAATACCATCTTAGTAGGTCCGCCAACATTGCCGAGGCCCACACTGCGAAGTCGAGGGGTATGATTTTTTGGTAACAGATATTAACAATGTTGTCGGAAAAAAGCAATCTCTTAAAGTGGCAACGCATCCTAGTCTGGCTGATCTGGAATAGTCCTCTGGGAGTAGCCGATTAGATAGGCCTGGAATGTATAGTATCGATTCCATCTGAAGTTTATTCCACCTCATTACTGACCTTGCTAAAAAGGATCCAGCGTAGGCGGCGGCAGCAGGGCTGTCAGGTTTAATTCGGTGCATGTGGCCCCGAGTAATTTCTGCTAGTGGCGGTCGTCGAAGATGTCATATGATTCCAGGTTAGAGAGACAAGTAGCTAGGTTGTACATGAAGAGGAAATCGGCTAAGGTCCTTCTAAACTCCAATGTATTTGCACCAAGGACCTTAAGGCGTTCCTCATATGACAGTCTAACTAATCGCTTACGTAGGAAACACCGGTAAGTGAAACTCCTTTGTACTTGCTTGATGCTATCGATAAGAGACTTCTTGTACGGAGACCAAAGTTGACTACAGTATTCCATTTGCGGTCTAACGTAGATCATGAATAGTCTAAATAGCAGCTTGGGGTCTCTAGACTTGAACGCGCGTAATATATAATTACATTTAGAGGTTGCGTTAACCAAAACGTCTCTGATGTCGCGAATGCGATAGCTCGCTCCCTTTCATTTCATGCTCCCGCGGGCTACCGTACCCGCTCGGGACCCCGATGAGGCGCTCCCGAGACTCCGGCCTGCCCGCGCACGCTATCGATCGGCGGGCCGGCTATGCGCCGCCCCCCGCCGACTCCTTTCCTAACTTCCATCGACATGTCGAGCGGCTGCGAGGGCGCGGCTCTGGGGCGCCGCCATTGTGAGCCCGCTTTCGTCAACATCCCGGGGATCTTCCGAGCGGAGCCTTGCCGCTCCTCACGTCGCAATACAGCCTCCTACGTGATTCCTCAAGATATTTTGGGATCTGTGGCATACGGAATATCTACGAGTGCTTGCTGAGCGGAACCAACTGCGCTCGACGAATCAGCAGAGCACCGGACGATCGCCACAAGTGGGGGATGTCGTGTTAATACAGACGGACAATACAAGTAGATCCAACTGGCCATTAGGCGTCATTGTCCAGACTAACCCTTCAGCTGATGGCTCAATAAGATCAGTCGCGGTTAAGCTGGGGAGTCAAAAAGTCCTCAATCGATCGGTTAACCAGCTCATCCCGCTCGAAGTCGCAGCAGAAGACAAGGACTCGATCAAGAAGCCGACGCCTAGGACGCCAACGCGGATCCAGCCATCACGGAAGGCGAAGAAGCAATTCATCAGATGAGTTTATTCCATCTTGTTTCGTTCCTTCGCCATTTATCCCTTCTCATTGTCTAGTCAGTTCAGTTTTGTTTTAAATTTCCCTTTTTCCTTTAGTAAATTTGGTAGCCTCTCCTTTCTATTGTCTAATTTAGTTTACATTTCCTCTATCTTCTATATTAGATTTGGTAGTCTTCTATTTTAGTTCCTTTTCCTACTGTTAGTTTTGCGTAATCTTCTTCTAGTTTTTACCCGTAGTTTTTCCTATCCTCTAGCTCAGCTTGGCCTTGTACTAAGCCATCTTAGCGCCGCTGGTTAGACGCGCGCAGTACAGGGTTACCTCGGTGACGCACCCTTGTGCCCCATTGGCAACTCGTTAGCGCGCCCAGCGGCAGCTACTCGACAGCCCGCGCTTTTCTTCCCATATAAGTAAGGCGCGGGTTCGACCAAGCTGCCTGCTTCTGTAGTACTCTGTCTCTCCTGTAGTGTTGTTTTTCTATCATAGAATTTTTAGATTTCGTCATACACCTTTCTTCCCCTAACATCGTCAATTCAGCACTCTTCTTAGCCTCTTTTTCATTTTGTAGTTGCCCCTCCTTCTGTAGTGTAGTTTCTTAGTATTGTATTATTCCTAGTTAGTTAGTTTTTCTTCTCTACCTTCGCTTTAGCCTTCTCACTCCAGTATTTCCCTCGATTCGGTTACTCCAGTCAGTTAAAAACTTCCTGTTCGCGCCAAAGCACGGTAGCCGCACATAGTGGGTCCTGAGAAGAAAACCCACCGAGCACGTGAGTCCCTCAGTGGCGCTGATTAGTTATCATCAGCGCCCAGACGCGCACTTGTCTTGGTGGGAGACGACGCTTTTAATTCGCTTCTTTGGTTTTATCGTGTCTTTCGTCTCTATCGCCCACTCACTACAGCCTCTTCACTTAGACATCTCGTTGAACCGATAGTGCGCTCATTACAGCACTGTACTGACAATCCGGGATGTTCTTGAAATTTTTTGTTTCAGACTTGTGCTCTTACGCTAATCGCATCATGAGCGAACGCTACCGACAACTAGCCAAACGTGCTCGCAACCAGCGCGATAACGGACGAGGACGTGCAGCGACGTCGAGAACAGCCCGTGGAGGACGAAGTGGATGGACAAGACCGGTATAGAGACCGAGCCCGGACCGTGAGTTTCATTCGTCGCATGCCACTATAGCTCCAGTTGGAGACCCTGTACCTCCGCCCGTCAATATAGAGCCAACCCTGCTCCGGCGCCTCCCACGTCGCCCATGCAGGTGGACCCAGCGCCACCACAGCTTCAGAGGTCGTGGGCAGAGCACATGGAGTTCGGAGAAGGGCAGTACAGTATTGTCACGGCGAAAACGCCTCGTGGAGTTCGCCCCGTTAAATCAGCCGACTCCTCTTACGTAATCTTCTTCGGCGCGGCGGGAGGCCTCTTCCAGAGGAAAGCAGCAAGCGAGGCCGCGACCAGGAGGAGCCGGACCACGACAGCGACGGATCGTGGTAAGGCAATACAGCGGGGACGTAACCCCAAAACATGTTAATTTCTCATTACAGGTAGTACTCGAATCATTTCAGGTAGTACCGAGTCACTACAGTAAGGTCGTCATTATTTATGATCTTTTAGTCATTGCAGGTAGAGATGGGCTAGGCAACCCACGGACACGTTCGGAGGAAGGAGGTCCGACCCGTGGAAGGATCGACAAGGCTGCCACCTATCCCCCACTGAGTTCCTCCCTTGTGTAATGGTTTAATTGTTTATGCAATCCAGTTGAGGTTCCGTGGGGACAAGCAGCGAAGTCGACGAGCTACGACGACGTAGAGCAGCGGGAGGAAGATCAAGTCGACGGTCGACACCGGCATCGAATTCACGATGACGCGCTCCACGGCGACAGAAGACGATCAGCTCCATGGACAGCAAAAAAGCCTAAGCCATCCTTTTAAAATTCTTTGCTTACTCATTACAGTTTTTTCGCAATTTATAATATTTTATTTTATATGAGCTAATCTTCCAGTTAGGCATTACAGAACGGTGTTGCGCGTCTCACATCTTTGTTTCAGTAGCAGGCGCCAGTCCCAGCGAACGACGAGCGGCTCCAGAACTAGCCCATGGATGGGCACTAGCATGGACAGGCTCAGATGGGCTGAGCGAGTGGCGGAAGTACGCCCTCACGGCGGAACCCGTCTTACCTGCGGTGTGTGAGTGCGCAATGTTGTATTGTAGTCACTTCAGTGTTGTTATTGTTCGCCGTTGTTTTTGTTGTTTGTTGTTTAATATGATTCATTGTATTCATTCCACATGTACTCAGTTCAGATCACTCCTATTCTTGGTTGTTAGTACTTTTGTTCTTAGTTGTTTACTCAGTGTTTTTAGTCGTAATAATTGGTATAGTTTTCTAGATAGTAGTTACTTGTTTGTTCAGTATGGCCTGTAGACCCCATTGTAGGTAAGAAGTCTCCTTTAGTTGTGTAGTAGTGAACGTACGAGGCATTACAGGTAACAGCTGACAAATATGACTTTTTGTTGTATATAGTTATGACCCACGGTTCCTGTTAGTCAGTACAGGACGAGACCGCTCCAGCGCCCAGCGCATTTCCTTCTGGGCGTTCGGGTTGGGTCGTAAGTTTCCGGAAGGGTCCGTCCGTTCCCACCTGTGATGCAGCCGGTTCCCACTCAATTCAAAAGGGTTTTAAGCTCCACGCGGCAAGACAGGACTCGATAGTAGCCCCCGCGGGACCAATTTCTTTTTTCGGCGGGAGTGTCGCGAATGCGATAGCTCGCTCCCTTTCATTTCATACTCCCGCGGGCTACCGTATCCGCTCGGGACCCCGATGAGGCGCTCCCGAGACTCCGGCCTGCCCGCGCACGCTATCGATCGGCGGGCCGGCTATGCGCCGCCCCCCGCCGACTCCTTTCCTAACTTCCATCGACACGTCGAGCGGCTGCGCGGGCGCGGCTCTGGGGCCCCGCCATTGTGAGCCCGCTTTCGTCAACATCCCGGGGATCTTCCGAGCGGAGCCTTGCCGCTCCTCACGTCGCAATACAGCCGGCTGCAGTACAGGGAGGACGGCGAGCCCGGATTATTATGGTTGTGTGGTGCTGGTGTATGGGATAAACCGTGGCTATATCTATGTTCTTCTGCACGAGACGAGGAAGGTGGTGAGTGCCCTACTATTGTGTTATTGGTATTGGTATTGTGTGTGTTTATTGTTGGGTCGTATTGGGGGGCATCATTGCGATTGTATTTGGTCATATCATGCTGGGGCATTATTGCTATTATGTCGTATGGGGGTTCATATAGTTGTCGGGTAATGCAGGGGCAAGGTGTGCTCAATACAGTCGGGATGCAATACAGCACGCCCGTGAGGTGCGGGCGTGCGTCAATCCAGGCGCTGTAAGCGCGAAGGTGTAGAAGTCACCACGCGGGGACCCCCGTCTGCCAGGGAGGTGGGGGTGGCCTGTTCACATCATGGGGTCCCCCTTATGTCCCCCCTTGGGTCCTGGGTTCTTAGGTACCTCGTAGCACCACGGGGCGAGTGGGGCCACCGATTCGCAACATCTGATATGATCATCGTATTCGAACTTATCATTGTAGGTAACACCTAAATCCCTCACCTTATTTGTGCAGGTAAGAGGTCTCCCACTTATAGTAAGGTTGTAATCAGGATGTCCTTTACCGAAACAAACTACAAGGGTCTTTTCAAAAGATATATCAAGATCCCATTTTTAAGACCATTTGCTTTATGCATCCAGT
Source organism: Heligmosomoides polygyrus bakeri (assembly GCA_947359475.1). Lineage (NCBI taxonomy): Eukaryota > Metazoa > Nematoda > Chromadorea > Rhabditida > Heligmosomidae > Heligmosomoides > Heligmosomoides polygyrus. Next base: position 85,905,667 of record OX375869.1, on the reverse strand, counting down.
CCTAATTCTAACTGATTGCAGTCATTAATTGAGTAGATCTTGGAATCATCCGCATACATTGAACAAAAGCATACCGGGGATATAACTAATTGCATCAAGCTTTCGCAGCTTTTTTTAAAAGAAGGAGACCTGCAGGCGGTTCCTCTTAGAACTGAGCAGTGCGAACAGTTCAGAGGGAAAATTGTTGAATACATAGTTACTAAGCTCTCCAGTAAAGTTAGAAATGGAAGTAGCATTCCTGGACTGGAGCGATAGAGCCATTGGACTAGCATTCCTACTTCACAATATCCATATGATCTGTTCAATATTTAAAAAACCTCATAGGCGTTTGAATATGCATTATTCCTGAGCAGGGATACCTAGTTTGCTGTGGCAAGGAGAAGAGAAGCTGTTCAGAACTTTTTAATTTTCATGTTTTTTCATTTCCTCCTGAATATCCTATTGACATCAGGTGTAGTTAAAGACTTTTTGTTTACTCGCGTTGCTTATACTGTTGATCTTCTTCGATATTTTTAAGGGCTTGTATTTTCTCTAAAACTGTTAAATGCATGCGTTCGTAATAAGCATAAGCATTCTGCTGGTGAATTGCATTGCACATTTCCCTCAGGACATCGCGGCAATACTCGGGTACAAATCTCGTGAACATTGCGTAATGTTGCTAAAATGCGTGACACAATCTTCAACGTTTAGAAAAGTCCGTTTTCCTCACGAGTTTGCGAGTCTGATTTCCTCATTTACTAATACACTTGGTGAGTTAGACAACAACAATTTATTATTTCAGAAATAATTTAAAGTTGTCATTCTTATAAAGGAGCATCGTACGGTTTTCATAAGTGTGGCACCGAGCTTCACTCTTCACATCAGCTTTACGCAGAAATAGATTAAGTGTATCAACACTGAAATTAAGCACGTGAATTGTCAAAAAAACGTTCATAAACTTAATTCAACCACAAATGGGGAATATAACGCATAAAGTCCAGACGTTTGTCTTAATCAACATAATAAATAATATTTATTATTAGGTTGTCCCATAAGTCCCTGCCGTTTTTTTCAACGATTCATTGCGGATTTCCCCGGCGGCCTCTTGCATAGCGCTATACAGCTTTCGAAAGAAAATGATTTACTCTATCAGAGGGGCATGTGTTGCATTTCTTTTTTCAGCCTGAATTTTCTCAGTTTTTAGATCGTTAAAGTGAAAAGTGAAAAAGTGGTCATCTGCACAGTCGCTTCTCTCCGCATAAGTTTGGAATTTTTTGCGCAGTTTTTCATAACGTTTGGAAGACAATGTTCCGTGCTACAAGAATTTGTGTTGATCCTATTTTCTCATCTGTCCTTTATTGATTTTTAGGTCATCAAATTGGAACGTCCAACTTTTCCGCTCAAATTTTTACCGAAACTCCGGTTCTGTGGTTGGAAGAACTGACCAAAGAGGAGTTGTTGGTGAAGATGATTTTTCTCTTTTTGGAATTTTGTTGATATTCGACAGAAATCAGCATGAGCCAATAAACGCGACACAAATTCTTATTGAGCAAGACACCCTTTTCCAACCGAAATATAACATCAAGCAAAAAGTCCAACCACACAACCGGAGTTTCGGCAAAAATTCGAGCGGAAAAGGTGGACGTTCCAATTTGATGACCTAAAAATCAATAAAGGACAAATAAGCAAATAGGATCAACACGAATTTTTATAGTACAGAAATTGTCTTCCAAATTCTACGAGAAGCTGCGCAAAAAAACTCTAAACCTAAGCGAGAGAAGCAACTGTGCAGACGACCACTTTTTACTTTTCAATTTAACGGCCTAAAAATTGACAAAATTCAGGATGGAAAAAGAAATGCAATAAATGTTGTGATAGAGCAAATCATTTTCTTTCGAACGCTATATAGCGCTATGTAAGAGACCGCAGGCGAAATCCGCAATGAATCGTTGAAAAAAGGCGAGGACTTACGGGGCAACCTAATATTATTATTAAAGTGAGCTGGCAATAAAGCTGAAAGCTGAAAGAATCGCCATCGACAGACCGGTGACATCGAGAAGTTCTTCGGCATTAACAATGACACTTATTTATGCCGTGAAACTTAACGAAACTCAAATTCAAACCAAAAAATTCAAAAACTCAAACTCAAATTCAATTTTTTTGAGGGACGGCCATCTTACGGGTCTCAAGAAGGCATGGGAGCGATGACGCAATGATTTTTAGGAGATCGCTGACTGGTGCACCATAGATGCCTTACGCGCCACCGCCTCCTGTTAGAGAAGCACTGCGAGAAACAGAAGCCCATGCATATCGCCTCCCTCGACTTGGAGAAGCCCTTTGACCGCGTACCGCGGGAAGTGATGTGGCACGCCCTGCGACAACACGGAGTTCTTGAAGAGCTCATGGAAAAAGTGGGTACGAATCCTCTACTCTTGTCCAAAGAGTCGTGCTCAACCTGCAGCTGGAACCTCAATGGAGTGAGTTTCCCATTTCTGTCGTAGTGCGCCAGAGTTGTGCGTTTTCTACACTCCTCTTTGTTGTCGTTATGGATGCCATTATAGGAAATTCTTCATTCATTTATTTACCAGAAGTCATTCACTTAGACGTTGCTTTATGCTGATAATAACATGGTCCTTACTCCTTGACAACATGCTTGCTTGCAATTGTCTAAGTGCAAGAACGAAATGCTTGCAAGCCGCCTCTCTCCTTTTTCATTCCTTTTATAATGTTTTACCTTTACATTTAGTGGTGTTTCCTTCCTATATGAACCCGCTAAATAATAATAATAGTAAATTCAGGCGAGAAGTGCAAGCTTGGTGTGATTTCTTGGAGCGGTCTGGATTCAAATTGAATATTAAGAAGACGAAAAATCTAACGACGGACGTGATTGAGTCCGACTCCATGAAAGATAACGCCACCGAGCGTCTATGCACTTTGGCTTCCAAATACCAATGATCAGCAATAGTGTTTGATTGCAAACTGGGGCCAGATTCATCAACCCCTTACCGGCCGGTAACGGTCTATCGGTTATCGTATCTGTATGTCTGTATCTCCGTGTCTCTCTGTATCACTTTCTGCGTAGGGCGATATGGTGAATCCGTTGTGAGATGATACCGGCGGTATCGTTGATGAATCTGGCCCCTGATGGCTGAAGTGAATTCATGTGTAAGTGCAGCTTCGTTCAAGTGGACTGGCATGCCGATAGAAAGATACCGGAGGGCTTAAAGTCGAAAATCAACGGAGCATTCTTTCTATCAGTAGCAGTGCACTGAGTGCTGGCCTGCTACAGAGGAAACAGAATACCTCCTGAGCGTGACGGAGACGAAGATGCTACACTACTGCCCTCGTCGCGCAGTCAAAAAGACGGTTTGCGGCGGAAAAATCCTCTCACTTGATGCTTGCTCATAGGTCCTTTAATTTTACGTTGTTTGAGAAACTGTTGGAATCGTTCGATTTGTCTTCTCAAGATCTACACAAACGCATATAAAACTTTACCAGACCACCGCATTTTCGCCGTGGGTGGCCTATTGCAGCAGGCTTTTACTATTAGAGCACCTTATTTTCCAGGACGTGCATGTGACGTGCAGTGTTTTCCGAGTATAACAAGCATAGCGTGCGTTGTCAATGCTCTGTCGTGCCTGGAACGCTCCGAGAGTGCACCGTGCACAATGTATACAGGATCGAACCTATGGGAGAAAGCATGTTCACTCCGCTTCTATCTTCCCTTACCGGAAAATGTCAAACATTCAAGACTATTTCGAACCGTTTTGAGAATTTTATCAGAAATTTCCAGCCGCATTACACTGGAATTGCTCCAGTGTGTCCCGTCGAGACTTAAGTGTGGGCCGTATGCAACTCCCCAAATGCTAGCTGAAAAGTATTAGAGCAATTCCTTAGTAGAGCGGCTAGAAATTCATGATAGAACTCCCCAAACGCTCACTCTACCAGTTGTCGAATCCATTCAATTGATAGTTTCATCTCTATACGCATAATATACGAAGAGGTGACGGTTCCGTCACGACGTCAGAGAGCGATCATCTTGGTTTTGAAGTCGGCGAAGTTCCGGCGAGCATTGCGGATGCTCAAACCTGCCTCTGCAGCTTCAGCCAACACTTGCGCCCTTCTTTCCCTAAGATCTTCCTTTATCGCCTCTCTGCATAGCTTCGCAAGCTCGTACGTCAGTTGGTAGTTGCCTGACGCTCGTGCTGCTACATGCTGGCGAATCAGCTCGAGAGTTTCTGGAGACAGACGTCTCTTGGTGGTCTTCAAGCTCTCGGCTCCCTTATCACTTTTTTTGCCCTGCTTTCTCTTTGCCTTCCTGATATTCATGGGCTTTGCGGCGTTCAGTGACACCTGGAAGGGAGGGAGATTCGCCCTGTAATACACTATAGCGAAGGCAATAAAAGTTGAATCAGCCACACCCACATGGTAGCAAAGATATTTGCTTTGCGTTTGTTGCTGCTAAAGCCATAGCAGCGCATCTACCCTTAAGTGAAGTCTTGAGATTAGAAGTCTTTCTCTCTTTTCCTAATCAATTTGAGCACACGAGTCTGACGTGATCCCATCAATAAAGTTTGTCTTCGCGGTTCATGACTACAAATATGTGCCGTCAGTTTTTCAGTCTAATCAAACTAAGTACTTTCTTCATATTAAATGCTAAATGAGTTCCGCGAGCAGCACAAAGCTACTCCTCGAAGTGAGATAGAGAATGAGATGACGATACTGGAGGAGAGCTCAGCTAAGGAGAATCGATCTGCCGAGCGAATCACCGTCCTAGAGATGACTCCTCCAAAGCGGCATGAGTGTCCTGCTCAACTCGCCTCATCTCGTAGAGAAATCTCGTCCGATGCGGGCGCGGCACACGGTCAGCCCATGGCAGTCGAGGGCGTCGCTCCGTCTCCTACACCTAATGTAACGCAACCATTGAAAAACGTCCTAGAGGACGTCGGAAGCAGCGCTGGTCTACGCGTTAGCCGTAGTTTATAGTTGATCCGCTGCGCGGCGCGGCACTGCGACCGAAATAGATATCGATCGGGCGACGTGAAGAGCCGATATCTAGGGCGATCACTGTGCCGCGCCGCGTAGCGATGCAGGTATAAACCAGGGCTTACACAAGGACTTTGAAGTAACTGGTGTCCACCACAACCTAGCGCTAGGTCGGGAAAAGCGGCGTGACGACACTAGAAAAGGGGACAAACGAGATAGACGCTGAAGAAGAAGAATAAAATACAGCGGCTACTAGGACTCACCCGCTACTTCGATGACATAGATGAGGAAGTCCGCGAATGTTGCCGAACCTGTAAAGGATTACCATTTTAGGAATTTTACAGTATTAAGAGTTGCACACAGCAACACTGCTCTGAAAACAATTTCTTAAGTCTGACAAGCAACGGAATTCGACTGCAGCGTTGTTTTCCTGTAATCTCGAGTGCGGGGCATTAGACAAGGGACTGCCATTGTTGAAAAATAAACATCAAATGAACACAGGATTCATTGAAGGGACTGGCGAATGAAAGAGTAGCTCAAGATCAGCAAATGTGTTCAACTAACTTGGATGGTCCACAATTCCCACAATCGCCCTGGCTGCGAAGTATACTGCACCAACCATAGTAATAGCCTAAATTTTTGTAAGTGAAGAAGTGATGGTAAATTTTGGACAGATCGAGAACACAGATGCTTTCTTAGGTGCATTTTTTTGGTTGCCCTCAAATATGAACTAGAAGAAATTTTCCTCTGATGTAGTAGGTCGTAGATTTCTTTGCCAGAACGTGAGAAAATTATAAAATACTATATAACCAAAACTTACAACAAGTATAATAGTGAGAATGTATAGTGATTTACTTGCTTTTCTCGCTGCTATATATCCAATTATGAAGGTAATGATCTTGAATGAGTTGTCAGTAAGGAAAATCATTGTTCACCAGTTGTCAAAAATGGGCATAAAAATTGCAGAAATGCGGAATATGCCTCAACTTTACCTTGCAGACGATGTAGCAAAACAAAAGAAGCGTAACTTTTCCATGAAGGATTATAAGGCCAGTCACAAGCGCGCTCATTAGGAGTAGTCCTAACGCGACAAGAAAGTCTGTCTGAAAAAGCGGTAAGATGCTTGAACAAATTCTGACGGAAAGAGAACTAGATTCTAAGAAGGTCTAGAGCCTTAAGCAATAGGCGTAGCATTTATAAGATTTTACATTAATGCGAACACTTTTTATTTTATACTGGACTTTTTTGAAATTCATACCGAACATTTTTAGAAGTAATACAGATATAATTTTAGCATAACAATTTTGTGTTTACAATTTTAGTATATGTTTTATATAAACTTTAAAAATAATTGTTAGAAAATGCTGAACATTTTGCAAACAAAGTGCAAGTATCTAAAGATCAAAAGTATCTAAGGCACCTAAAGTTTACCTAAGTAGGCTAAAATTATCTTTAAAAATGTTTACCAAAAACTCACTATTCTAAGTGTTAAAAACGACACTGCTTGCGTGAACACAAAACCCGCATCAGTTGACACAAACAATAAAATCAAATAAACATTGTAATGCTCTGGGCGAGTGCACGGCACAATCTTTTCCCTCCGAAAAGTTCTTTTTGTGTAGTAGATCTAATGTGGCCTAAAGAATAAAAATTCTAGGCCCACACAAGAAGTGTACGCGCTCCTTCGGAGCTCCTAGTGTGAGGAAGGTGGTGGGCATTTCATTCTTTGACAGTACATTCAGGAAGCGCAAAAGAGGACATTTCTCTGGAATTTCCGAGACGAAGGAGCCTGCCCCGTTTACCTTTGTTTCACTTTTCTCGCGGTGCCCTTCCGATTAGGATAGATCGCATTCCTTCTTTCCTTCTTGACACCCTCTATAAGGGAACGACTTTCTCATGGAAAATTTCTCAAAATAAATAATTGCTTTGCCACTGTTATAAAGTACCTATTTTGACCTAGGTACGCTTAGTTTTGCAGGAAGCTGTATATGATCAACAACAAATACACAGATGTGTATATATTAGATTGTCGGATTATAAATGTCGCCTACTTTCGATTCGTCATTTCTCTAGTATTATTATTTCTTGGATCGTGTAACCTCGCGTGTCGTTTCAGAATAGATCTTTCGCCAAAGTTTCGTTCAGATTTGTTGACCCTTGTAAAGATTTTCTAGATGAACGATGATCGAGCAAAAGTACCGAGAATGAGTTTGCTTGCTTTACGACTTCAACCAAGGCAGAACTTCTGTAGAATCCCACCGCATCTTATCTGAGGTATTTGGTAACGAAGTTTCATCATTATGTCAATGCGAGCGATGGTTTCCACGTTTCCGAGACGGTGGTGAGAGCCTTGAAGACGAAGAACATCAACGGCGTCCTGAAGTTGTGGATGGCCAGAAATGAAAGGAAGCTATCGAGTCGGATCCAGCACAAACTACACGTGAGCTCTCTCAGAGGTTCGGTTGTCACCATTCAACCATTGCGGATCGTTTACATGCAATCGGAAAGACAAATTGGTCCAGAAAATGGGTGCCACATCAGCTCATCGACGCAAACAAAGCAGCACGAGTGGCCATCGCTGGAATTCTCAGCCGTAAAACCAAAAACAGCGTTTCTACGATTCCATCGTGACGTCGTATGAGAAGTGGATCCATTACGACAACAACATACGAAAGCGGTAGTGGTTGAGCCCCGGTGAAGTTCTAAAGATAACGACGAAGCCTTGACAGAAAAAATCATGCTCTGTGCTTGGTGGAACAGTAGGGTCTGGTGCATTTTGAAGTGCTGGGTCCAGGCTAAACAGTTATGGCAGACCTTTACAATGAACAGCTGAACCGCGTGGAACAGCACTGCGTCAACAAGGAGTGAACACAGCAACTGTGAAATTCCTCCATGACATCGCTGGCCCGCACGCCGCAAATATCACGATGCAAAAAATTGAGGAGTTGGTATGGGAACTTTTGCCTCATCCACCCTATAGCCCAGATCTTGCGCCATCAGACTACTATCCTTTCCGAGCGATGCTGCAAAATTCAAGAATCATGTAATAAAGTTCAAATTTGGGCATCAAACTTCTTCGAGTCGCAGCCACTGGAGTTCCTCAAGAAAAGATATCCATTCTTTGCGAGGACGTTGGCGGCATGTCACTGATAATAATAGAGATAACTTCTCGTATTAAGCTATGGTCATTCTTTTCTTGCAGCAAAATTTCTCTTTGAGCAATTGTAATTTGTAATTTTGTAATCAGACAAATTAATAGCATTTTTATTTTAATCTAGACACTTTCTGTGCTATATACAGCTTATCGAAATAGACACTTTATAACAACGGCAAAGCAATTATTCGTTTTAAAAATTTTCTAGGAGAACGTCCCTACCTTATAGAAGCGTGTGTAGAGGAGGCGAAGGAGGTGCCGGCTGTCGCATGCGCCCGATGCCTGGTTCGGATTTCCCGCCCAGGCCAACCAAGTCCTCCATCCCTACTGGGTCGGTTAATTGGTACCAGAGTTGTCTGGGAAGGGTAAAGCGTTGACTTGTTTATCGGCTGGTCACCAGAAGTCATTGCATGGCCAAATACGCATCCAAGTCACCTCTGCGGCATCTCGTTGAAGTGGAGACTGTGGCGTATCCAAGAGAAGAGTGAGTAACGCCACCCTTTATCCTTTATCCTTTATCCTTTATATACATACCTAAAAATCAAAACCGTAGGAAGGCAGAAGAGTAAACCATCATCCACCATCACCATTAGACCCTAATTTGCGTTGATCGATATTACAGCAGCCAAGTGTGAGCACCACAGCAGCATCTGTTGTATGACGGTACAGAGCAGCAAAAGTATGTTCCGATGTTTTAGCGTGTATAGTCCTCGTGGAAGGCAAGGCGGCCAGACAACTTTTCCCTTCGGTGCTCTTCTATAGTGCTGATATCCTAACATCTGTTGTGTTCACGTGCGGTCTCTAAACGCACTGCTCTGCTCTGTTTGTTCACATACGCTGTTCCGTTCGGTTAGCTGGACCACCTGCACCACTGATAAAGTGAGCACCTTGTGGCAGTCTCCGTGTTGAGAGCATCTGTTATTTAAGCCACCCGAACAAGTAAAGCCGGAGTTTTCTGCTGCCTAGGGTACGACATTCCGTCGTTATTGATCGAGGCTCCATCGAATGGGTTTCCTGATCAATCAACACCACGACGCCTACGAAGCCCTCATCACAGAGACCGAGCAGAATCACGATGGTTGATGATGAAGGGAGGAATGTGGAGTTACGAGCGTGCTGGAGCAACTTCAGACAGATAAGAAAAATCCGTGATTTATGAAAGCACTCACAAACCACATGTTTTTTGTTCAAAAGGAGTTATGCTTTGTTCTGACCAGGAAGCAAAAGTTGCAGGATCAGTTGAATAGTTTGCGTCAAAAAAATTTAGAACATAATGATGCTGCTCAAGGAAAAGGTGGAACACGTTCTTTAGAAGATGCCGGTCCCACGAAAATATTGTTTCAGGTCGACGAACGAGAGAGACAACGTTCTGTTGTCAGCTTTGGCTTGCCTAAATCCTCGAACCTCAAGTCGACTGAGCGTGCTATACATGACTTTGAATACGCTAATGTTCTTAATCATCTTGATGTACAATGCCGCCCGCGTCGCGCGATCAAAAAGACGGTTTGCGACGGAAAAATCCGTCTACCTATCTATCTCTCTCTAGTATCTCAGGCATGGCGTACGTTGTCAGTGCTCTGTCATGCCTGGAAAGCTCCGAGAGTGCGCCGCGTACAATGTATACAGGATCGAACCTATCAATCGAGGGTTAGAAAAAAAATTAAAAATTAAAGGAGTTGTGACCATGCGATGGTTTGCGACAGATTTTTCCGTCTCAAACCGTCTTTTTGACCGCGCGACGCGGACGGTATTGCAGAATGTATCCCTTACTGACATACCGACTTCCCCTAGAGGGGCAACCTCGGCTTTTGTTATCTAGTCCTTACCAGGGAGCTGTCGCAGACGTATGTCTGAGCGGCAAAAATGAATACCACTATGAGAATTTCCTACCTTCATATACTAGAAAAGTGGGTACCATTTTCGCAAAGTCCTTGAACCCAAGGAGTTAGTGATCCTCAAAGTTTACTGTGAGATTGCATGCACACGCACGTATATCTGAGCGGCGAAAATGAAAACCACTATGAGAGTCTGCACCTTTCAAGTAGTAGAAAAATAGGTTCCGTTTTGCAAAGTTTTTTTGCAAAGTCCTTCAACCCAAAGAACAATGGTCTCAATGTTTACTATGGGATCGCTCACACACTTGCTAAACTAGTCGGCCGAATTCTCACAAATGAATATCATATTCGAGATCAGCGCCCCAGATAACCTCCTCAGGCAATGTTTAGGTGAAATTGTGTCTACTTCTTCTTGACCTCGACCTAGGGGCTAGGGGTTGGGAAAGTTCAATACTGCCGATTCAGATTTACCTATGACAATCACATAGCCAGGAGAGCGTAAACTCATGTCACGGTGAATCATCGTGATCAACTTTTTGGAAGATATCTTAGCAGCCCCATCTTCAATAAAAAACTATATTTAACAATTTTTAATTGGTCGGCTCACCAGACGAGTTTTAAGAACTACATGTCGCCGTTTAGCGATACATTAGAATATGACGGAGACCTATACTCGCTGATTTGCTGGGACAGTAGCTACCTGTTTTTCATCATCAATGTGTCTAGTTGTACACCTTCGACGGGCAGTAGGGTTCAGCTGGACATGTGCACTGATCGGGTGTCCTTCTTTTAAATGTGTGGCACATGCTAGGTGAGACTGAATGCCCACCCATGCTCGACTTGTTGAGTGGTTCCATCATATCTATGCTCTCGTAAGTGTTGTGTTTATGCCTAGCTATGAATGGTCATTCTTCACGTAGTCAAGGGTCCCATCAAAAATCTGTTAAAAAATACAGTGTTGTATACAGGGAGGGCAACTGATAAAAAGCTCTTACTGAACACTCACTTGGCAACCTAGTGGGATAAATGTATGGAATGAATATGGAAGGTGATAGATACCAAGCAAGGCGAGAACATTTAAAAAGGCAAAAATTCATTCGGCAAGGCACGTGGATCGAACAACTGACCCTGCGCCTTTGATTCACTGCCACTTCTCACTGAGCCACCGAGCTGTTTGCACCGGTGCCTTTCACCATCTCCCATATCTCCACGTGGGGCGCGCACAAAGGTGTTAGGTGCGTGCTGACAGTTCAACTCAATACTGGACTTTTGTTTTTGCTGTATCAAGTGGGTAGGTTCTTGTGGTGGTATTCATTTTCGCCATTCTGACATACGCCTGAGACAATTCCCTGGTTAGAAGAGCCTCTTGATTACGTACTTTTCCCTCAAGGGAATCTATATTAGGCCTTCCCTAACTAAAGTGGAAAGAGAATGGATTCGTCAAGCTCGGTCTAGCGCGTCGGAAAGCTCATGATGTGACTAATCTTAGTAGTTTGACTGGCCCACTGAGCATGTCTCCAGTAAACTAACAAGCCCTCTTCGGATACCAGTCCCTGATCTAAATTGCCTTTATTACAATATACGCTCCATTCAAAAGAACATTGTCTCAGACACTGCGAGAGTTCACCTACAGGTGAAAATGACGTATTTTGACGTCACAGGTGACCTGTCGGAGCTATTTTGGGGCGGAGTTTCAGTGAGCGGTCTACTACGGTCATTTCACCCCTCGCGTGATACGCAACGCGATATTATAGGTGAATTATAGGTGCTGTATGATTCATTATCACCTATAGAACTGAGGAGAGGTCGACCGCTAGCGTGATACGCAACGCAAGCAATTGTTGGTCTGAAGAGGTCCTTTAGCGCGGTAGGTCTCATTTGCATGGTCGACAGGACGAAGAAAATGCGCAAAGTCTGGTTGGTTCCTGTAGCCTTTTGACTTAAGCTGCTTATTCAGTCTATTTAGAGAAAACATAAGGACCAAAAACACTATAAAAATTTTTTCAAGTGCGGAGCGGATAACGTTCCCAAGAATAATAAAATATTTTATGAAATGTTCAGAAACACCATATCTTACTAGGTGAACCCACAGGAGTCTCCTTCCATCAAACGGTAGGTACTGTCGTGAACTCACGTTCACGATGATTCATGGAGGAATGCTGGGGATTCTCAGAAAGCGAGTATAAAAGAGGGATGCGGCGGAGGATGGCATGCTGAGATCTGACGGATAAACGCCGCCGATGAGTCACGGTTGCTCCAACGTCCCAGCAGTCTCATCCGGCTCTATGGGCAGAAACTTCCCGCTACGGTGGATTTGAAGGACGAGATGGACGCCTTTGGAGCCCGACGATGACGACGAGATAGTAAGTCAGAAGCCGGACGCCGATCCCGGCGTAGAACGTAATGAAAGTGAAACGGATGTAGCAATAATATAAATTTAATTATTTATTATAAAATTTAAGAAAGAATAATTTAAGGAGAAAGAAAGCCGACGTACTTTTATCTATTCACTTTCGGATATATTACGAAACCTAGAAATGTGAGATAGAAATAAACCTTAAAGAAACTGCGTTCTGTTGTGTAGCAAAACCATCAAAATTTATTGGACCGTGATGCAGTCCAAATATGGTGCATCGGCCGGAAATTTTCATTTCAGAAGAACTGTATGTAACTATTTCTATTTCTAGGCAGCCGCAACTGTTATCTCCGTGGCATATCTCGCCACGGAGATAACAGTTGCGGCTGCCTAGAAATGCCTGGGAACGTCTGGAACAAAACAAAGTGCAGGAAGCCGCATAAGAACCGTCCTCCCGATACCGTGCGCAACCCTTCCATTCCTCCTAACGCGTCAGTGTTCCTCGTCATCCGCCTAGCACGGCGGTGTCTTCACACAATTTTTCAATCTTTTTTGACCTCCATTAGCTTCCAAGTGTAATTTAATTTCGTCCTCCACCACCTTCTACTTAATACGCTTAGCATACTTTCTATTACGCATTTTAAAACTGCACTGTAATAATATTAGGCGTGGAAATGTCGTATTTCGTGACGACTGTTTGAAATGAAAATTTCAGAACAATGTCTGCTGAAAAGGAAGCAAACGCCGCCGCGCCCGGTCCTGAAATGGAGGAAGACATGAAAGACGCCGAAGACGTACAAGCGGAACGAGGCGAAGATAGGAACAACGAATAGGAAGCGCAAAGCGGCGAACAAGCGCACGTAGTTGTGGTGGAAACACCACAATATGCGGAAGACGAGTTAGGCCCTCTCATGCCTGGAACTCCGGCGGGAGTCCTGACTCGCCAACTCGATGATGTCAGAGACATGATAAGGCCAGTGCGGAACCTGGAACTGGCTGTACTGAAGAACCGCGAAAGTTCCTTTGTAATTGTAAAAGAAAGGATTTTTAACAACATGTAGAGTAAGTACAATTTTTTTAAAGAAACGGAAACAAATCCAAAATGTCCAAAATGCTTCTGTACATTCATCCCAGCCAAAAAATGCAATTTCCATGAAGGTAAAAAAAAATAAAAAATAAGTGCAAAAACGTAATATTTATAAAATAAATTTATTTTAGAGAGCGATTGAACAGCTGGAAGAGAAAATGGACGCCGGAATGAAGGACCTGAAAAGGTACTTCGAAGAAGGAATTCGTCATTTGGAACGTCAGGCAAATGGAATCTGGAAGAAGACGGAGGAAAAGCTGGAACTACTGCAGCGAAAGGAGAATGAGCTGAAACGTCGCCCATCGACGCCTCCACCAGGCCCCAGCAAACCAGTTCCCGTCTTTGAGGTACAGCATGCTTGCATCTTTTGTAATAAGACGGGCCACTGGGCCTCTGATTGTATGCTCTTTCCCACCTTGCTGGGTCGCCGCACACAGTGCATTTTATTGAATCGCTGTGAAAGGTGCCTACGCAAGGCGGATCACATGGTCACCTCATGCAATACTCCCTCGTTTTGTCACTACTGTAGACTAGCAGGACGTGAGGGTGAGGCGTCCCGTCATCACTCCGCGTTCTGCCCCTACAGATTCCCTATGGAATGAAATTTTTTCGTTCTAGCTTAATCTTGTAATTGCAATGAAATTTAGTGTTGTAATACTGTCTTGTATTTCTGTTCTGTGAATCCCAGTTGTAAATTATGTAATTTGTTAAACTTGTCTTTAAAATGGTAATTGTACTTGTCGTAATTGTATTTGCTTTGTATTTCTGTCATTGTAGTTATAAAACATGTTTGTAAAATTTTTGTTGTATTTGCTCTGTCTTTCTGCCATCCCAGATGTAAACCATGTAGCTTGCACCACATATTTGTAAAATCGCACCCTAACTTGAAATATTTTTGTGTAATGTAATGTTCTTAGACGTACATGGAATGCTATTGTATTTAATGTGATATTGTAGCGTAATAATGTTTAGGCAGTGTTTATGAAAAAATTGTATTTGTAAAATTTGTATGGTATATTTTGACCTGGAAATAAAATGGAATACTGTATGTTTTCTTTCATTTCAACACACATACAGGAATCAGGAGTCAGCAGAACTAGAAGATGTCGACTGGATAGAAGAAATCAATCAATTCGAGCTTTGTGGTGCATCGTGTTCTTTAAAAAAATGTGTTGTGTGGTTTGAAAAAAAGTGTTGTTTCAGTTGTAAAAATAACGTGAGAAATAGAAAAAAGTGGTCGGCTTAAAAAAATAAAAAAAAATACATTTAAAAAATTTTTTTAGTAGTATAATTGCATATACTGTAAATCTATGGTGTGTAATTCGAAACCTCCACCTTGGCCCTCGGGAGTGTCGTGAACTCACGTTCACGATGATTCATGGAGGAATGCCGGGGATTCTCGGAAAGCGAGTATAAAAGAGGGATGCGGCGGAGGATGGCATGCTGAGATCTGACGGATAAACGCCGCCGATGCGTCACGGTTGCTCCAACGTCCCAGCAGTCTCATCCGGCTCTATGGGCAGAAACTTCCCGCTACGGTGGATTTGAAGGACGAGATGGACGCCTTTGGAGCCCGACGATGACGACGAGATAGTAAGTCAGAAGCCGGACGCCGATCCCGGCGTAGAACGTAATAAAAGTGAAACGGATGTAACAATAATATAAATTTAATTATTTATTATAAAATTTAAGAAAGAATAATTTAAGGAGAAAGAAAGCCGACGTACTTTTATCTATTCACTTTCGGATATATTACGAAACCTAGAAATGTGAGATGGAAATAAGCCTTAAAGAAACTGCGTTCTGTTGTGTAGCAAAACCACCAAAATTTATTGGACCGTGATGCAGTCCAAATAGGTACCTCGTGCAGAATTAGTGATTTTTTTTACTTTATAAAGTTTTGTCAGCTCGTTGCGTTCGAATGTACAATTTTTTCATAACCATCCAGTCAATTTTTAGATTACTTATGATCACAAGAAAAGTAGGTGAATGTCGGAGTAGGTGAATGTAATTTGCAAAGCCTCATTGATGCACCTTAAGTGGATATGTTCAGAGGTGAACTCTTCTACATAAATATGTAACGATACTTCAATTGCGGAGAGAAGCACTACTGTTTATATACATCAACCTTGTAATTCTGAAAAACGAATTCGAGCGTCATCATACTATTGTGAAATAATCCTTGATGTTAACTACCAAACTTAGCAAATGTTCGAAAAACTGCTCCTTGAAACGTCTATGTGATATACTTTAAAGGAAGCACTGTAATGCACTGTAAGTTTATTTCTGATATTGCACTGGTGTTAATACAACGAGCATTACAACAGGTTTTATTTTAGGAGTCATGAAAGCTCAACGTGTGAACTTTAATGGGGAATTAATGGTTCTGGCTACTGCGTCGCAAAAAAATTGGATTACAGTTCTAGCACATCTATGACCTCTTTAGAATGTTCAATTTTTACAATGTTTGTTGTCGTTATTGCTTGAGTGATAAAAATCTATGAGTCATCTACGAGTTCTTAAAGTTTTATAGCAATATATAAAGTACACCCTTCTTTGGATGGCCGGATAGATCAAAACCAAGCATACTTAACCTTGTCATAACAGTAGGTGTGAATAGCATAGCGAGTTTCACGTCCTCCGCGAAACCCCTTTTTAAATTCCCGCCTAATTCCGGTCAAATGTAGGTCTTAGACCGCTCACCTGTAAGCCGAAATCAGGTCACCTACAATTACATTGTTAGTTCACTCATTTCTCACCTGCAATGAACTCACCCATTGTCTGAGGTGTTACACAACTTTGCCGTCAAATGCATGAACTGATATAATCGTTATCACAGAGTATTGACTGGACTCAATTGATCTAGCACTAATTCCTGGCAATCCTCGTCAAGATTTTTGCTATGCTAGATGTGATAGAGTACATAGAAGACCTGTGGCGTTCTAATTCTATTTAGGCATTTCTCTATTGTTTAAGAAAGTATGGTGTGAATCGGTTTCACACGCTTTCGAAATCCTCTGCTGTGCTTTAGACTTTATGCAATACATCTTAAAACTAACTGCTGTTTATAGAACTTCTAGTTCATCCCTCTGCAGCACAATACTGTTAACCAAGGTACTAAGTGATCTCTGCTCTTGCAAAACAGAAAGTGTCATATTAGGTGACTTCAATTTGCCGGATATAGATTGGTCAAAAGGCTGCCAAGGCTCTACTGCGTCACAATGTTTTATTGATATGGCAAATCGTGCAAACTAAATCAAAACGTTTTGGCACCAATTCGACATAGTAATGTATTCGATCTTGTTCTCAGTAGTTATCCAAATCTAAATGATTTTTTGTGAAGTGTTCCCATTGGAAGGTTATCCAATTGGATAAAACCATGTTCCTTCACTAACCTCATATTGGGCCGTGTGTAAAGTATATAAAAACTTAAATCGAAATGTGGACATCAAAGGCGAAGTCACTCACGTATGCGTTCCCAAATCCATAGTAAACGGATACATCTCCGTATTGCACGTGGGAATATGAGTACTGTAAAGAGTCAGACGTAAGTCGAACGAAATGAGAGCAAAGCACATCGCTCTCCCGCTTACCGACACAGAGCTCCCAGCAGTGAGCCGTGTTTCAGATTTTCCCTCCTCGGCGAGTTTTGTGGCAGGCCCGGACGCACCGTCGTAGGCACGGTATATAGGCTTGCAGCTGGTGAATGACACCAATTTTGAGACCGAGAGTGGGCGCGGGAGCGTGGACTTCGAGGACACTCCATCCGGTGCAGGTCTTCCATCAAGTATGATCCTTGGCGCCTTCTGCCCATCCTCTCGCGCTTCACACATTGCAGTGGACTTTGACGGAGGCTCTCGCATCTCTCCAGTGTTTGACGAAACGTCACCACTAGCTAGAGTCGTCCTCTCACTGCTTGAGCTGATCTCTTTTGCAACTCCTGATCTTGTGTCTTCTGTAGAATGTGTCTCCTGTCGGCCGCTTTCTCCACCATCACTCTTCTCGCTATTCTTTGATTGTTTGCAGCTTTAATACAAAGGTTGCGGTGGAAGTTCAAGATCATGCGTAATTGTATGGTCTATTGTACACCCGCAGTGGCGCCACTGCTAAGGGGATCTGGCGCAGTGGATAGTGGCGTTGTTTCATGCGAAAGAAGTCGGGGTTCCGTTCTTCTGCGTCGAGGGATTTTTGCGTTTCTACTGACTGGTTGAAATTTGAGGGGTTCTTATATCTACACATTTTTCTGCTGTTTTGTGCGCATTTTTACAGCTGTACGCGCTTCTACAGAACACAGCAGCGGACTTCCCGGCTAAGCAGTTTTAATGCGCTTTAAAGTCATCAAATGGATATAAGCGTGCCTCAGTGTTAAGCGCTCGCGCGAGGGAAACCATGCTGCAACCTAAGTTTTGCGCTCAAAATCTATTCCGATTTCATTTTAGTGGCCATAGCTCCACTCAAAAGGATGTGGGGAACTTGAGAGAACTCGCCGCTAATACTGGGCCTTCTTTGATTAGCTTGAGTAGAGATTTTTAAAATATTTCTACTCATCTTGACCCGAACTAGAAACTCACCATTCGCTATCAACTATCTGCGTGCTTTCAACATCTTGGTGAGATTCATCTACGTCCGCCATTCGAGAATGGGCAGCGTAAATAAGTCGCACTTCATCAGGAATATAATGATAAGCCCCAAACACTTTTAGGTTCAGGTTCCGATTTCCAACATTGTTAGTTCATGTACACATAGAGATCACTTGTATTTTATTGAGTGCGTAGTAGCTTGCCATTCAACATGATGACTAACTACGAATTGATTTTATGTTCGACTCTTGTATTCGTGATTGGAGTCAGCTCTGAACATCTTCGACAATGTGGGAAGCATTGTCATTATCATTATCAGCACGCTGGGTTGCGGAAACGAAACTACGTTTCCGGTTTGAGTACCGCGGGTCGCCGATCTCCAATGAGGCATCTCATGGATCGATCTGCAGCTGCACCGTTCAACCTTGGTCAACTTCAGCGTCCCCGAAGGCGTCGATTAAGGGGTCCCCACACACTTGTCGTCGGCTGATAGGCCGCAAAATTGACCTTATTCTTGTTCTCATCTTGTTTTTCAGAGTTTTTCATCTTTGTTTTGCCTATTCTATCCTATTACAAAGACTTGTGGCTACTGTTATCTGTGTCACCCGTCGCCTTCTTGGGCATGAGGGTGCTCCAGCGGGCGCCAGCAACGCCATCATTCGCCGCTGTTGATTGCCGAAGTGCTCCAATGAATACTGCTCGCGCGGGGAATGCGAAGCATGTCATATCGTTCGTTTACTTCCAGCTTTTAGTTATTTGACAATGTTTTTGCAGATAGGAAGACATTTGACGAGGAAAGAAACTCAATTCGGAGCAGAGGGTTGACGTCGTAGGACTGTCGTGTTTAGAGATGAAGTTCTTGAAGTAATATAAGCAGATGAATAGAGATTGTCGATCGAATCATCGCAGCATTCCAGCTCCAGAGACGGATTTCTGAAGCAAGCAGTGAGAGTCGTGAAGGTTGCGGAAGGATGTTCCAATTTGAAACATCTGCACTAGCAGTAACTTTTGGAAGGTGCTTCACAGGAGTCTAATGTTTTGCTGGAGGGCGAGAAACTGCCACAACTCGAAAGACGCTCACATACTGGACATATGAGAGGCGTATAGAGCTCATTGATGAGGTATCCCACAGGAAGGACCTGGATTACGTGAGCTCAGGGATGTATAAAGATAAACAAAGAGCAGATGTAGAATGCCATCAGGTGAAGGAAATACTGAACATGCAGTCCAGCGCTTCGCATGAATGTACAAATTAGGAAGCACTTTCACGAGGGTGCATTGGTGCACATGCGCTCTTATTGTTTCGTTCCAGATGAAGGCGTGAACAAGGAGTGAAAAAATTTTTGCGACTAAGTCATAAGAGACTCTAAGGCTCTAAGGCGTGAACGAACTTCCAGCAAAATTGACTTTTTATGTACTTCCTACTGGACTTCAATGACGAATATTTCGTATTAGTATTAGCTTATACTCATCTGAAGTGGTAATATTGTTGACTTAGAATGTCATGGTTAAACGGGGACAGGAATGATTCGGCAAGTCCTCCTGTGTCAACATCGGGTTGTTCGAGTTTATTTCCAGAAACTGCCGACCGCTCATCGAATTCAAAGGCGTCGCTCACCTCGAATCGCTTAACGGCGACCTCCGTGCCCACCCTTTCGATCAGCAAATTTTGTAATGCATTTAGTACTGCGCATTGTACGACATCCATCCAATCATGAACGTCACAGCAAATCACAGACGACACATTTCATAATCGCTTTCACGGTTCGCAGTTGTTCAATCTGGTCATATATAATCAATTAATACAATCAACAGGAAGGCAGAAATACCAAATATCCGTACAAAAACAGGTAAAGGATAAAGAACGGCGTCAATTGCTTCCTTTGGAATTGATTAACGCCGTTTTACGCTTACGGAATATTGTGGAGGCAATTTGGATGCACATGGGATCTCTTTCCTACCTCCACATATTGTTCCTTCTAAATACTACTTGTTCTACTCCTTCAGAAGGTTTTGTGCTAAAAATAGCTTGACATCAACCATGAGTACCAAACCTGACGCCAATTTTGGGCAAGCACGTCTCAAAGCAGTCCTAAACTCCAAAATTCCAGAGAATTTCCACGATTACCTTCAGTGCCGATTATATGTTTCGGGTTTCACGCTTCGCTACTTTCTCAAGGGCCACAGGCACTACGTCTTACTCATTCATATCCAATTTATACCTATAGAAGTTTTTTCCTCTCTTTGGAATTTACCCGTTTTAGGACTGCTTTGGGACGTGCTTCTTCGTGGGCACCTTTCGCGAAGTCGTGCTGTCAGGACACTCTTGAGCTCGTGCCGGGTAGGCTAGATTGCATAAAGCTCCCTACCGTTTCTCTCTAACAAGAATTTCACCCAGGAAGTCTTTTTCTGAATTATTGCGATTCGAATTTACTAATATTATGTTGGAGCCTACATCCCGATGCCACGTATGGCATTGGCACCTGTTCCGTTGTTTCCGAGTTTTCTGTTTCCGGGTTTTTTAGTGATAGTGATTCTGCTCGCTTCCGTTGATGATCTCGCACTCTGGGGTTGTTTTAGTGTTCTGTCCTTTCTCTTTTGCCAAGGTTTTATTATCAGTTCTTCCCGTTTTGTTTTTTCCTCCTCTTATTCTTGCCTAAGTTTGTACCTGCAATTAGATGGTTGCGATTACGTATTCTGTTCTAACCTTCTTCTTGTTTGACGTTTCTGACTATGGCACGTCTATGTGACGTATTAACAAAGCAGCAGCTGTATGCCTAACGGCGTCTCTCGCACTTGTGGGCTTCGCGCGACCTTGCAATATCACTACCTACGGAAAGGCCATTGGTGTACTGCAGCGTCACGCAGGCGACGGGAGTGCTGCTGTGAGTGCCAAACCAATTTTTTGAAACTTAAAGTTCTGCTGCGTATTTTTTCATGAATTCTTTCTTCACTTCCGTAAGTCTATCATAGGCCTTCTCATGTTGGGCAACGTGTTCGGCACGTTGTACAGCTACACCCCCCCCCCCCCCCCGTCGCCAGGCTTTCCCCAACACACTCTTCCACTCTTCCAGCGCCGTATCTTCAGCTGCGTCTGGCGACGTGTTCGGCACGTCTACTGAGTGGTCAGGCACGTTGTACAAATACAACCCCTCCCCCCCCCCCCCCATCCCCATATTTCCTCCTACATACTCCTCCAGCACTTCTGTGCAAACAAACACACTCACTCACACACAGACAAACGACCGTTCTCGCTTATGTATAGTAGGACCCTACTATTTGTAAAAGAGTAAGCGGTTGGGTCTGTCCGTCCGTCGTTCCGTCGGTCCATCTGGCCTTCCATTACGTCGATAAAAGGAGTCTGGATTCAGACGAGGTGTCAACCACGTCGTGTCGCTAGCGTCACAGGACATGTTAACGATGTCGCGCAAGGGGCGTTCGTGTTGAGAAGTCATGTCAGCCATGTCGCGCAGTAAGTGTCTGGGTTCAGAACAGGTGTCAATGATGTCGCGCAAGGAGAGTCAGAGTTTAGAAGAGGTGTAACCGATGTTAGGCAATGGGTGCCTGAGTTCAGTAGATGTATCACCGATATCGCGCAAGCGATGTCCGGAGTCAGAGGACGTGTCACCGAAGAGGGGCCAGTAAAGGGGGACCAGTAAAGGTGGGAGCATTAATGGGAGACCACTGAAGGGAATTCCAGTGAGGGGGGGGGGGGGAGGACGTTAAAGGGAGACGAGAGTGAGAGGGGCGGAGGGAGAGTGAAATGGGGTTTAGTACCAGGGGACTAGTGAAGGGAAGACCAGTAAAGCTGGGTGCAGTAACGTAGGACCGGTTAAGGAGGGGAGGCACCAGCAAAGGGAGATCAGTGAAGTAGTAGAGTGAAGAGGGGAGAAGGGACCAGTGGAGGCGGGACCAGTAAGGGGGAACCAGTTGGGGGGGGGGGGGCAGTAAAACGGGAGCCAATAAAGGGTATCCACTTAGGGGCCCAGTAAGAGGACCAGTAAAGAGAGGAGCAGTAAGGGAGACTGGCGAATAATGAGGGGGACCACTGAAGGCGGACTAAGGGGTTTCCTCAGTATCGTCTAGCGGGTAGACGTCGTGGCGACGTCGTTACACGTACGTCGGGGCTCAGCAAATTTGTTACAGACGATATGCAACATGCGTCAGAATTTATAACACGTGACCCAGACCTCGTACAGCGTGCGTACAGATCTAAAAAGACGTTCTACAGATCATACTTTTTACAGCATCCGTGAGAAGGCTTTTTAAAGGTTTCTTTCGAGAAGTGTGTGAGTGCTCGACTCTCACAACGCCTTTCTTTAAATTTTCATTTCACTCCGGCATAAGAGAAGGGGTACTGACGTGGTGGGGGTGGGGGTGGGGAGGATGATTAAAGGAATCGGAAGAATATTATTGCCGTTGAACAGTTATCGTTATCAGGCGGCCCACCAATACCGATTGGTTTCATTTATGTTTCCGCATATTGAGCACTTTGGATTGAGACTCTCATAATCTGTTCCTCACCATGTAAAGAAGAATGTGTACTTTGTACAACAGATCGCGTACGTGCGTCTATCAGTGGAGTTGATGTTTAGTGAAATCAATTTTTACCTGATATGAGCGTAAGAAGACCTAGAGAAGGAAAGATCACCGTCGGGGTGCTTTGATCTCAGAGTACGGGAGCGAAGCCCCCAACCTGACGTTTGGCGGCCGCTGGGCCGCTGGTAAACTGGTAAATAAATAAATAAATAAAACCTAGACAGTTCTGGTAGGAGAAAACGTGTCATTCCTTTGTGCTAATACATCAGCAAGCTTGGTGAAAGTAACGCTTAATAATCACGAACCCATTTGCCAGTGACAATCCTACCTCTGCCTGCTTGGCTTAGCCCTCTCATTCCAAGTTAACACTCGGCATTAGCCTCTTCATTGCGAGAAATTTGACTCAGGCCAGCGAAATCTGCCAAGTCAGGTTTACGAGCAATCGGGGGGGGGGGGGGGGGGGGAGAGAGAGAGAGAGAGAGAGAGGAAGAGAGAGAGGCGGGAAGGGGCGATTTTATCGAAACTGAAGGCTACTCACGTCAGCAAGTGGATCACCAGGACACCCACCAACGCGTTGGTCGGACTTCTTTTTGAAGACTGTGACGGGAGCAATGAGAGTGGGGGGGGGGGCAGCTCACAGTATTTAAAAAAACGTGTCGTGGCACTTCCTACGTGTAGGTCGAGCTTTCCTGAATACGGCACGACACATCCTGCGTGAGAGCGGACCAGAATTAGAAAGATCTATCGTGCTTTCACACGTGCCCGAATCAGCTGTGTCTAAGGTAAGGGGTATGAGAAGCAGTCTTGTGATAATTCCTGTGCTACTGAGCTGTTAGACTTTTTAGATATAGGATGCACACCGGTATTGGTTTATCGTATAGACAATCTAATTCAGAATAGGCCTCGCCTTATTGAGGTCGTGCTCCCATCTAGCAAGCATCAGCGGTTGGCTTTAAGGGGTACCCCACGTCTGAGCTTCTCTCCTACGCAAAAGGGGGTTTATTTACTTACGCCCCTCTTTAACTTGGGGGAAGAATGCGTAGACGTGAGCAGCGCATGGACAGTAAGCCTGCGGGGACTCTCACTATCCAGCCCCTTCTGTAATCCCAACATGTTTCCAGGTTACTTCGACGCCACTCAGTAGATGCCCTAAGGGGAACTGCTTAACGCTCGTCGGAAAAACTGCTTCGGGTTAGTGACAAATGTTAGGCCTTTTGTGAGAAATTGCAGTGCTTTACTCATGAACTTGGCCTCTATAGATACGACATCGTAGCACTCAGAAACATAGGCAAGTAGTGAAAACGAGCTAAAACCTCTTTTGGGCTTTGCCAGTAACCACTACACAGGAATCAGATGTGATCGTTCAAAAAAGAAGGGGGGAGCGGTATAGAAAAGCTGTTGCTGTTAGCTGCTTAGGGAAGCTTTTTCCTACAATTAAGTGTATAAGGTCGGTAGAAAACTGCCAGAAAGTTTGAGTACGTGACTTAAAACAAAAACTGGCAGAAATTCGCGTTATATGCGTGTACAGGACTCCTGACTGCTGCATCTCCGAATCATATCAGCTAGCCAAAGCAATAAGTGTCTTTTCTGCCACTAATTTGTCTCTCGTTTTGCTTGGAAATTTTAACCTCCCAGATTTGATGTCACACTATAGAAGCGATGCATCTAAGTGCTTTTCGGATGTCTTTGAAGCCCATGTTTTTCGAAAGTTGGTATCTGCACCAGCCAGAGGAGACTCAGTTTTAGATCTTGTCTCTGTAACAAACAAAGTTTTGTGAACGACTTAATGGTTAGTCTCATGATAGGTACGCGGTTAGTTTTCAGTTAAATCTGGACGCATGAAGAAGGTGTGGAAATGGGTGAGGAATTTCAAAAAAGCAGATTATCAAAAAATTGGAATTTACCCTATCCGGCATAGACTGCATTGGTATAATGAGCAGTAGTTCTGTCGATTAATTATACAAAACGCTGCTAGCAAGTACGCATCACAGGATTGAATTTTATTTACCTATGCAGAAACGTGGTACCGATGAAATGGGTTTTCCCAGCCACCTCATACGATGAACAATCGTCGCTTTGCCTGTGAAAAAGGCACGTTCTTCTAGCGGCAGTGATAAGTGCTCACTGTGTGAGTTGATGTCCAGAGATCTTAATATAGCTTTGTATCGCTGCAAAGTTTGCCTAGAGACAAAACTAATGAGGAGCAGGATATAAGATGTCGCACCTGTAGAGATAATGGAATCCCCATCTTGATGGAGGATAATAGGTAATTGACCTATAAAAAATCGATAAAGCCGACCTGCTGCTGAGGAAAATGTTCAACAAGGTGTACAATAAGAAAAGAAGTGGCGACGAAAGCATTGAAAATTATGTCTAGGATCTGCAACGTTTTGAGCAGATGGGTTGGACCGTATGGTTTCACCGAGAAGAGATTATTGAGGTATTGACTAAGTGACCCAAAACCTCCTCGGTAGCTCCAGAATTCATTCCTTTGCATTTTATTAAGAAAATAGTTCATTATATAGCTTATCCTCTGGTGGGGATGTCCGTTCCTCCACGTCGTGCCACTGGAAACTGCTCGCTCTGCGAGCTAAGCTAAGCACGGACACTCGAATGCAGGCGAGAGGCCCTTGTGACAGGCCGGCCTACGAAGACCACACG
The DNA here is from genome assembly GCA_947359475.1 of Heligmosomoides polygyrus bakeri. Lineage (NCBI taxonomy): Eukaryota > Metazoa > Nematoda > Chromadorea > Rhabditida > Heligmosomidae > Heligmosomoides > Heligmosomoides polygyrus. Next base: position 85,880,490 of record OX375869.1, on the reverse strand, counting down.
CTTGAAGACCTCACATCACATGGTTGATGACGTTACATGAGTATAGAGATAGTGCTACGGCGTCCGCGGGAGCCGACGCGCACTCGCAGAGCCCGGCGAGTGTAAGAAGTATGCGAGGACGGGCGTAGTAGAGTTGATCTCTGTGCGGTGCAGGAGACGAGGTGGTCCTGCCTCAAGCCAAGGGATATAGGACGAGGCTTCAAAGCTGTTCTATGTGGAAGTCCCAGGACCACCAGTGGAGTTGGAGTCATCGTCTCCGAACAATTTCGTGACTCGATTGTAAGCGTCGAACGCTTTGACGATCGATTGATGAAGATCGTTGTTGCCGCTAAGGAGCGACTCTATCACTTCTTCTCTGCGTATGCTCCGCAGACTGGCTGCTCCGATCAAGCCAAGGATGAGTTTTGGAGCCTGCTTGATGAGAAGACAGCAGAGGTACCGTCGAAAGATGTCATCATAGTCGCTGGTGACGTTAATGGGCACGTCGGCGCGACGAAAGACGGGTACAGCTGTCATGGTGGATTCGGATACGGGTCTCGTAACGCCGATGGTGAGCGTATCCTTGAATATGCGGAATCGCATAACCTCGCCATAGTAAACACCGTATTTCGTAAACGAGACTCCCACCTCATCTCATACTATAGTGGGAGCTCCAAGTCTCAGATAGATTTCGTCCTTGTGAAGGATCGCGACCGAAGTCTTGTCACAGATGCGAAGGTCGTGCCGTATGAGACGGTCGCCCCACAGCACCGACCGCTGATCTGCATCCTAAAGATTGCCCCTCCAAGGCAGAAGCAGGTCGAGCGATGCGGTGCACCGAGAATCAAGTGGTGGCGAATGAGAGAGAAGGAAGCAGCTGTGATTTCTCGCGTGCGGTTACCGACAGTCACAACTGTCGACGAAACTTGGAAGAAGGCTGCCGACGCAATACGTGAAGCTGCAAGGTTGGAGCTCGGCATCACGGTGCCTGGACGACGCAAGGTCGAAAAGCAGGCGTGCTGTGGACAGATGATGTGAAAGCAAACGTTTGAGAGAAGAAGTTGCTCTATCACGTGTTTCTCAGCGACAAGACAGCCGATAACTGGCGGAAGTACCAAGAAGCGAGGAAAGCTGCAAAGAAGGCCGTGGCTGTTGCAAAAGCCACTCATTATGAAGATGTCAATGAGAAGCTCGAATCGCGCGATGGTGAGCGGTATCTATACCGATCTGCTAAGAGCCGCCATCGCCAAACCGAGGACATTAAAAAGTTTTTGGAATCAATGATGAGAGCGGCCATCTTTTGACAGACCGCAAAAAGGCGCTGAAGCGATGGCGTGATTACTTCGAAGAAGTTTCCCCTATGGAATTTCCTCACCCGGCCATCCCTTCTGTGGCTTCTCTTCACGGTCCCGTTCACAAGATCACCGTGGAGGAGACAGAAGCGGCTCTGAGGAAGATGAGGCCAGGCAAACCGACTGGGCCCGACGACGTGGCAGCTGATCTGTGGAAGTCAAAGCTGTGGTACCTGCTGAGTGGATGGCGCAGTTCTTTAATCAGGTTGTGGCGGAGAAGAAAGTGGCTGAGTGTTGGCGACAAAGTACGACGATCCCGATTTGGAAGAAGAAGGGCAGTCCTGCAGACTGCTCCAATTACCGTCCGATTCGCTTGCTCTCACACAGCATGAAGATCTTTGAGCGAATTGTCGACGGACGAATTCGTGACATCGTCCAGCTTTCCAGCAATCAGTGCGGCTTCGTGGCTGGCTGTGGCACTGTTGATGCCATACACGCCGCCCGCCTCCTGATAGAAAAGCACCGCGAGAAACAGAAGCCAGTGCATATCGCCTTCCTCGACTTGGAGAAGGCCTTTGACCGCGTACCGCGTGAAGTGATATGGTACGCCCTGCGACGACATGGAGTTCCTGAAGAGCTCATAGAGTGGGTGCGAGTTCTCTACTCTTGTCCAAAGAGTCGAGTTCAAGCTGCAGCTGGAACCTCGGTGGAGTTCCTCATCTCTGTCGGGGTGCACCAGGGTTCTGCGCTTTCCCCACTCCTTTTTGTTGTCGTGATGGACACCATTAAAGAGATCTTCAGAAGCCAGCCCCCTGGACCCTGCTTTATGCTGATGACGTAATGCTCGCTAACGGAAATAAAGGTGAACTCGAGCGAGAGGTGCAAGTTTGTGATCGCTTGGAGTGTTTTGGACTCAGATTGAACGTGAAGAAGACCGAGTATCTAACGACGGACGTTAATGAGTCCAGTTCCATCAAGGTTAACTGAGTGTTGGCCTGCGACCAAGGAGGTTGAAACGCGCCTCAGCGTCATGGAGACGAAGATGCTGCGCTGGACGGCTGGAGTCACGCGCCTGGACCACATCCGAAACGATGTCATTCGGCAGAAGTTCGGTGTCGCGCCGATAGCGGACAAGATGCGCGAAGCTCGCTTGCGATGATATGGCCACGTTCTGCGCGGAAAAGAAGACAGCGTCCGCAAGGTAGGCCTTAACTTCGAGGTGGTAGGAAAGCGGCCTAGAGGGCGTCCGAAGCAGCGCTGGTCTGACGCGTTATATATGGACTTGAAGGTTGCTGGTGTCCACCCTGATCTAGCGCTGGATCGGGAGAGGTGGCGTCATGACACCAGAGTAGCGGACCCCGCTACGAAGTGGGACAGACGCTGAAGAAGAAGAAGAAGAATATAGCTTATCCTCTACAGTGCATTTTCAATTTAAACTACACTAAGTCTGAAGTTTCCACAAGGTGGAGGCACGGATCTGTGACCCCATTCCTAAAAGATCTCCACTGAGTTGCAAGGAATTACAGGTTAGCATCACCGCATTTTTCAAGGAGAAATCCACAAAAGACATTGTGAAACACCCAGAATTATTCTTCATGGTTTGCTCTCTTTGTTTTTTCTTATTCGCCTCTACTATTACTACTACGACTTGTGCATACTATTAGCTGTGTCATTTGTCGCCTTCATAGGCATGAAGTTGTTCAAGCGAGCTCCAACGACGTTATCATCCGCCGCTGTTGATTGGCGAAGTACTCCAATGAAGCCTCGGGAATAGGAAGTGTGTCATATCCTTCCTTCACATCCAGCTTTTAGTTATTTCACGATGTTTTCGCAGATAGGAAATTACTTAACGAGGAAAGAAACTCAATTCAAACCGGCAGAGTGACGTCGTAGGAGATGGGCTTGCTTATGCAGAGTGAAGTTCTTGAAGTATTGTAAGCAAAGGTGTGCTAATGGATAGAAGTGGTAGAACGAATCATCGCAGCAGTCCAGCTCCAGAGACGGATTTCTGAAACGAGGACTGAGAGTCGGAAGCAGCGAAGGGATGCTTAAAGTTAAGCATTTGCATTTGCAGTAACTTGTGGAAGTTGTTTCATACAGTTTTACTGCAGACCAAGCAACCGCCACAACCCGCAAGACACTCACATTCTGGACAGGCGAGACGCATAGCGCTCATTGGTGAGGTTTTCCACCGGAGGAACCTGGGGGACGTGGTCTTAGGGGTGTATAAATATAAATTAAGAGAAGATGTGGAATGCCGTCAGGTGAAGGAAATACTGAACATGCAGTTCAGTGCATCGTATGAAGACACGAATTATACAAGTGCACAGAGGCGAATTGGTCTGCATGGGCTCTCATTATTTCACCTCAGTTTAAGAAAAAAGAAATAGTAGAAAAATCTTTACGTCTCTTTCCAGAAGAAGCTCTAGGCGCAAAAAGAACCTAACCAAAGATCCTACGCAGCGATCTTTGAACAAAATGGATTTTTATGCAATTTCTCATCTGAAATCGTAATATTGTTGATACAGAATGCTAGAAAACGAAACAACAAAGTAGGGACGATTTAGATGTATTCGGTTAGAGCGTAGTCATGAAATCCTGAACCATGTACTGCTTATTATTTTTTTAATTTTTATTTTATTTTGTCGGCAAGTTTATCAGAAAACTAGTTTTATAGGCGTTTTCATGGCGACCACGTTAGGAAGAGTTGCGGATAGTGATCGACCGATTCAACAAACAATCAGGCGGGCCTCACGAACCAGCTGAACAATAAGTTTGTGAAATCCATTACTAAGCAGCCGTCTTAAATAAAATAATGTTGGACTACGTGGATGATCCGTGTTTCTGGTTCCTCGATAAAAACTATGCAAGGAAATCAACTTTAAACCGTATAGTAATACGTAATAGTAGTAGTTGCAATTACAACAAATAATCGTTCAACGAAGACCATTTCTTCTCGCGAAATAAAATTTCGAATTTCTTCTCAAAATATCTCGAGTACTCCTTGAACTGAATGGTACATTTCCAGAAACTCCCGACTGCTGGTCGTGTTCAAAGGCGTCATTCGGTCCGAATCGCTTTATAGCGGCCTCCTTGCCCATACTTTCGACCAGCAAGTTATTAAGAATCTGTAATGCAAGTGGCACCGTGCTTTGTACGACAGCCATCCAATAGTGAACGTTACAGCAAATCACAGACGACACAATTCCTAAACGCTTTCAAGATTCACAGTTGTTAAATCTGATCGCACATAATCAATCAATACAATTCAACAGGAACTCAAAAGAGCTTCGCATATTGACATGGACATTTCTCTCATTTTACATCTTCAATTCTCCACAGCCAAAACGTTTGAGACCTGCAATCGGCAAGGGCAACAACGTAACACAGAAGGCTGAAATAACAAATATCCGTTTATGAACATAAAGGGTAAAGGATAAAAGACGGCGACACTAATCAATCCCTTATGGGATTGATTAGTGTCGCCTTACTTTCACGGGATATCGTAGAGGCCATTTGAATGCATACTTGGCCTATACACTGACTTGCGGCGCGACCACGGTCGGTAGACAATAGGAGTGGAACCTGCTGCGTTCCTATTCCCACACTTCGCTCCTTCTGAACCTTTCGTACTGAAAAAACTTTAGTAATCGGCCATGAGAACCACAACTGGCGCCAATTTTGGACATAACTTCGACAGTTCTGGTCAGGCGATACTGGTGATTTGTAGCAATTTCAAATTGAAACTGAAATGTCACAGTGTTGGCAATTTGTTGGCACTTGGAAACCGAAGATTACTCACGTTGGCCCGATGGTCTCTAGTAAGGAATTCGAAGTGAGGACCGACAAGAAACGGGAGACCAGTACTACGCCCCTTCTACCACTCTCTTTGGAAATTTTATTCTGCATGCAAAAAATGGTTTTCAGATGTATTTCTTAAACGATACTAACTTTCGCAGACATCGATAAAGAAACAGAATAAAACGCCGGCACATCGGGGTTGAATGAAGTCTACGACACTACTAGCAAAACAAGAAAGAAAAAACGTACTGCATCGTGCTAAGATTCACTGCTTTTTACTTCACACTTCTCATATATAAAATGCAACATACAACAAATAAGAAAGTTATGTGCTAAAATCCGAAAATATGATATGATTATAAATGACATACAAAAAGAGTCCTCTTCAATCCGTTTCGGGTACGGATTTGACGGAATAGGGAAGGAGCCACCACAAAGAGACAAAATACTCGTGTGGATGCGTCCAACTACTGCTGTCGACGAGCCCAGCTCGTTGCTTTGGACCAGAAATTAGCATTTGAGCGTTATCGCCACCTCACCAGGTCGTTTGCCTGACGCTCTATCCGGGTTAGCGTTACAGCGGTTTTCACCGCAAATCTACCATGCTGCGCTTTGATGAATCGCGGTACGTGGCCGCTTATCGGTTGGCCTTATCGTTACCCGACCGGTAAGTTGTTGATAAATTCGGGCCCTGATGTCGTCATTGTCGCTCGGAATTCGTCCTTCTTATAGCTCGTGCTATTACTGTTACCTTTATAAAGGCGGCGTTAGGCGCAGTTTATACTAAAGTCGCCATGAGGAGGTTGTACCAGATTTATTAATTTATCGATCAGACCGCACGCTCGATCAATATAGGTTATCAGTACGCTGGCGCGCTGTCAGAACTCAAGAATGAAACCAGCATAAGTGAAAGACTTGTGAAAAATAGCATTGGACCAATTTGTTTAAAACAGTAACATGTGCTCCGTCACGCCTATCGGCGTGCCTCGCACTTGCGCGCTTCGCGCGATGTTGCAGTATCACTAAGCTAGGGACAATCACATCGAGCTAGCTGCTCTACTTGTACAGCTTTTTCCCTACCTAGGAGTACAAAAGGCTCGCGGTACGTACAGCGTATAGTATGATAGGGCAATATATTGGTTCCTCACTACTGGTCCTCCCTTAGTGAAACGGTCCCCCATTACTGGTACTGGTCCACTCAATGATCCCCCTTAGCGGACGACGTCTTCGGCACGTCTACCTAAATCCCCAAACACGTTGAGCGAATCTTTGGCACGTCCTTTGAGTCCCAAGCACGTCATGCTACGTATTCCGCACGTCTTCCGAATCCGCTGGCACGTAGAAGACGTCTGGATATTTTCCTCTATTTTCGCAGCTCGTAATTTGATCAGTGTCGTTTGAAGGTGATCGATACTGCAAAAACGAACTTCAGATTCGTGTTGTGCGACCTCGACTACCCCCAGGGCTGAAGTTTCCAGGCAGGTGGAAGAAGTATGGGTATTTTTTGCTATTTTCGTGTCGTAATTTCCCCCTATTTTTCCCACATTTCCACATCGATTTTCCCCCGCTAATTTCTGCGGCGGCGCCGATCGATAGGATGGCTCATCGCTTAGCGCGTTATTATTACTTACTTACTTACTTAGTTCCTCCCGTGCTGTTGAGCGCATAGGGCGACGAGGTCTTTCCACCGCTGCCTGTCTTGGGCTATTTCTTCGCACTCCTGCCTAGAAATATTCATAACCTTTAGGTCATTCATGAGCGTGCGACGCCACGTGTTTCTTGGGCGTCCTCTAGTTCGTTTACCTGGCGGAGTCCATTGCATGGCTGATCTCGGCAGTCGGTGCTCTGGCATACCCAGGATGTGTCCGGCCAGGCGAAGTCGACGTTGCGTAACGGTTTCGTAGAAGCACCTTGAGTGACAGCGCCGCAATACTTCTTCGTTCGTCACGTGGTCCGTGTATCGTATCCTCATAATTTGCCGCAAACATTTGCAATGGAACGCGTTGACCCGTCTGATGATACTAGTTGACGCCTTCCATGTTTCACTAGCGTACATTGCAGTTGGGACGACTATCGACGAGTACAAACGCAGCTTTATGTTATTTGAAACCAGCGTCCGTCGCCGGCTTCGCCGGCGACTGACGCTGGATGTGCGGGCCACGCCAGGCTTGCCGGCTTCGCCGGCTTCGGGTATGGTTGGCCACGCTGAGAACGGAGCCCAAACCTAGATGGGATTCCTTACTCACCCAGCGTCCGTCGCCGGCTTCGCCGGCGACTGACGCTGGATGTGCGGGCCACGCCAGGCTTGCCGGCTTCGCCGGCTTCGGGTATGGTGGGCCACGCTGAGAACGGAGCCCAAACCTAGATGGGATTCCTTACTCACCCAGCGTCCGTCGCCGGCGAAGCCGGCGACTGACGCTGGATGTGCGGGCCACGCCAGGCTTGCCGGCTTCGCCGGCTTCGGGTATGGTGGGCCACGCTGAGAACGGAGCCCAAACCTAGCTAGGGATGATTCCTCACCCAGCGCTGGTCGCCGGCTTCGCCGGCAACCAACGCTGGATAAGGAAGCATCCCTAGCGTCGAAGTCGAACACGTAGAAACGCACGCCTGCTACAGATTGATGCCTTGCTGCGCATCACTCACATCCCTATATAGCGTTCAAGAAAACGCCCACAGCACTCCTGCTTCGTCTGGAGTCGTGTTCACAACCTATTGCAGGTCGTCAGGCCTAATCGAACGCCTGACCGTTTCCGTCCAGCCGCCGTGCCTTATGCGACGACGTGTGACGATCTTCGGAACAGGTGACTTCGGACAAAAATACTGTCCTCCTCTGCATACAGTGCTAATGGAAATTGGTCAATGCACTGCAGAAAATTGGGACCTAGCGGCAAGACTTGGTTGAAAGCGTAGACGAACAATGCGTAGGTCCGACGAGCTTCCTTCGCTGAGCTATCCTGGTCCACCGCATAAAATTCGAGGACCTAGGCAGGTATAAATAGCTTAGTAACCCAGCCCGCGAAGTTAGTATGCATCAAAGTGAACAATTTCCAAATCAAAAAGAGCGCCTTCCAGATTAGGATATTGATTGCCAAATCGAAGTGTGAGCTAAGGACGCAACACCCGCCCCGATAAATTTTAGCAATAACGCCCAAGTGCAACAGTAACGATCTTGGAGGGAAGCAAAAGCGAAAGGTGGGCACATCGACGTGTTCCATCAGAGATCATGGGGTCTGAGTAGCGCCGCGTCACAGACCTTTTCCGCAACGCTGCACGTGTTGTCTGAACCCGGCAGCGGCGGCTCGTTATAGCCGCGATGACGCCTTGCGAAACCTCATCAAGTGGGTGTTCTTTGGTGACCACCCGGCAGTGGCAGCGTCGTGATAGTCAACAGCGGCGGTCATGGCTGCCTGGGTAGTAAACACCGGCGGTCATGGCTGCCTGCCATGCTGCCATGTTGTGGTGTTTACGGTTGGCGGCGGCGATACGACGAACGGCTGGGTCTAGCGACAGCTGTCGGCAGAAAGCGACAGAATGTCGGCAGAAAGCGACAGAAGTCTCCCGTCAGTGATTCATGCCTCTCTGCTTTATATAATAGGATAGAGGACGACGTCCACAGTGGTCTGAGCCTTCGGAATATTGCTGTCGCCTTCGCGATCCTACAACGAACGTCGGTCTCAGCATCTCCATCATTGGCGATCATACTTCCCAAGTAGGTGAAGCTGTTCACTACTTCCAAGCGGTCCGATCCTATGTAGATGGCGTCCCTTGGGCTCGCAGTTCCTACGCACATGACCTTTGACTTTTCGGGACTAATTCGGAGTCCAATGTTGCCTGCTTCTTGGCTAAGGCGTTCTGTAATTCTTTGTAACTTATCGTCGTCCTCAGCGAATACGGCGATGTCAGCAAAGTCCAGGTCCATAAGTCGTCCCCTAAACCAAGGAATGCCTTCCTGTACTTCGGCTGTCGTTCTTCTCATTACGAAGTCGAGGGCGACGTTGAATAGCAACGGTGAGAGAACACATCCCTGCCTGACTCTTGTGGTGACCTCAAAGTAACTTGTATTTCCAAGCGATGTCTTCACGCAACACATGGAATTTTGATATAGACTTCTGAATATCTCGACGAATCCCATAGAGCTTGAGTATTTCCCACAGTGACTCGCGGTGGACACTATCAAAAGCCTTCTTAAAATCGACGAAGTTTATGTGGAGCGGGTAGCGGTATTACAGGCATTGTTCGATTATGTTGCGTAGCGTAAAAATCTGATCGCAACACGATCTTCCGTTTCTGAATCCAGCTTGCTCCTCCCGCAGACGATCATCAATTGCATCTCGAAGCCTTCTTAACAATACGGTGCAAAATACTTTGCCTGGCACTGATAACAAGGTGATGCCTCTCCAGTTTCCGCAGTCCGATAAATTTCCTTTTTTCGGCAGTTTGACTACTAGGCCTTTTTTCCAGTCTTCTGGCACGTTTTGTTGGTGCCAGCAGTTGTTGAAGAGCGTCGTCAGTTGTTTTGCTAACGGTGTGCCTCCAGCTTTTAACATTTCCGCTGCAATTTCGTCAAGACCAGGGGCCTTCCTGTTTTTAAGACATCGTATTGCTGTCTTTGTTTCTTCAACCGTTATGCAGCCTGTGTTGACGTTCAGCTCTCCTAAGGCGTTTTCGTCATCGAACGCAGGCGTAGTGGATGGTTGGGGCTGGTTGTACACTTCACGGAAGTGTTCGACCCATCTTTCATTTTGTTCAGTTTCACTGACAAGTAGTCTGGCATTTTTGTCCTTTATAGGGACACACGTGTTGAGTCTTGCTCCTGTTAGCTCCGAAACGATTCGATATAGTGTTTTTGAATCACCACGAGTAGCCGCTGTTTGTGCTTCCGTTTCCTTCTGGGCAATCCAGGCTTTCTTATCACGGCGACATGATGCCTTTACCTGTCGGTCGAGTTCTGAATAGGTTTCGCCCCATTGCCTTGCTTCGTCAGGTGTCTTGGCACACTCTCTTCTTTGCCTGGCTTGCTTCCTCTCATCTATCAGCTCCCAGGTTTCTTCTCGAATCCATTGCTCCTTTCGCTTGCCTCGTCTGCGTCCGATGGTCACTTCAGCACTTTCACATAACGCGGTCTTGACGGCTTCCCAGTGTTCGTCAATGCTTTCGCATTCGGCAAGCATGCTGAAACGGTTTCGTAATTCAGCGCGGAAGTTCCTCGTGGTTGTGTGGTTCTTGAACTTTTCGATATCATATGGTCGTCTGACAACCGGCCTTTTTTGCAGCTTTAGCTTCAGCTTTAACGTAGCCCTGACGAGATAGTGGTCTGTGCCTACATCAGCTCCTCTGTATACACGTGCATCGTGTACTGAAGTTCTCCATTTGCGGTTGATGCAAATGTAGTCGATTTCATTAGCCATTGTGCTATTTGGCGATCTCCAATTTTTCTTGTGAATGCCTCGGTGAAAGAAAAAGGTGTTTGCGATGCATAGATCGTTGAAGTCACAGAAGGACACCAGCCTTTCGCCGTTGTTGCTTAGGTGATCTGACAATGCGAACGCTCCAACAGATTTTTTCATGCCGTTTCGATCGCCTCCCACTTGCCCGTTGAAGTCGCACAGAACAAGTTTGAGATCCCGTCGTGGCATTTCATCGATGGTATCTTGTAGCCGCTCGTAGAAATCGTCCTTCTCTTCGACGGTTGCGTCTTCCGTTGGAGCATATACTTGCATAACTGCAACTCGAGTATGCCTCGTTCGAAAGCGCGCAGTGATGATCCTGTCGTTTACTGGTTCCGAACCGACGAGAGAGTTTGCAGCTCGTTTACTGAGGACGATTCCCACTCCTCTTTCATGTCTTCTTTCTGGTCCAGAGAACAGGACAATTTTTCCGTCACTGATCAAGCGTCCACTTCCTGTCCACCGGACCTCGCTGACTCTGAGAATATCTAGGCCGTAAATATCGAATTCCTGGAGGAGTTGGGCGAGACGCCCAGTTTGGTGAAGCGTGCGTACGTTCCAGGTTCCAATACGCATGATGTTCTTTGGAGAGAAAACCGAGTCCAGCATTAGGTCTCCCGTCACAAAGCTCGGCTTCGATTTTCCCTTTTCAGCAGTATCCATATAGTTCGTCGTTTCTGTAGCATAATGGGTTTTTACGGGGACGGGTTGCTGGCCCGTCGCCTAACCCTCCTCCTTTCACATCCGGGCTTGGGATTGGCAATGGCGGAGTTGCGCGTTATTATAGAGTATGATAATGGTTTGAAACTTAGGGCAATGTTAACATCATTCACCATTAAATGTCACTAGTTCCCATAAAATTATGGTTTAGTATTTCGTCGAATTATCTCGTCCTGCTACATTCTTATGTTACTGCGACATGATGCAATAAGCAACTAGTGGTCCTAATCTGGAGGATGAAGAAGCTGTAATGTTTTGTAACAAAAAACTGCATCTACAAGTTTACAATTATTTTTGGTGACATCTTATACGTGACATGAAATAACATTGCAGTCTCATATTAGACATAACTCTTTCTTCAACAAATGCCAGGCCATGATGTGAAGTTGCATCTAGTGGAAACGTCGGGAGGTTCCAAGTTTTTCGATTCGATGCCGTTAGTCGAAATAGGCAAGAGTGTAGTAGAACTGCGAGTCTGAAAGTTCTAATCGTTTCGGTGATTCCTCGTCCATGATCGTGGTGTCGCCTCCGTCTAACTGATCGTCTCCTTCTGTCGAGCCGAATTGCAGGCCATCCACCGTGTTGAGCAGATCTGGAAAGAGCCGCCTTTCACTTCACACCTTGCGATACTCTGACAAGTGAGAGGAGAGCACTCTGATATATCCCCTTCACGTCAGATTGGACACTTTTCGCGTCAAAGAGAGCACTCTTCTAAATAGACTTAACGCTTCTGAACAACAAGCTGATTATCTTTCAGATCAGGGTTTAATTCTTAAAGATTAAACTATCCAAGAGAACTCTCCAAGAGGGTTAGAAAAATTTTTTGTTGAAGAAAAATTTGGTATAACTTTTTAAAATTTTCGTTTGCTTAGCTGCCCGAAAGAGTGAAGGTTTTATTTCATCAGAAAAATTAATCAATTAAACTTTGTTTTAAAGCGCAATAAGGCAGAAGTCATATAGTGCATTAGGAAACAAGATTGGACTAAGAGCTCGTCGCGATTTTTATTTGATTAATCGTGTGAATACTGCTTGCATAAAGCGTCAAAGTGAGGATATCTGTGTCTTTACAGCTGTTTTTGTTGCATCGTTTGCAGGTGTGAACTTTAGTACTAAAAAATGACCGCCTTTCTGTTCTTTAAAACAAGCTTCAGGCCATTTTCCTCAAAAAATTAAATTTCTATAAATTTCCAAACAATGTGTACACTTAATGGGTAGATGAACCAAAAATTCCAAAGAAAAAAACCAACATACCAAAACTTTCCTTGAACAAAAAATTATTCTAACTGTTTTGGAGAGTCTTAATGTGTAAAGAGCACGCTTTGTTTCGGAATATGTTTAGTTCGATGTGAAAAGCTTTGTATTTGTTAGAGTAATTCCCAATTTAACATGAAAAGTATCGAAATCGATTTCAAAAGCGTCTAATTTGATTTGAAGAATGTTCAGTTTGACACGAAAATGGGATAAATGTACATAGACGGTTGAGCATTAATATAGTGTATAACACATGACAAAGAGTAATAGATTGTTGGCGTTTGCTCGAGCAACGCGACGTACAATACCGCTCAAATTCTTTGAAAGAAAGACGCTTTGCGACGGATTAATCCGTCACAAAGCGTCGGTTTGCCATAACTTCCTTTAAGCTCACTCCTGTGTATTCCAGCTAACACCATTCGAATCGCCTCTTCACTGCGCATCCGAGGCTTCTAAATTGTGTTCAATTCGACAACCTCTGACCTAGTTATTGGGCATTTTTCTCTGGAGGGCACTTAATTGATTGACGACCTCTCCAAAACTGCTATTGGCGCCCCACTTCGGACACTCCACCAGCCGATTTCAGCGAATTCCGGAAATCTCCACTTCCATCAAAAGATCTGAATTCAGCTTGCTGCGGCCATCAAAGTAACACCAAACACTACCTAAATTGGATGATTTTAATCTGTTCGCATATTTATGCCAATTGCTCACAATGCTCACGTTCAGGACTTCCTTTCTCGCTAACCAACCTTTCCCCTGCAAGTATCTGTATACGATGAGTTAGCTGAGAAGAAGCACCTTTCTTGTCCTGTAAAATAGTATTAGGAGCTCAAATGCGACTTCTTCAATATGTTACCAAATACGCAGTTTTTCGACCTCTGCAAGAGATTTTCTCATTTTGAATGCATTGTAGAATGTGTAATGAAGCAGCAAAGGAGCTCTAACTTTTTCTCGCAGGACTGTAGTATGGTCAGTATTTCAAAAATAGCAGTTGATAGGCCTGACGTTCTCCGAAATAATTATTTTGTGGCCTCTACTGCTATCCAATTTTGGTATTTTATTCCGTTTTCTTCAATTTAACCTTCGGGTTGTTCTTGAATGGGAAAATGGTTTGCTTAGCCATTCTGGCCGCGTCAGCAGCTTCTCGGCAATATAATGTGGCTCAGATAGGGGTTGGTCGACATTTTGCCCTTTCTGCACACAGTCGGTTTTGAGAGGCGGAGTTGGACTTGGCGTGAGCCCTGTGCTCGGCGGCCGAGTCGCCGGCGACCTCTGCTCGGTTCGTACCTCGACGCGATACCCAGTGGCGGTGCGCCACCCCATTGGAGGAGCAACAAAAGCAACACGGGTCGATCTTTCAAGATGTGCCTCGTGTTCGACCTCGGCTCCTCTATTTTTAATGATTTAAATGCTCTAACACAATATTAATTTCGCAAGCATGAACTCCTAGATTGAATTCTACGAAATCCTGGCTTCGCCATCCGCTCAATGTGCAACCTAGTATGTGACTAGTAAAAAATTAGAAAAACGGGTGATTGACTAGTAATTAAATCTCGGGAGGTCTAAAGGAAATGCTGGGTGCTAAAGCTCTTTCATGCCTAATTCAGTTTTTATGTTCTGGAGAATCGATTTCCAAACGTGTGCTCGAACATCTTTGCAATGCTGACCCTTTTCATACTACCTTAACAAACGTTTCTCTAAATATGCATATACATCTTACATTTTTAAAATTAATTTCCTTTGTTAATTCTTTTTATTCCCATATTTTTGCTCATATTTTACACAATATGCATCTGCCAGCCGACTCCAGAGCTTTGCAAGTCGTCGCAATAGCTTCGTAGGACATTCTAATGGAGTGTCAGGGTTGAGTGGTGATCAACCCTTTGTTTGGCCAAGCGTGTACAATTTCAATTTATGATTAACTACGGCCTCCTTTGAAAACTGTACCACAACGTTAAAACAGTGTTTGAACCTTCATGTATCATTTTTTTAAATACACAGATGGTCTAAAGCCTATTTTATGTGCGAAAACCAGCAATGTTTCAGCATGCTTTAAAAAGAGATCGTTCCATGCATCCATTTAAGAGTGACTTTTATTATATTGGTGGCAAAGTATTATATGTTTGCTTGGGGTTACTCTCTTGTCGAAGAAAAATTCTTGTTTTTCCTGTTTAAAAAAAACATACCTTTGCGCAGCTCCACGCAATCAGCATGTTCGCTATTAATTATATCCATAAGAGCAAATTGTCGATTAATCCTCAAATCAATGCAAATCCCAAAAAAATCTGCTAAAATTTTTCGCTAAATTTCTGAAAATTTCCGTTGATTCGTAACGCTAAATTTTAGCGGAAGATGTCGTTAATTTTCGTTAAAATCGTAAAATCATCAACCTTTAAAGTATACGCCTGATGGTGAGACAAATCTTAAAAGATCGACCCGTGTTGCTTTTGTTGCTCCTCCAATGGGGTGGCGCACTGTCACTGGGTATCGCACAGAGGTACGAACCGAGCAGAGCTCGCCGGCGACTTGGCCGCCGAGCACAGGGCTCACGCCAAGTCCGCCTCTCAAAACCGACGGTGTGCAGAAAGAGTAAAATGTCGACCAACCCCTATCTGAGCCATATTATATTGCCGAGAAGCTGCTGACGCGGCCAGAATGGCTAACCAAACTATTTTCTCATTCAAGAACAACCCGAAGGTTAAATTGAAGAAAACGGAACAAAGTACCAAAATTGGATAGCAGTAGAGGCCACAAAATAATTGTTTCGGGAACGTCAGGCTTATCAATTACCAGACGATCAGCGGCCTAGCGGACGCCAAACGTCTGGTTGGGGACTTCGCCACCAAACCCCGAGGATAGAACACCCCCGTCTAGTCCTTCTTACTCGCGTTGAAAAACTGGTTTTACGGAAAGTGGGAAAGTAGGACACAATCTTCAAAACTGCTCTATGAAGCCTATCCACCCTCTTCGCACTTATGCCGATTTATTCTCCGAAGTAGACATTCTCCACGTGGCGAGGAACAGATTGTGATAATCTTGTGAGAACTCTATACCGCTAAATATCCGACGGCAATAATAATTCTCCGATTCCCGAGGTCATTCTCCCTACCCCCCCCCCCCGAAAATACACAATACCCCCTTACCCCTGTGCAGGCAGAGACAGGCAAAGAAAAGTAGTGAGCATCAGTCAGTAGTGAGAGTGAGAGGCATATACACACACACGCTCGCTGCCTTTCAAAGGTCATCTGAAAGTCCAACGCATGCTTCGCAATGCGTTACGAAGTTAAGATTCCAAGTTAAGATCTGTGGTATCTTCTTGATCTAGACGCGCGTTGTACGACGTTCCTGTCACATACACGTTGGACGATAGTGTGAAAAAGTACTGGTCTGCCCTCACAGGTCCTTTCCACTGATCCCCCTTTCCTATTACTGGTCCCACCTTCACTGACCCTCATTACTGGTCCCCCCTTTACCGCCTTCCCCTTTCACAGGACTCACCCACTTCACTGGTTCCCGTTCACTGTGTCCCCATTTTGTCCCCCCCCCTTACTGCCCCTCCCCTCACCTAATTGGTACCCCTTATTGGTCCCCCTTCACTGGCCCTACCCCACTCACAGCTCCCCATTCTGATCTCACCTTCACTGATCCCTTTACTGGTCGCCTTTACTGGTCCTATCTTCACTGGTCCTCCTTCAATAGTTCCCCCTTTACCGGTTCCCCCTTCACAGGGTCCTCCCACTTCACTGGTTCCCATTCACTTCCCCCCCCCCCCCGCCCCGCCCCAACACTCATCTTAGTGGTATTCTTTATTGGTCTCCCTTCACTGGCTCCCATTAAAGGTACTACCCGTACTGGTACCCCTCCCCTCTTCACTGGTCCTCCCACCCTTCACTGGACCCCCGCTTACTAGTCTCCCCTTTAGTGGTCTTCCATTACACGTGCCCGGAATCCGGACACCCCTTGCGCGACATAGGTGACACCTCTTCTTAATCCAAACATCGCTTTCATGACATCGGTGACACCTCTTCTAAGCCGAGACACCACTTGCATGAAATTCGTAATACCTCTTTTGAGCCCAAACACCACTTGCGTGGCATCGGTGACACATCTTCTGAACCCGGACGCCTGTTGAACAGCGTCGGTGACATGTTTTCTCAACCCAGACGCCCTTAGCACGAGATCGGTGACACCGCTTCTGAACCCAGGACCCATTGCGCGACGTTGGTTACACGTCTTCTAAAACCGGACGCCTGTTGAACAGCGTCGGTGACATGTCTTCTGAACCCAAACACCCATTACGCGCCATCGTTGACACCTCTTCTGAACCCAAACACCCAATGCGCGACATCGGTGATATGCCTTCTAATCCGAGCGCCTGTTGCACGACGTTGGTGACACCTCTTCTGAACCCGGACGCCTGTTGAGCAACGTCGCTGGCATGCCTTTTGAACTCGAACGGCGCGACACCGGTGGCACTTCTTCTGGCGGTCTCGACACGGCGTGAGTGGCACCTCGTCTGAACACGGACGCCTGCTACTCGACGTCTAAGAAAGGCCAGACGAATGAGCAGACGGGCGGACGGACAGACGGACGGACGGACGGACAACCGCTAACTCCTTTATATATAGTAGGATTTTTGAATTTTTATTTTTGAATTTTATTTTTTTATCAAACTATTTTTGAAATACTGACCATACTGCAGTCTTGCGAAAAAAAGTTAGAGCTCCTTTACTGCTTTATTACACATTCTACAATGCATTCAACATAAGAAAATCTATTGCAGAGGACGAAAAACTGCGTATTTGGGAACATATTGAAGAAGTCGCATTTGAGCTCTAGCTGCTATTTTACAGGACGAGAAAGGTGCTTTTCTCGCTAACTCACCGTATATAGATTCTTGCAGAGAAAAGGATGGTTAGCGAGAAAGGAAGTCCTGAATGTAAGCATTGCGAGCAATTGGCATAAATATGCGATCAAATCAAAATCATCTAAGTTAAGTAGTATTTGGTGTTACTTTGATGGTCGCAGCAAGCTGAATTCAGATCTTTTGATGAAAATGGGCATTTCCGGAATTCGCTGAAATCGGCTGGTGGAGTGTCTGCAGTAGGCGCCAATGGCAGTTTTGGAGAGGTTGTCAATCAATTAAGTGCCCTCCAGAGGAAAATGCCCAATAACTAGGTCAGAGGTTGTCGAATTGAAGACAATTCTTTGAAAGAAAGACGCTTTGTGACGGATTAATCCGTCGCAAAGCGTCTTTCTTTCAAAGAATTTAAGCGGTATTGTATGATGGAAGGGCAGTTGGCAAAAGTGATTCACCTACATTTTCCTCTTACAAAAAGGCTGCAACCCTCCCTGTAAGTCACGTGTAAGGTGGTTGGTTGCGTGCTAAAAAAATCTGAAATTGGATTGGGGTCACTCGAGCACAGGCACCTCTTGCCCAACTAGAAGCCTTGGAGGGTAAACTTTCCATGAAACCGCAAACAGTTAGGAGAAAATGCTAGTCACAGTAAACTTGCGAAAATTGTAATTGTGCTGTTAAATGAATTAGGTTGTTGCGAAAGTTCCCGCCTTTTTTTTTTGGATGTGCTTTTCTCTCAATAACGCTACATTAACCTATTCTTTGTTCACATAAAGACACCAGATATGTATAGCTTACTATTATTGCTAGCTACTCAGTCTCGCGTTACTCCTTCTAGAAAAATGGAGCTTTCAAAGGAGTACATCCGAGGTCTCTTATTGTGTGACTTCAAGTTTGGTGAGCCAGAAGCCGCTTCCTGTCGTCGTATCAATGGTGCATTTGGGGAGGGCACAGTGTCCGGTCGCACTGCACGCGAATGGTTCGCACGATTTCGCAAAGGTGAGTTTAACCTTCAAGATTCGTTCAGGTCAGGAGTGTATCCGATGTCGACAGCGACCGATTGCGACAGCTGGTGGAGACCCACTGCGGACTACTCGTGAACTTGCGCAGGACCTGGGTGTGTACTATGCCACCATCGCCAGACACCTACATCAACTGGGTAAGGTGCACAAGCTGGCACTGTGGGTTCCCCATGACCTCACCGAATGCGACCGCCAGCGACGTGCTGGTGGCCACTCAGTTGCTCTCGAACAAGCGCACAGATAGTTGGCCGAGGCCCATCATCACAGGAGATGAGCAGTTGTGCCTGTACGTCAATATCGAGAGAAGCAGACACTGGGTTGACAAGGGTGAGCAGCATGAGCCACAGAAGAAGGAGTATCCTCACCCGTCGAAGATCATGCTCTCTGTTTGGTGGGATTACAAGGATGCCCCCCTACTACGAGCTGTTGGCCCGTAGAGAAACTCTAACTGCGAACTTGTACTGTCAGCAGCTGTACAGGCTGGCCGCCAAGATCGCAGAAAAGCGTCCGAATCATGGCACAATCCGATTCCTGCACGACAATGCTCGACCACACGTTGCAAGAATGACTCGCCAACAGCTTCTCGACCTTGAGTGGGAAGTGCTGCCTCACCCATCGTACAGCCCAGATATTGCACGAACAGACTACCACCTTCTCCTGTCTCCCTCCAATGCCATGCAAGGAAAAACGTTTGATGTCGAGGAACGCTGGCTGGCTGGCTTTTTCGAATCAACGCCAGAAAAGTTCTACACTGACGGGATCGGGAGTCGGCCTGAAAGGTGGAGAAGACTGATAGAACACGGTGGCGGTTACTTCGTTTGTTGACGTATTTCGCTTTTTTAAAACTAAAAACTGCGGTGTCTTGAAAATGGCGAAAACTTCTGCAACAACCTAATAATTATGCCCAGTTGCTTCCTACCGAGAAATTGGCTATTTTTTCAACCATCCAGGTAAGTTTACAAATCCTATTCGAAGCTAATTACAGCGTGCAAGTTGAAACATCATTTGAGTTCGCAACCTCCTGGGTATCACCCCGTATGGGCTATAAAGCCGTATTTGTTGAACAACATCAACTGACGGTTTGTCCAGCTCCCTGTCTTCTTTTCTCATTGATACAACAGATGGTAGAAAACGAGGAGGACACGGCTATAAAAGTCGGTGAATTGGTGACAGTTAGTTAAGAATCGCGAACACTTTGCGCTCGAATACAAGGTCACTCCGTACTTCGCTTGGACAGACTCTACTGGAATCACGTTCGATTAGGCAACGAGATGCCTGTGACGGTGCTTTTTGAAAGCCACGTCTTTGTCTTAGCAAAAGCACACTGTTTCCTGAAGGAATCGCTCGGAAAAAACTCGGGTGGACGTCAACGTAATGGGTCATCGAACACGGCGTTTTAGAAGATTATAGGCACGTGGTGGCACAGCCGTAGAAGGCACAGGCTGTCGCGTGCACCCAAATCTAGGTTATTGGTTCGGATTCTCCCCCCTGACCAAGCAAGCCTTCCATTCCTCCGGGATCAGTAAAATAGTAGCAGACTCGTCTGTGAGATACAAAGCACTAATTTGTCCATCGGCTGGCCACTAGACACTGGATCTGACGCCGATTCGTATAATTCGGATCCGTCGTTTTTTCAAACCACAGATAAAAGGATTATGTGAGCAATGGCGTTTTTGAAAAGCCCCGGATGCTTGGTCGATTCACTTATGGTTAGGGGTGATTTTAAGCACATCGAGTTTTTGATTAATCCTGATAATTGATTTTTTATCAGAAATCTGATATCCTATCCGATTCGGATATCTTGTATGAGATCCGAAGAGAAATAGGTTATTTGGACTTGAACGACGAACCTTTTAAAAAAGATCAGAATTATCCGAATTAGCTTCGGAACTAATGTCTACTGCTCACTGCAAGCAATTGTATTTATGGGCCAAATACGGATTCAGATCGCCTCCATGACATCCTTCTGAAGTAGAATGCATGGCGCATAACAAAAAAGGTTGACCAATTTCATTTTGTGTTCTCTAATCCTTTCTGAATTTATTTCCTGGAGTTAGAATTATGTAATTCGGTAAGAACCACCTCGTAGGAAGTCCTCTTCAGTTTGTGTGACGAAATTCTTCCTGAACACCAAATGGCTTTCCTCGATCATGATGAGTAGAGCCCTCGATGCTCGCAAAAACCCCTCTGTGGTATTCGTGCAACGCGGAAAAATCACCGGCGTGAAGAGCATCAGCACATCTGAACGAACTGATTATTTCATGTTTGTAGCTCGCAATTCTGTATGTACATTTGGAATCAAATGCTTCTTCTCGTTTTGATTTAAATATAACCAGGTAACTAGCGTTTATTTTTTATTATTAATCGTGTTCAAAGGAGGAATTCCGGCTTTTTAAATATCTTATTTAGTTTTTTTCCCTGTTTTTTCCACTTCCATTATGTCCAATCTCTTTTTACCAATTCGGTTCCATGCTATATATCCCGATGATTGGATTGTGTCAAATAAATAAGTAACTAGGTAGAAACGTTATTTATAAGACGTGCGTTCTAAAATTATTGGTTCTATAAATCTGCAATCAATTTGTAAAACAGCATAAGTATGTTAAAGTAGTATAACAGTATTGTTTGTGGGCGCGTGTAGCGCAGTCGGAGGAGATGCCGGCTGTCGAATGCACCCGATACCAGGTTCCTGGTTCGGATTCCCCGCCCAGGCCAACCATGCCTTCCATCTGTTCTGAGTCGGTGATTTGATGCCGGGAAGGATAAAGCTCTGACTTGTTCATCGGCTGACCACGGCAAATCATTCTATGGCCAAATACACATTCAAATCGCATCTACGATCTCCCATAGAAGTAAAATGCGTGGGTGGCGCATCCCAAGAGGGATTGAGTTAGGGCGCCCTTTATCCTTTATTGAAATCTATATTCTGTTGGAAGGAAATATGCTGCCGTTTTGATGAATTTAATGCCTCAACCTCTGTTTATCCTTTTTCGTTCCACATAAGGAGAAACAGGTGGTTTTGAACACATGTAAAATACGCAAGGTAAAATTAAGCCAAAAAACGTAAGAGTTCAGCCCAGTTTGCCGTGACGACCGAGGAGCGTTATTTCCGTTTCATTGGTCTTTTTGACTCTAATCTCGGAAATCTCGAAGGCCTGTCGAATTGCAGTGAAGGAGTCCATTCAAGCCTACAGAAGATTGAAGCTGTTAGAAGCCGCTGGGAAAGGTTCAAGCATAAAGCGCTGCAAACGAGATCTCTGCGATCAAAAGGCAATAATGTCAGCCCTTGTGGATAAGGATGGAACAACGCAAACGTCTCGAAGAGCGATGGAGGCCATCGTTCAAGAATTCTACACAGATCTGTTCCGTTTTTCCATCACTGTCCCAAAATGCTTGATGCCACCAGCTGAGGAAGTACCTCCCATTCTGGAATCAGAAGTTGCTCATGCCATCAGAAGGATGAAGACGGGCACTGCTCCCGGGCAGGATGGCATTTCTGCTGATCTCCTTCATGCGGGTGGCAGTGCCCTTTGCTCACTTCTTGCCAAGCACTTCAACCACTACCTTCGACTTGGTAGGATTCCGGACTCATGTAAGGAATCGAAAACAGTTTTAATCTTCAAAAAAGGTCAGCAGGAGGATATCAACAACTATCGACCCATCAGTCTTCTCTCGGTTGTGTACAAGATCTTCACCAGGATACTGCTTAACCGCATGGAGGGTTGCTTGGATGAATATCAACCAGTGGAGCAAGCAGGGTTTCGCAAGGATTTCTCCTGCATGGACCATATTCAGACTGTCTCAGAGCTCATCGAGAGGAGCCGCGAATACCACCTCCCACTTGTCCTTGTCTTCGAGGATTACCGGAAAGCGTTCGACTCTGTGGAAATCAACGCCGTTTTGAACGCACTTGTGCACGCTGGTATACCATCGCCCTACATCCGACTTCTCGACGAATGCTTCTCGAACACATCGACTACCATCCAGCTGTTCGATCGAAAGCTTAAAATTCCTATCGGGAAAGGAGTACGGCAGGGAGACACGATTTCTCCCAAGCTATTCACAGCGGCCCTCCAGGATGCCACGCAAGACTTGAATGGGACGATAAAGGCTACCTTGCCGACGGTAAACGGATCAGCAACCTTCGGTTCGCCGACGATATTGTTCTCATCTCTACCAGCACGGCAGAAGTCGAGGAAATGCTGAACGAGCTCAATGTGGCAGGTATGAAGATTGAATTGGACGTGGATATGTCCAAAACACAATTTATGGTCAACCAGTGGAGTGACACGGGACTCGTAAGGTTAAATGGAGTCGCTCTACAACAGGTCGACTCCTACGTCTATCTGGGATGAGAGCTGAACATGGATAACGACCTCGCTCCTGAAATCGCCGCAGAAGACGCGCAGCATGGGCAGCCTTCAGTTCGATTCGCGAAGTCACCGATCAGGTCAAGGAACCCGGCCTCAGGGCCTCGATATTCAACGCCTCTGTACTGCCTGCGATGTGTTACGCGACGAAAACCTGGCCCGACAACAAGACAATCGCCAGAGCGATGCAAACTACGCATCGTGCACTGGAGAGATATCTTCTAAGGACAAGCCTTCGTCAGCAATGGCAAGAAGGCCTACGAAGCTCGGAGCTACGGGAGAAGTCGCAGTTAGCCGACCCGCTGCAGAACATGAAGAAGTCCAAATATCGCTGGGCCGGACACCTGCTTCGACGAAAGGACGATAGATGGAGTCTCCGTGTCACAGAATGGCTCCCGAGAGACCATAAGAGACCACTGGGACGACCGCCAACGCGATGGGCAGACTCATTCTCAAGATCTTTCAGAGAGCGGAGTCTGCCTCCCTGGATGCAAGCAGCCAGAAATCGAGCGGTCTGGAAGAGTTGTGGTCCCCGCTGAGAAGACCTCCAGCAGACAAAAGGACCATCAAAGTATCAAAGTAAGTATCTCGGAAATGCTACGTTGGATTTGAACGAGGTGTGGCTCAAGGCAGTTCCCTTACGCTTCTAGTGGCTGGTACTGCTGGAAGCTGTTATGTTTTGATCAAAACTCTAGCGCTATGTGGGACTTGAACTCAGACCTCATGCTAACCGGATAGCACTTTGAATGAGAGACAAATAGCTGTGAAATAAAGGAAAGACTTGCGTAAGACGTTTGTCCAACAAAAAACAAATCACGACAAACATTGTCAAAATCATTGTCTTAAGCTAACCCCAAGTTTTAAACATTGAATATTACCCTGAAACCACCACCACAAAGAAGAAAAAGAACAAAGTTCACACCGCGATATCCTCGAATTGGACCTCGAGGATATCGCGGATGTTACGCGTGGTCAAACAGCGCCGGTGGTGTAAGGTGTAGCATCGCCGCCCGGAAAGTAGAAAGTGCGGGTTCGAATTCCGCCTGGCGCAAGAGTTTTGATCGTAGCAAAACATCCTGTAACAACATATAGCCTCTATACCAGATGCTCCATGCATAAGCAAATGTGTTTAGACAAAGTTCCACAGTCTGCATTCTATGATGTGATGCCTAGACCATGACAAACGGTGGTTTCACTCTTTACTGAAAAAAGGAGTTGACATTTTTCAACAAAGGTTACGAGTCATACAGCGCGAGTTATCCCTAATTAGAGGAAAATTGTTCTTCAAAACTATCCTAAGAATGGTTTGAAAATATAACTGTACATCCTCTAAACACAGCAAAACATTTAGCCCACTCTCAAAGAGTTGTATTTGTTATCTGATGATTTATTGCATTTATATTTCATAAAAGGTGTTTGGTAGCGAAGTCGGAGTAGGCGCCGACTGTTGCGTGCTCCCGATTCCACCTCACTGTTTCGGATTTCCAGTCTAGACTCAAGAAGCGTTCCATATCTATGGACGGTGAGTTGCTACCGGACTCTTCTAGAAACGATAAAACAATGACTTGTCCGTCGGCTGGCCACCGAAAGTCATTGCATAGGCCAAATTCGAATTCATATTGCCTCCTTGATATCCATAGAAAGTAGAATGCATGGCGCGTTCCAGAACAGTCTGTTTAGTGCCGTCCTTTATCCTTTTATCTCTACAACATGTAAAAAGGAAAAAAGGATAAAACCTTATCAAAAAGGATAAAATCTAATCCTTCTTCCTAATCCATAAAAGGATCTAGGAAGCATGATTAGAGGTTCGATCAGATGACGATGTCGAGCATCTTCATCGAGAACCTACTGCTTAGATACGTGAATGGTAACTTTCTACCCATTCGAGCGTGATTTCGGTAAAGAAAGTGTGATTGACATTGTAAAGGATAAAGGACGGCGTAACTCAATCCCTTTTAGGATACGCCACGTATTCTGCTTCTACGGGACCTCGCGGAAGTGATTCGCATGTGTGTTGGGCCATGTAATGACTTGCGGTGGCCAGCCGATGAACAAGTCAGCGCTTTTTTTCTTCCCAGACAAATCTGGTACCACTTCACCGATCCCGAGGGATGGAAGGGTTGATTGGCCAGGGCGGAAATCCCGAGCCAAGAACCTGGGAGCTTCTGCGCCCATCATGCGAGGGTTATGGCTTGATTTTTTGCCACCCGCACCACAAGAACACTTCGGAACCTCTATAACTACTGGTAGAGTATACCTCAGTTATTGATGTGGAATGGTATTACGTCGCAGGAGACCTGCTTGCTCACATTCTCCCATGTACACCGGCATGCCTTCACTTTTAAGTACTGGTTCGGCTCTCTTCTACTGCTACTTGCTTACTAAGTGGTTGAACTCTAACGTGGCAGCCACATTTTTGTTGCGCTTATGTACGCAACATTGTCCGTGGACACTAAAAACCAGTCCCATGAGCGGCAGCTGTCATCTGACATGACAAAAGTGCATTCATCTCTCATCAAGCTTGACCCATGGGCGATGTATATCATCACAGAAGCATTTGGCTAAACGACGATGTCAGCGGAGATCCCCACATTGACTAATGAAGACGGATAGGTGTCCTTTCCTCGTTCTGTCTTGTCCAACAAATGTCTCAAAAAGCTGATTTCCATTGTCAGCCTTAGTCTATGGATGCCCTTCATTCACCATTCCCCAAAATGCAGGAGAGAAGGAGATGCAAGCCTGATTTTCTGTCTGCTCGCTTTGATTGAGATTTTAAACCCAACTGCACCTCTGCTTCAGTGGTTTACTTATCTTTGAAAACGTGAAGCATGTAACACGAATTTCATCAAAGACCAATCCCCGTCTGTCTGGTGAGACGCGCCACGCACTCGACCTCCATAAGTTATCGTGAGAGCAATTTGATTGCCTCCTTGGTCTACTAAAAGTGCTATGGTGTCTATCAGATGAATGAGTCAGTGTTTCATCCTCCCCGACTGGCACAGTATTGAATTGTCGATCTCGGAGAGATTGACAACCCAACAGGTCTAGGTGGAATCTGAATCTTGAGCCTCAGTTTGGTGTACCAGCGAAGGCCGTCTCGACTGCGCTACCACGCCATTATCACATCCTCTTTCAACCATATTTTAAAGACAGAACCAATTTTAGAGCTTGGTAAGCTTAATGGGATCTTTCCTAGTCGGGAGCGAGTAACGTGTAGATGACGCAAAGGTGACTTAATGTCGAGCATCCCACGACCGACAACACAATCCCTGAGTCCGCATAACCACCATGTTTCATCTGACAGTATTTTAAGCTCCGGGCCAAGTTAAGAAAAGGAATAGAGGGGCCAAACACCGCATACCCCCTCCGACTAGGATAGATCCGGCTTAACGCTTTATAATATCGAAAATAGGAGCTCCGAGCTGTTTGCGGATCTCCCACACTTATGAAGCACACTATATGTAGTTAGACTAGAGCGTAACCAAACGTCGATAGCTGAGTCTCCAACAATTAGAAAAAATGTGTACATTCCCAGACCAAGGACCTGTTCATACTTCGCGATAGCAGCGACAAGAGCGAAAAGAGCGACTGGGGCGACGTAAGTAGTGTGGTGTACGTGATTGCACCATAACGCCTATTTCTTGTCATGTCGATTGAAACCGAGCGCGCGGCGCCAAAAAGTGTTCATATTCGGGCGCTGTCGCTCTTGTCGCTCTAGTCGCTCCAATCGCTGCTGTCGCCTGTTCATACTTCCGCGCGCTGCGCTCTCGTCGCTCTCGTCGCTCGTGCAAAACGTGTAAATCGATGGCGCGCCGCTGAAAAGTGTTCATACTCGAGCGCCGCCGCTGTCGCTCCAGTCGCCTCTGTCGCTGCTGTCGCCTGTACTTCTGCGCGCTGCGCACGCCGCGCACGCTGCGCTCTCGTCGCTCTTGTCACTACAGTCGCGAAGTATGAACAGGCCCTAAGTCAGTCAATCAGTCAACACAGACAATAACAAACAGTTACATTACCTACAGCATCAATCTGGCGCCCAAAAGAAGTATGGCAGCATGTCTTACCTTGATCTGAAGAATGGCAGAATAGGAGTCGTTTTCTTCGAACACTAATGCGCTACGGTGTGACTACGTAGACCACACTCCGTCTGTCGCCCCAGTCACGCTCGTCGCAGGCGCGAAGTACAGGCGACAAGAGGGGCGAGAGCGACAAGAGGAACAGTGCCAGCGCTGGGGTAAGAACAGATTTTGGCGGCGATCGATCCGCTTTAATCAATTTGCATGTCTTGCACGGGCGACGTTGCGAAGTATGAACAAGCTCTAAGCCTTGACGAAACATCGCAGCGAGTTGAAGTCAAGACTGCTTTGGAAAAATCCGAAATCATCTCGAAGAGACCGCCCTTACCGATGAGAGATTGGCCTCTGTGAGAAGTGAACTGAAGCAGATTTCGTAGCGACGAGCAGAGTAGAAAGGCTCGTTGGCGTTTCGACAGTGGCAAGGCGTTGATGGAACTGAATATGGTTGCGTCAAAAATTCGATCAATAAACAAAGAACTGTTTACAACACTTGGGCCTCTACTTGACGTTTACTGATAGCCTACACTTAAGTAAATAGCTCAGTGTGGTTAGCCCGTTGTGTTGGCAGGCGCCTTTAGGTGAGCTCCTATTCTACTACTGTCAATCAGGGAAAAAGAAAAAGAGAACTTTAGCACTGTACACTACAAATCTTCCAAACTTCTAATGTGGTTAATGTAGTTGAGCTTTTGAGAAATTTTAGGGAACAAATGAATCAGCGAATTTATTCGATAACGAAAAACTTCGAGCGAATGAACGAACGAATGCATTGGCTCATCAATTTTTTGAGAGATCGAAAATTGAATAAGCTCAATTTTTCGTTTATTCGATTACTCGAGTAGTCGAACAATTTGTTCAAATAAGGTCGATGCTCAAGGATTTGAAGGTTATTCGATAATCGTACAAAATTATTTGATTTTCCAACAAAGTTGAAATATCCGATTTTCGAATAAAGTTGAAAGGTTTTCGAGAAATGTTCGGATATGGCTCCCTTTTGATGCTCGAATTCGATGAAATATTTGAAGATCTAGAAATGTTTTACAAGCTGTTTAATGAGCGCACTTAAGCTGCAGTTATAAATATCGAATATTCTACTATTTCAGCAATTACTCGAATAATTATTCGAATAAATGTTCGATTATATTCGTTCGAACACAGTTATACTAGAAACCTTTTATAAGCATAAAAACATTTTCTAAACTGAGCTATAGAACTTTTTTAAATAACCTAAGTCATCAACAAAAAATCATTTCGCTGTAAGCGTTTCTTTGGAAGAAGCACATTAGACCCGCAGAAAATAAGCAAAATAGCAACGCGAAAGTTTAGTGGAAACGATTTTCTTTAAAAAGCAAATTTATTTGGTTGATCGAAAAGTCTTGCAACACTTCACTCTACTGTCTGTTAAATTTGTTAAAGCTCTTACAGTATGTACATATTGACCTTGTGTGGTGACATCACAGTACATTCTCGAAGCTTCCCCAAGCATACTAAATATAATAAATAAATAATAAAAATAAATGAAAAATAATAGTAAATATATAAGGCCTCGTCGAGCAGGAATACAGCAACAATGTCAACGATAAGGAGCAGCATCCTACGACCTATCGTCTACTACGAATTCCTGCAAGGCCATTACGCAAGGACTGCAGCCTCCAACATTTGCGCTGCATTCAAGGAGGAAGTCATTTGCTGTTCCATAGTGGCCCGTTGGTATCAGCGCTTCAAGGCTGGAGATATTCCTATCGAAGATCGACCTCGTTCCGGACGCCCCTCTGTTGTGGAAAAAGACTGCTTGCCTTCAAGGTGAAGTCAAATCCAGCCACTAGCGAATTGGCGACCACACTTGGATGTACGCAAAGCACCATCGTGAGGCAGCTGAAGATCCCTGGGTACCGCAACGTTTCGTCGTCTCGGGTGCCACATGAGTTGCGGGACTCTGACAGGGCATGCCGAATCAGTGTTGCTGAGTCGCTGCTTCTTCTCCCGCACAGAAAGGGCTTTCTGAAGGACATTGTTACCGGTGATGAAAGCTGGGTTCTTCATGTTAACCACACCTGCAAGAGCCAATGGCTCCTACGAGGAGAACCGGCTCCAAGACAACCGAAACGTGGACACCATGAAAGGAAGGTTCTTCTTGTGTTAGTGTTGCAAGACTTTTCGATCAGCTCAACACTCCGCAATAAAACTGCTATCGTGTCATTTTTGGCTTGACAGTCAAGCGTATTATTACTCCCGCAGAAGGCCTTTACACATTGAGGCGGATTATTTACAGGTTTTCATCAAACGAACATCTCTTAACTTTGTTGCCTTGTCAATATCCGCAAAAAATAGAGTTCATCTCATTCACACTATGCGTTGGACGCTGCCTTTGTTGCCGTGCGCACCACATACAGTTCCTGAATTGGTCTGATGCGAACGTACTCCAGTAAGAGTGACAGAGCCCAGATCCTACGTGACAGTCGGTAGCCGTCAGTCGAAATGGAACGGGAAACACCATCATGACCGAGAAGAGCTATGTCCTGACAGAAATCACTTGAACCACTGTTTTTTTTTGTTGCAAAAAAAAGCACGGTAATTGAAGAAGATTTTGGGCCCAAAATTTGAACCAAGTATAATCTGGTATCAGTTCATTCCAAACGGAGTTATAAGACGTCGGTTGTATGGCTTACGTAGTTTGCATTTCAGAAGAAAACGAAATGATCTCGTTATGGCATTCAAAATTCTTAGCGGTAGAGCTTCTGTTAACTCCTCCAATTTTTTCACAGTTGTTGATTTCTCTACTAGTGGTGGTAGGAAGAAACTCAAGCTTCCGCCTTGTAGGAAACAGGTCAATGCACAATTTTTTAATGGGGTTACTATGCTCTTAAATAAGACGTTCAAAGAGGACTTCCTACACCTGACTCTTGGCTCTTTTAAAGCTAAGGCAAGTAAGGCGGTGGCAGAGGTGTCCTGATTTTCTTTTTATTTGATTCACTTTTATTCTGTTTTATTCAGTAAGTAATGATGCTGTTTTGTCATTTGCTGTTGTCTGGTTCAATCATGCTGAAGTTTGTGTTTGTTTTTGTTTGTTGTTTTATAAGTAGTCTTCGGGCTACGTCCAGAATAAAGTGAAGTAAAGTGGCAGGCTGATAAGGAATCAGTCACCAACCAACTGCTGGTTTCTTTCAGTTCTCTGAAGGAGCTCAACCCCCAATCTCAAAAACAGCTATCGCTTCATCGCACCTTTTACATGCTACGCATGAAATTTAAAATTTAAAAATTAAAGACCTACCTCATCAAGTATCGCACGACAAGCTCTCGAGGAGCCGACTGTGAAACACTGAGAAACTCCTCGTTATCGAACAGAGGCGGCAACGACATGAACACCTCCTGCAAATAATCTACGCTTCTTTCACCTGTAGCCTGAAGAAGCCATTGGTCTGAGTAATCGTTGAAGAGAATTAGTGGATTCCCTTGAGCACGGAGAGAATGATGTTCGGATGCGAATGGACGAGATCGCGAGCGGTGAAGCGAGAGCGCTCGATCTTCGTCAGAAGCTCGGATACTTCTAAACAACGCTTTTTTATTCAAAAAATAACACACCAAGTAAAGAAAATTCTGAACCTTTTTCAAATAAAGCATAAGCATAAGCGTACAGTAAAGTAGAGCTTGTAATAATGGAATGTAAATTGAAACATAAATTGTAAAAAACTGAAAATTGTAAAAAAACTGTGATTGTAAATAAACGTTATATGAATTAAAAAGCGAAATAAATAAAACGATCAGGAAGTAACAACAGTTTCCTTGTTGTCCTTCTAAACATAACAAGAGGCAAGTTGTTGATGAGAACCTTCGAGAACCAACCCCTTGTCTTCGAATATCGAAGCCCAAATCTGGTTGCAGTCACTGCTCGCTGTTGGTCACATAGTGTTGCCAAGAAATACTGAAATTCAGAGCTTAGATATCAGAACTCTTTTATACCACGTAACATTGAACAAGGGAGACTCATCTGACATCGTTTCTGTTCGATTTGTCAAAAGCTTTTGATGAGGTAAAACGATAAAGGATAAGGGAGCGCGTTACTCAATTTTTTGGATGCGCCACGCACTCTGCTTCTCCGGGATGCCGTGGAGGCGACTTGAATGCGTATTTGGCAATACAATGACTTTTGGCGGTCAGCCGATGAACAACTCAGCGCTTTATCCTTCCCAGACAAGTCTGGTACGAATTCACCGTCCCCGGAGGGATGGAACGTTTGGTTTGACTGGGTGGGAAGTCCTAACCAGGAGCCTGGCGTCGGGTGCATTCGACAGCCGGCACCTCCTCCGACTGCGCTAAGGTGGACCATGCAAAATTTATTTATTGGCTCCACTAACATAGTACATATTATTAGAGAGTCACGCTTCAAACGGATCTTAAGGAGGTGAATCTTTGTCGGTACCCCTTCTTGGCTACACAAGTGGCTTTCATACGAGCCTAAGTACTCAGTGTGTTGTGAAGGTCTAAATTCATGCTCTTCAAGCCTTATTTTATGGTTAGACTATAGATGCAGTTACAGTGTGTAATAATATCTGACGCATATTCGTGAATCTCTGCAACCTCCAGTCCTTATTTTGGAAAACAGTCTTCTATGAATTACAAATTCGGAATGAATTCAAATCAGTTTCTTTAACCCTAAGTTGGCTGGTATCGAGGTTGTATGTAAGCTGTCACAACGATGCTTTGTTGCGATCAAAACTTCTAGCGCCAGGCGGGACTCGAACCCGCACCTCCCTCTCACCGGACGGGAATGCTCTACGCCTTTATACCGGCGCCGTTTGAAATTGGGAATCACATTCGTCTTCTATAAATTATAAACTACACACATTCTTCCATTAAGAAAAGTCTCAGCTGATATCAATTATTTCGATTCGCCAGCAACTTTGATAAGATGAATCACAAAATATTTCTAACGAAGCTATATTATTAGCGCGGTGCAAAAGGAATGCAAGTTTTTCGTTTTATTGTTTTTAACACTATTTTTTAAAATAAACTAAAACTTTTCATAAAGTATTATGCATTTTTGGGAAGCTATAGGCGCTTTCTAAATATGTATATGAAATTTAATTTATTTAAAAATGCGAATTTCAAATTTACTTTAACGAGTTGATACTGGGCCGACCTTCCGCTCAAACCACTCGAAACACCAGAAAAGTATGGGGCGAGGGAAGTATCAATGAATGCGCGGTACAACGTAGGTTCCAAAAGTTCCAACACCAGCCTCGAAGACGAACCACATCGCATCCGTCTACCAACACTTGATGGTGATCCACTGAAGACGTCAGTCGAAGCCGATCCGCTCAAAACTACGCGAGGTATTGCCGAGGACCTCGACGTTGAACACACTGCAGTTGTCTGCCGTTTGAAGCGAATTGGGAAGAGCAAGAAGCTCAATTGACCGAAGGTCAGAAATATCGTCGTTTTGAGGTATCGTCGGCCCATATTTTGCGCAATGCCAACGACCCGATTCTCGAACGGTTCGAGACTTGTGATAAAAAATGGATAACAGGCAACGTTTGACTAGTGGCTGAACCAAGAAGAAGTTCCAGGCATCAGGAGTTATGAGCATGCGACGCTTTGCGACGCTATTTTTGCGTTTTTTCGCCCATTTTTGACGTCAAATACGGAAAATTTGACGAAAATCGCGTTTAGAGATCTGAAAATAAAAACCAAATTATTTTCTGAATAAGCGATTAGAAGTTAATTTCATATACGTATCTAGGAAACGTACATAGTAAACTTTCCAACAATGTATAAGACCTTGTGAAAAGTGTTAGATAACTATAAAAAATAGTGCTGAAACCCATGAAACAAAAAAACCTACTTTTTTGCACCAACCTAACACTTCACCTGATATAAATACATCTGATATTAGCAATCCTAGAGCTTGTCTCAGACACGGAGTAAGTTTCAAAAACCATATTTATGCTATCATTCTGGAGGCCTTTTCAATCTTTTAGATTTGTAGAACAATTCAATACGATAACAGTTCCACATTGCTTAGTTTTCGGTAGTCATTACATTTCTTCAAATGAGCTTTGATAAGGAAGAGGTCACAATATGTGGCTGGAGTTCCTGCACGTTTTGAGCCATGTTAGTAAACTAGGACATTCATCATTGATCGAATGTTGTCAACCAGTTCCATTTGGTCAATATTTTCAATGCAACCTCTATTTTGGTTTTGTTATGGTTCCACAATGTCAACAAGTACCCTTATCTTGAGGTACAAAGAGTGTTTTGGCGCCATCGAATGGCTTCTTCGTCATCACGGATCTGATTTGAAAAAAGGCAGAAATCCAGTTCATTCCCTGGAATTGTCACGTCGCGTTTCTGTTGCCGAAATTAGAATATCTGCGAAAATCTTCGGAACTCCAAACTGGTTGAAGCAAGACAAATATCTCTTCTAGGACCACATGAAGTCTTCACACCAGCCAACTACTTTTCACAATATAATATTCATATTTTCACGCAAACCTTTCAGCGTCTACTTGGGTGGAAGACACACTACAAAGGTGCCTAGCGCCGTGTAAAAGAAAAGTGGTGAAGCAACTGAAGAACTTGAACGATTAGCTGCAGGGTGAAGGGTTTTTACAGCAAACATCACGGTCTTCTAATCTTTTCCGTTGAATAATAAGGGCCATTAAAAAAATCATAATGATGTGCTGTGTTTTAAATCTCAGCAAGATCTGCGATTTTAACCTATTATATATAGACGTGTGATATAGCAAGCCATTTTTGTCTTCGGAAAGCACGGCAAAAGTTTAGGATAAAGAAGAATTAAATGAAATAGAGGTCATACGGATCGATGGTAATCAATCCCTTTGATGGATGCGCCAGGCGTTCTTGCTTCATTGAATATCATGCAGGGAATTTGAATGCGTACTTGTTCTGTACAGTGAACTTCGCTGGTTAAGGACTACGGGGTAAAGGATGGGGATGCTCAATTCTTTTTAAGATGCGCCACGCATTCTGCTTCTACGCGATGTGTGGATGTGACTTGAATGCCTATTTGGCATTCAATGACAAGTGGTGGGCAGCCGAAGAGCAAGCAAGCACTTTATGCCTCTGCAAGTGGTTCCAATTCACCAACCCTGGAGGAATGGAAGGCTTGGTTGGCATGAGGGAAATCCGAACCAAGAACCTGGTATCGGGTGTACGTGACAGTCGGCACCTTCTCCGACTGCGCACCAGCGTCTTCCGTTGATTAGCTGTTAAAGACACTATGCATCGTCCTCACAGACGAGTAGTTCACCAGTCTCGAATGGGTGAGAGCTTGGCAAATCTGGCTGAAATCTGGTTGAATTGATTCGGTTGAGTTGATTCGGCTGCGTAAATTTCTTGAAGATGATTCTCAATGACTTCAAAAAGCTATAGATGTCGTAAAAAAGTGATCTAATTCATGGCGATTAGCGTCAGCTGCAGGGAAAACCAAACTTGTCAGAATTGAAAATGCAATTTTTCTTCCAATTACGAGGTAGGTGGCCTACCTATTGCTGCCTGAAACTACGAAATTCTAAGCATTTCTCTAGCGACACCAGGCCCGTGCACTCTCTAGAAAGGGAATCCACTCCCATTTTCTCTCCACAAAAATCAAGGAAGTTGTCAGAAAACCTTTAGAATAGAGAAGCTATGCACGCGAATATGTAATGCACAACTGCGGGAAGATATCTAAGCCTGACTCGGCTAGGGTAAAGCAGCCAAATGTGAAAGAAATACATGGTGGACAATCTTTCTGGACCTGCATCCTACGCTTTATAGGTGAAGGAAAAAACCAAGATGCGACCTCGAGTGTAGTTTGTGAGGGATCGACATCCGTCTCCATGTCCTCATCCTTCTTCTTCAATGTTCCAGTGGTGGACGGTGTTCCGGCGTCATGTAACACGTAGGTGATCTGCAACACGCCAGACCTTGTGACGGAACAGGGCGGTCACGAGGAGGAGACGCTCACCTGGGGTCTCATTGCGTCGTGTTGCGCAGCGACGAAATGAGTTGAATTGTCCGTGCGAAGGCTCCTCCCCACCGGGGCAGTGAATGAGCTGGTGGTGGCGGCCATCAAAAAACGGCTTCACACCTGGACCGGAACGCTGACGCCGTCGACTGCCACGCCTTGGCGCGAAATGTCCCCCTGAATTGCTTGCGAATGCGATCGCCGATCTGGGTGCTCCCCACTTCAGCGGGATGGAGTCACTTCAAGAGGAAAGAAGTCGACGCGCAGCAGCAGCAGCTGTGACCAAGAAGTGCGCCGTCGAGTCACGGCCGGGTTTTACCCGAGCGGATTCTGAACCCATGAACACGGCCATCCATCAGCGCCTTCCTTTTCAAACAATTCCGCTGGGCTGAAAGAGGTGTAGCACGTAGATAAGGAAGTGTGGCCTTAACGGCGCTAAGACAGGCTGGCCCTAATCTGCACCGGAACTGGCGCCAGTTCTGAGTTCCGGTTTTGCCTTGCCTGAAACGCTCTGCTCAGAGCTATGCTGTCTTTGGAGCTATGAACATCTGAATACATCTATAGCGCCACCTCAATCACGTACGGTAACTCATGCCATGGGCAACGTCAACCTACACATCGTTCAAGCGTTTCGGGCAGTCAAATCTATGCTAGGAACGGAAGAAGAAGCAAAATACGCTCATTACTCGGGAAAAATCTATTCTATTTATTCGCTCATCTATTTTTGCCAGGGTATTCGATAAACTTATGAGGAGCTTATACTGCATCATTCAGATGAACCAGTATCATACCTCAGTCTCAACATGGATTCTGTAAAGGAAAATCATGTGAGACGGCTTTGTTGGCCTCTATGAACAACTGGACCCAAGCTGTTGAGCAGATTAAATCTGTACACGTAATTTTCTTTGACTCTTCGAGTGCAGGGGCGCGTGTAGCGCAGTCGGAGGAGGCGCGACTGTCGCGTGCACCGATACCAGGTCCCTGTTCGGATTTCCCGCCCAGGCCAACCAAGCCTTCCATCCCTCCGGGGTCGGTGAATTGGTACCAGACTTGTCTGGGAAGGATAGAGCGCTGACTTGTTCATCGGCTGGCCACCGCAAGTCATTGTATGGCCAAATACGCATTCATGTCGCCTCCACGAAATCCCGTGGAAGTAGAATGCGCTGGCGCATCCCAGAAGGGATTGAGTAACGCCGTTCTTTATCCTTTATCCTTATCATTCGAGTGCGTTCGATAAGGTCCCTCATTCTAGGTTACTCAATAAGTTGAATTCCATTGGGATCCATTCATTTTGTACGCTGGATTGAAAACTTCTTGATGGACTGCACCTTCCAGGACAGAGTTGGAGACTGCCTTTCCAACATCTACCCCTGTGTTAGCGGCCTCCCACAGGGAGGTGTTTTGTCTCCTTTATTACTATTTCTACTCTCTACTGTCTCCTTTACTACTATTTCTTGAGTACACTGCAGATCTTCCGCCTTTGGTTTCTTCGAAGAATGTGATGCGTCTGATGTACGCCGATGATCTAAAAATCTACAGGACTATCGAAAACCCATATGACACAACTTTCCAGGCTGCTGTTAACTGTGTCCACGCCTGGTCGTCTCTTGATTGGTTACCCTTTGCACCTCATAAGACAACGGTTCTTCCTCTGGGCCAACCAATCTCTTCTGCCACATATTCTACTGGTGATACCGAATTGGAAGTTGATGATCGAGTTCGTGATCTGGGGTTCCTCTATGACAACAAGCCGTCCTTCTCTTTAAGGCGCTTAAGACACGTGATTCGGCTACGCTCATTAGGACTTACAAAACTTATATCCGATCCATTGTTCAAAATGGAACTTCAGTTTTTTGGCCTCAGTTGGAAAAGGATATCCGATTACTTGAAAGTATTCAAAGCAACTTTACTAGGAAGCTTGTCTTGCGGTGCAGTGGAATTGATTACCGTTTCATACCTAACGGCACCAAAGAAATAAGTTGTTTAATTTGTCCAGTCTCCATAGTAGACGGGTGAGAAATGGTTTGATCTTGGCCTACAAAATTATCACGGGCTTGACCACAGTTAATTTTCACAGTTTCTTTCAATTCGCTAACACCCGCACAAGAGTTTGCAAACTAAGGCGGTCGCTGGCAAAAACTAGGCTTCGGTGACAGTTCTTTTCTCAGAGGGTTGTCTCCCTTCTGAACATATTCTTGGCAAAGGGCAGACTGCTAAAACTTAAGACTCACGTCGTTTAAAAATCTTGTTTCCCGCACGGTGCTCAATAGCTCCAATTTATCCTCTTAGTCTCCTTCCTTCTTTTCTCGGTTTTTCTCACTTTTACAGCTGTTCTGTTTTGCTCTATTGTGAGTCACCGAATGTTGCTCTTCACTTAAGGCCATCGCGTATTTTAAGCTTGACCGCAAAGTCTTCGATCATGAACAGAACAAGTAATACAGCAAACACAACTACAACAAACCACAAGCAAATTATTGATATCATTCAAATTCAAATCTGGGATTTTTCCCATTTTGTGGGCATGCCTTCGATTCGACTACTCCAGAATTCTGGATGCTGACACAAAAAAAGCTAAATGACCTCTATCTGGTGCCGACCTTCGGACCTTCTACCTATTTAAACGGTAATCAGAGGGTATGCCTTGAGAGCACGGTGAGTGGGGTAAAACTTTCCAGAATAGTTCCCAAATCTTCTCGGGGCTCCTTTCTCGTCATGGGGGCGCGTGTTAGACATGTTTTCGCTCTGGGTGATTTTCGCTCAAACGTGAAGTCGGCCAGGATCTGAAGCTGGATAGCTGTTACTACGTTCTCGTCACCCAGCAGTCCACAGTGATGCATCCCTTCTGAGCACCGCTAGCTAAATAGAAGAATCTTCTAGCTATCCTAATCGGAGATGGGCATACATATAGTGCGATTCCGTCTCCAGTCACCTGCTTCAGTTTCTGCGAGAGCTTCATCTACTGTCCCATGATACAAGGGCTTTCCTTTAAATTCATTGTGGTTTTATGGGATGAGACGATGTACGAAACTGACACTGCGGTCGCCTCATCCCGAATAGGATAGATCCGAACTTTCTTTCCGTTATTCCAGCTTTCAGCTGTCCTGCTGTCGGTTCTCCGCGTGGTAGCTTGACTCTTACCAGTGTGGTTCATGTAGGGAGCCCAGATTTCGTCATCGGTGAAAAGATCCTTGAGAAAGTCTTTCCGTGCAGGCAAAGAAGTAGTCATTTGGTTATTGTAGGAAAACGCCATCATGGATTATTATGGCAAGAAAAGCTTTATACTTGTCCACTGATTAGGTTCAAGACGACTTTTCTGCCAGCGAGTTGATCTGAACGATTTCTCCTAGAGGTGTTTTCATGTTACAGATATGCCTCTACTCCGACAAAGGGCAGTGCGTATAAAAGAGCACTCAACAACGGGTTGGGACTTTCGTCTCTTCTCATCAAAAAATGTTTTTTTATTAAAAACCACATGCTTTATAAAAAAAAAACTCCTGGTGTCGTATATATGGGTCCTCTGAAACCCTAAAACCTCAAAAACCTTCACAGTGAGTCGCTAGTTGAAACCAATATTTTGTGAGGCTTCATTCAAGTGAACAAATTCGTGTCGTGCTCTTCTACTTGTGGAAGGTCGACTACTAGTTCAAGAGCTTTGAATGGATGGAAAGCGTTGGATTCAGCTACGGAACTGCCACTTTTATAAGACTCAGCGCCGGTTCTTTTCAAGAATGCAGATGAACCGCTCGATGACTGCCTACGTTGGGACGCTTTCAGAGTACGAGTGACTGCGCCTGACTGGGTCTAGTCAATTAGAAACCCGACGCAATTTCGTTGGTTGGAGTCAGGTGTCTCATCGCAGAGCCAACAACCAGACACCTTAAACACACCTTGACAGTCAAAGGTAAGGTACTATCATGCTTCTATGCATGTTTCATTGGTCCGATGAGGAAAGTGTAGGTGAGGCCTCGCCACTTCCTCTTCCTCCTCTTCTAAAGTTAAGATTCCTGAAGGCATCACTCGTCTCTTAAAACGAAGTCTGGGTAGGTAACGAGTTCATCAGCCATATAAATGCCAAGAAGTAAAGCAGCATATATATCGAAGGCCACCGTTGCAGAAAAACTTCAAGTACTTTGATGAAAAATGGCATCTTAACAATCATGATGTTGGAACCGCACGATGCCATGATGCATGGCTTTTTTAGTTAGGGGCTCAAAAATTTCTTTCTGAAGAGGAATCTATCTAGTGGACGGTTTAATATTGTTTCTTTCAATCTCGTTGAAGACTTGAATCTCTATAACATTTTGTATGATAAAAAAATTGATGAAAAATAATGATTGGCCTCTGACCCTACCCTCAATGCAGACCGTTGGCGTGCCGAACCATCCAGAAGAAAAGATGGGCATTAAAGTGTTAAGTGAGCTAGATGTATTAGTCAGGTTTAAGCTCTGCATTGGCCGTTTTACGCGCTTATCCATGATTTGAAAAGTGTCACGCTGCAGTGCAAAGGTCAAGCGACGTCCCGCATTCACGTCTTCTCAACGGGAGACCCGAGATGGGACAATGGCATCCTCTTTGCTCCGGCGATCTGAATGTTCCTATTACTTTCCAAGCGGAATCTGGCGACTGCAAAGGAAAGGCAGAACCCAAAAACACGTGTGCTCAGTCACTGAATCACGAACGCATGTCATTTTGCTAACAAACAGTTTATGGGCTAAATGGGAAATTGCCCGCACACAATGGTTCTAAGGCGAACGGCAAACCGATTCAATCACTGATAAAACAGAAGTTCTACAAGAAATTGAAAGCAAAATTTGACGAATCACCGGAAATTTGGCCAAAAAATTTTCGCTTAAAAATCGCCTAAACATCTACCGCCAGAATTCAACATAGACCGCTGAAGTAAACGCCACTTAAATAAAGTTTACAAAGGACAAATGACTCAGTTCGTTGTAACGCCCACAAATTATATCTACAAAAAGTTGTATGAAGGTAAAGAAAGACCTTCATGAAGGTAAAGGTAAAGAAACTGCCTATATACCTGTACCTGAACATGGGAGAACGCTTATTTATTTATTTATTTATTTATTTATTTATTTATTTATTTACAACAAAGAGTGCGCCTCAAAACAGTCAAATAAGTCAGACTAGTGCCAGTAAAATGAAAATGGTGAACAAAAAGAAGAAACAGTAATAACCTGACTCAGCTGGAAATTACTCATGCCCAAAAATCGGAGGAAATCGGTTAAGCATCATACCACAAATGGTTGCACACGGTATAATCTGTCATTTAAAAAAGCGGCTGTTATCCGCACCAGTTGGCCATGGTACCCTCAAACGTCATAACGTCAGGACGCGTGTAGCGCAGTCGGAGGAGGCGCAGGCTGTCGCTTGCACCCGATACCAGGTTCCTGGTTCGGATTTCCCACCCAGGCCAACCAAGCCTTCCATCCCACCGGGGTCGGTGAATTGGTACCAGACCTGTCTGGGAAGGATAGAGCGCTGACTTGTTCATCGGCTGACCACCACAAGTCATTGTATGCCCAAATACGCATTCAAGACGCCTCCACGACATCCCGTAGAAGTAGAATGCGTGACGCATCCCAAAATGGATTGTGTAACGCCGTCCTTTATCCTTTTACCCACAAACGTCATAGGCCATTGCTAGAGCTTTGGGACACGGGTATGCCAACCACCCTCGTGGAATCAGCAATTAGGATAGCAGCTGAAACTTATTAAAGCAAGAATACGCTACTATCACAACCAGTAAGTAGAATCCTTATGCTAATTTTAGGAATTGGATTAACCAGGATACTATCTCAACGGTAGGTCGGAACGGCGCAAGTGTTGTATATGGGCAGAACCGCCTCTCTCTGGATAGTAACAAACTGCAGGTATCTCGACCCCAATACAACTCTGCGCAGAGTTAGGGGCGACGGAAGTCGCTGGTTGGCGCCCTGTTGATTCACGTGCTCCACAGCTGACGGGCGCGCGCGGGATGAGGGCTCGTATCGCGGCCAGGCGCAGTGCTCAGGTGGCGTAGTAGGGAAGAGCTCGGGCTCGTAAACGCGGGGTCTGGGGTTTGGATCCTGACTGCATTCGTTTTGCACTTTTGCAAGATCCATGTTTATCATATAGGTAATCCACCTAGGGGTATTATAGTGTGTTATAGAGCTTGTTTACATATAACATATGCTTCAAACTATAGATTAGCTAAAATGTTCACTTCTGTGTGTCACTTATTTTAAGCCTATTTTGTGTGAAGCTGTAGTTATGTAACGATAGATAAATTGGGGCACTAGTAAAAAGTTCCGACTCCACCGACAAGACTTTGGTCAAAAATTTTTTCGCTGAAACTTCGTTTAGGGGGGGGGGGGGTTATTTGGTGTGCTGATCACGAATCTGACATCCGTTTTTCACGATTCGGTAGGAGACCACCCATACCGTTAACAAGGGTGGTCCAGGCAGGGTCACCGATTTCGCTGAAACTTCGTCTAGGGGGTTATTTGGTGTGCTGATCACGAATCTGACATCCGTTTTTCACGAATCGGTAGGAGACCACCCATACCGTTAACAAGGGTGGTCCAGGCAGGGTCACCGATTTCGCTGAAACTTCGTCTAGGGGGGTTATTTGGGGTGCTGATCACGAATCTGACATTCGTTTTTCACGATTCTGTCTCTACCTGCCGTCATCGGCAGAAACTTTAAGAATGTAATCCTGTGCCTTCCTGTATCCATATTATTCAGCCGAATCGTGAAAAACGGATGTCAGATTCGTGATCAGCACACCAAATAACCCCCTAAACGAAGTTTCAGCGAAATCTGTGACTCTGCCTGGATCACCCTTGTTAAAGCTATGGGTGGTCTCCGACCGCACCGTGAAAAACGGATGACAGATTCGTGATCAGCACCCCAAATAACCCCCCTAAACGAATTTTCAGCGAAAAAATTTTTCGACCGAAGTCTTGTCGGTGGAGTCAGAACTTTTAACTAGAGCCACAAAATATCTATCGTTACATAACTACGGTCACACAAAATAGGCTTCAAACAAGTGACACACAGAAGTGAACATTCTAGCTAATCTGTAGTTTGAAGCATATGTTATATGTAAACATGCTCTATAACACACTATAATACCCCTAGGTGGATTACCTATATGATAAACATGGATCTTGCAAAAGTGCAAAACGAATGCAGACAGGATCCAAACCCCCGACCCCGCGTTTACGAGCCCGAGCTCTTCCCTACTACGACACCTGAGCACTGCGCCTGGCCGCGATACGAGCCCTCATCCCGCGCGCGCCCGTCAGCTGTGGAGCACGTGAATCAACAGGGCGCCAACCAGCGACTTCCGTCGCCCCTAACTCCGCGCAGAGTTGTATTGGGGTCGAGATACCTGCAGTTTGTTACTATCCAGAGAGAGGCGGTTCTGCCCATATACAACACTTGCGCCGTTCCGACCTACCGTTGAGATAGTATCCTGGTAAGACTCAGAGAGTTTTATAAGTTGAGTCAGAAATTAAGGCGGATTAAGGAAGCATGGAAGAACATCTGGGAAATATCCAAGTCGGGAGGGAACAACCATAAAGTGCCACTTGCGTACTCCATCCCATTCCACATAACCCTATTCCCTAAATTTGAATGAAAGCCCTCGCATTATACTGGACAGTAGTTGAAACTCTCCTAGAAGCTCAAGCTAGGGAATGAAGATGCAAATCACTATGTCCCCCCTCTGATTAGAATAGATCCCATCTTAATATTGATTTATATTAAAGACCGTCATCCGTCAGAGCCGCCTCTCGGCAGCACTGGCGGCTTCTTCATGGCTTCGCCGTAGTAATAACTCCTTATCATCAACTTCAGCTGTCACCAATGTCATGGTTTCCGCAGGAAGAGCATCTTAACTACGTCGATTGGGGCAAGTTGGAAGGAATATCGAAAAAATAAGCGACATCCACAAAAAATCGATAATTTGACCAATATCGATTGACGGCGATTGATACTTCAAAAACGAACTTCAGATTCGTGTCCAACCACGTCGAGTACCCCCAGGACTAAACTTTAGCGTCGCTTGAG
The DNA here is from genome assembly GCA_947359475.1 of Heligmosomoides polygyrus bakeri. Lineage (NCBI taxonomy): Eukaryota > Metazoa > Nematoda > Chromadorea > Rhabditida > Heligmosomidae > Heligmosomoides > Heligmosomoides polygyrus. The sequence goes on along the minus strand of OX375869.1, from coordinate 85,837,641 downwards.
CGACATCCGCGAAAATCGATAATTTGATAAATATCGGGTGATGGCGATCGACACTTCAAAAACGAACTTCAGATTCGTGCTCAGCGACCTCGATTACCCCCGGGGCTCAAGTTTCGGGCCGCTGTTGATCGCCATCAATCGTCGAGTATGCCCAATACGGCCTTCCCCTACTCCAGTTTTGATGGATGGATGGACGGACGGACGGACGGACACACACACACACCCACACCACACACACACTCACTCACACACACACACACACACACACACACACACACACACACACACAGTAAGATATCGTGGTAGAACACTTTGGTTTATCATTAGATGATTTCGCTGTGCATCACGGTAGTGGACGTCGAGGCACAGTACGATAAGGCGCCGGCTCTCGCGTGCACCCGATTCCAGGTTCTTGATTCTTATTTTCCCATCCATGCCAACCAAGCCATTTCATCACAACTGGGGCGGTGAATTCATGCCATCGTTTCTGTAAAAGACAAACCACTCATTTCTTCACGGCTGGTCACCGCAAGTCCTTGTATGGCAAATACGCATCAAATCGCCTCCACGACGTCCCATAGGAGTAGATGCGTGGCGCATTTCAGACAAGGATTGATTACAGCCGCCCTTCATCTTTTTATTTTTTAAGAGGAACAGCTAAAGCATGTGTGCACCTTTAGAGAAATACGGTAAGTGGTAAGTATCAGGCGAATTTTTGTTGCTCCGAATACAACAGACATCCATCCCTCAAGACTCCATAGCATTTGTTGACGTCCTCCATAGCCGGGAAAGACTGTTCGTGATGAGAGAGCACACTACAAACCTTTTTTGAGCTGAACCAGAGACGACGATGGGTTAAAGAAGACTACTTTGATTTTTGATAACATAATTTTATTCAACGTGCTTACTTGCTTTGAACTTTGACAGTCCTTTTTTCGGTTGGAGGTCTTCTCAGCGGGGACCACAAAGAGAAAGTCTTCCAGACCGCTCGATCTCTAGCTGCTTGCATCAAGTGAGGCAGACTCCGCTCTCTGAAAGATCTTGAGAATGTGTCTGCCCATCGCGTTGGCGGTCGTCCCAGTGGTCTCTTATGGTCTCTCGGGAGCCATTCTGTGACACGGAGACTCCATCTATCGTCCTTTCGTCGGAGCAGGTGTCCGGCCCAGCGGTATTTGGACTTCTTCATGTACTGCAGCGGATCTGCTAATTGCGACTTCTCCCATAGCTCCGAGCTTCGTAGGCCTTCTTGCAATTGCTGACGAAGGCTTGTCCTCAGAAGACATCTCTCCAGTGCACGATGCATAGTCTGCATTGCTCTGGCGATTGTCTTGTTGTCGGGCCAGGTTTCCGTCGTGTAACACATCGCAGGCAGTACAGAGGCGTTGAATATCGAGGCCCTGAGGCTGGCATCGGTGACTTCGCGAATCGAACTGAAGGCTGCCCATGCTGCGCGTCTCCTGCGGGCGATTTCAGGAGCGAGGTCGTTACCATGTTCAGCTCTCTTCACAGATAGACGTAGGAGTGGACCTGTTGCAGAGCGACTCCATTTAACCTTTCGAGCCCCGTGTCACACCACTGGTTGACCATAAATTGTGTTTTGGACATATTCATGTCCAATCCAATCTTCATACCCGCCACATTGAGCTTGCTATTGAACACGCTCTCGATAAAAGTTCAGTAATTAGCGAAATGTTCGAAGGAAAAAGCCATTTTCGTCTGCCGCTCACCATCTCGTCATATTGTGAAACTTGGAACTGTCCCGTAACTACTTACCTGGAAGCTTATAACTGCAGCTAGGAGCTCGGTGTTCCTTTTGTGGAAACCAGTCGCTGACTTCAAAGGTTGTGATCATAAAGCAGCCTCGCACTGCACTGTGCCTCCTACGGCTCATTGCCTTCGCTTGCAAAGAACTCTGGCCACGTTCTCTACGACCGTTTCAAATGAGCCGTTTACGATCCAAACTTCATTCTACCAGATTCCTCAAGAAGTCGCTGTTGTGGCGGTTATGGCGATGAGCAAAGCACGGTTGATCAGACAAATTCTCAAGCTGCTAAGGATTCTGAATAACTTGCTAATGTCGGCAATTTCATATTCTATAGTTGATGGAGAAGGTGGGAAGCACTGCTGTGAATGAATGAAGTCGCTGTGCCATTTTCTCGCCGAAAAGGACACTATTCAAGAGAAGTTGGACACTTTTATAAGCAAGAACTTCCAAATTGGGCGTCTTCCAAATTAAACTAAGACTCTTCGAGAAGCATAGAATAATTTTTTACCTAAGGAACTTCAGAAGACTTTCATTGAAGGTTTTTAATTCACCTGCACCAGTAAATGAATACTGTTTCAAATATTATAAAAATTTATTTCTTAAAGAAAAATAATGGATTAAAGCTTTCTCTCGAGTGCAAAAAGCAGGAATTGTTTGGTGTGCGAAAATAAGAGATCGCGCACTCATCTAGCCTGCTCCGATTTTAATTTGACTGGTAGTGCAATTGCTGCCTACTTTATCAATCGAAGTGAATAAATGTGTGTTTTCTACAATTGTTTTTGTTCTGCCATCGACAAATGTGTAAACCCACGCGAACAGAATTTTTGCTATCAATCAAAGGAAAATCGCGGCGGCCTGGGCGAGTGCATGGCGCAACCTCTTTTTTCGCATTAAAAATTGCTGTCTTGCTGTCTTCCTCCACTTTAAAACAAGCATTAAGCCATTAATTTCCCCTGAAAAAATTAAAATTTTATAAAATCTCAAACAGTGTATTCATTTACTGGGGGAGGTGAAGGCTCAAGGGAAGTCGTACTAAATTTCCTTGCACAGAAAGTTATTTCAAGTCTCTAGTAGTTACAGTAGTACACCTTAGCCAAACCGGTTCTTCCTATCTTCTTTAGTCTTTCGTGTTTTTATTACTTACTCTAGTTCGCCTTTAAAAAAATTCCGCTTCTTTGCACTCCAGAGTAAGCTCTAAGTCTACTATTTTTCTTCAAAAAAATATGTATAAAATCTCAAATGGTGTGGGCTCATTTACTAGGGCAGTTGAATTAAAAAGTTTCAAAGCATGTCATTTCCTTGGACAAAACACTATTCTAACCAGGAAACTATCTCAACGGTAGGTCGGAACGGCCTAAGTGTTGTATATGGGCAGAATCGCCTCTCACTCTGGGAAACAACAAAACGCAAATATCTCGACCCCAATGCAACTCTGCGCAGAGTTAGGGACGACGGAAGTTGGGCCGTTGGCGGCGTTAGCGCTATGCCTGAAGGCGGAGGGCGGGCTCAAGTTGGCTGGAAACAGCGATGATGAGCGAGCGATGGTGGCGCAGTGCGTAGAGGGGCGGCGTAATCCCCATAATCGCGGTTTCCAGCCAACTTGAGCCCGCCATCCGCCTCCAGGCATATGGCTAACACCGCCAACGGCCCAACTTCTGTCGTCCCTAACTTTGCGCAGAGTTGTATTGGGGGCGAGATATTTGCATTTTCTTGTTTCCCAGAGAGAGGCGATTCTGCCCATATACAACACTTGGCCCGTTCCGACCTACCGTTGAGATAGTTTCCTGGTAAGGTCCTCGGAGAATCTCTATTTTAATTTGGAAGACGCTCGCTTTGATCTGGAAGATACTGTCCATTATAGCAATACCCAATTTGCCTGAATAGTGTCAATTTTGACGAGAAAAGGCACGTCGCTAGTACAGCGACTTCACTCACAGTAGTGCTTCTCACCTTTAGCATCAACTATCGATCACCAACCTAGACATGAAACTACCGACAAAAGCAAGTTATTCAGAATCCACAGCAGTTCCAGCTTGGGAAACATTTTGTGCTGATAAACCCTACCTACTGCTTTGGCGTACAAGAAGGGAACTGCACAAACCCCAGCCTGAATTGTTCCAATTACTGCTGAGGCTTCAAGCTGTCCCCAGACAGAGCAACACTTCAGTCCAGTTCAACCTTTATCGACGAAGCGAATGGGACGAAACATCAATGACCAATAGATTCGAAGAATACTGTGAATAGAACCAAGCCTCTGACCGAACCATAGGACGCAGTAAACTCAATCTAGGAGAAAGGCTCAACATTGAATCCCCACAGGGTGCAGAATTACGGGAGGGAAGCCACGGGCGACGGACGAGGAGAACAGACGAGTAGCGATGGAAGTCCGGCAGAGCAGTTAGAAGCCGTGAACTTTGCAGTTCTCCTCCTTCACAATGCCGACCTAAAAAGGAGTGCCTGGTTATGGAAAAAGAACAAGGAAAACAGGGCTGAAACGTACATTAACCAGGAAATCCTTGATCTGTTGCCGTTGATCACCACTCAGCTGCATGACCTCTCCATATTCGGGATGTTCGACGATCGTTCCATTACAGCTGTACTTCTGAAACGAAAAGCCTGGTTTAAAAACACCAAAATCTTTTCAGCAACTGACCCCACAAGCTCCTATAGATTTATCCATTATTTCTTAGTATTACTGATAGAAAACAGGCCTTCTTTGACAAGCAGTTATATACCTCTTTCACTTGGAACTTTTCCAATCACAGAGGTTTCGCTTCAAATGAATGAACACATCACCCAAGTCAAATCTCACAATACTTAGGAAAGTCACGATAAGTTTTTTATTAAAAGAAATTTTTTCAAAACTTGTGTCTTCAAAAATGAAAGCTATGTATTAGGTTGGTGCATAAGTTCTCGGACATTTGATCCCTCCTGAATTGAAAGCGCATTTTCCCGCCAAATTTCTCACATGTATCAACGCGTAAATGATGGATCGATAGAGAAAGGAAAGGGCTACAAAACTGTTCCTAACATTTACTTCTGCGTTGTTAACGTCAGCTATTATGGCTAAGCAATTCATCCCAACTGAGACGCATATTCGGCACGTCATGTGATTCCTGCATCAATCTGGCCTCAATGCCAACGAATCGTATCGTCGCCTTCAGGATGTCTACAACGAGAGTGCTCCCGCTCGAAGTACTGTGCACCAGTGGTTCTCGAAGCAGGGGTGTGCGTAAACGAAATCCGAAATTTCGTAAATCGTAAATCGTAATTACGAAAAAACCGCCGTAAATCGTAAATCGTAAACCGTAAATCGTAAGAGCGCCCTGACATGTAAAGCAGTGCAACTAAATTTTCAGAGCTTAACTTGTTAATGTTAATCAAATATGATCCAGTATCTATATATTAATTGTGTTATTTTCGGCTCAAGCCGGACAGACTTCTTCCCAAACTTCTGCTTTTTTTAACTTGTATTTTTCTTTTTAGTCGAGACATCTTTCATATCAATCAATAGCAAGTCACTATAAAGAACGATATTTTTCTAATTCACCGCTGACTATCTCGACCAAGGCAACACCTATTTGACGCACCGAAAGTCCTCCGCTTTTTACATTTGGAAATTCATCCAGAAACATTACCAGTAGGATAGAAAACTTTGCGACCACCAAACAACATTTTTTTTTACATGATCATATTTCTTGGGCACCCTCTTTAGTATCTTTTGAATGGAAAGTGTAATGTGAAATCTTTTGAAGGCATCCCCAGTTTGATTCCACAGACATGCGATTTGGTTTGGGAGTTGTCGTGTTTGATTTTTGAAAATCCAAGTTAAGTTGGGAAGAATGCAGTTTTAAAATGGAAAACGGTTCTTTTGATATCTAAAAGCCTCCTTTAAACGTGACAAAGGAAACATGTATATAAATCATCACATAAAGGTAGTTAAGCATATAATGCATAATGAGGAGATACTTATCGTTAGCAACCTTACCCACCGCGCGATACACGAATTCAGATCTCTGTTAACTTTAGGGCCCACAATGAAAAAACTTTAAAACTTCCCGTAGACAAACACGCAATTTCTGAAACGTCGACCGACGAGGTACTTAGCTAGCCGGTGCTCGCTTAGTACCACCGACAACAGGCTTCGGCGGTATGACACTTAGGGGGGGGGGGGTTGACCTTCCAAAAAGCTTCAGTAACACGCACAAAGAAAAACGAGACATACTGTTAATGAAGAATACAAACAATAATGCTGTTGTGTTCTCTCCTCTCCTTTCCCGACGCGGAAGACAGCATAGAATTGGGCAGAGGAAGGGACTTCGCGGTGTGGCCCGACTAGTGCACCAGCTTTAAATTTGCCTACATCCTGGAGTTCCTTTCCTTGATAGAATATGGAGGCAAACAAAGGTGAATGTGTGGTCTAAAGAAAAAGTAACAGTGCATTCGAAGACTAAAATTTTGCATTACTATATAATAACTGTCTGCCTTCGTTCGGCTACCCTTCGCCAGTTATGTAATGAGCGTTTGTTCTCGGAGAGTCCGCAGCATTCTAAGAGAGTTAAACAGGGTTACAAATTTCAAAACCACGCCGCTGAAAGGGGAGACCAGAACTGCTAACCACTTTGACTCTTTGAATGAGTTCCAAGTTTGCTTTTATAGCAATTTGAATATCCACTTTCTCCACACTGTCGCGTACAGTGTTAATCGATGGAAACATCAGTCGTTTAATCTCTCCATATGATTCTAGTAATCGTCTGCATCCCGCTTCCACTCTCGAATGATATTCCATCATGTCTTCGGAGGGGATAGCATGAATCGTCTATGAACACTGACCTGACGGTAGTTACCTAATAGGATGTGGATCAGCGAATACTAATTTATTTTTCCCCACAAAATAGTCTCGCATATCTTTGTGGGCTGGAATGGAACGTTCTTCGACAGTAGGAATGCGTACCTTGCTGGAAATGGAGGAGTCCAACCTTCCAGTGAGCTTCTTTTTAATTTTGCGTGGTTCCTGCTTCTCCTTTAGAACAGGTCTGTTACCAAATGGAAGCCCTTACAGAGGTGGAGAAATGTAAAAGTCACTAAAGCAAAGAGATAAGCCGAACTCGAGAGATCTGTGCAATGTACGGTGTCTTCTGTCATGGTGCGTCATCAGAATATGCACACTAAAAAGAACAGACGGAGTGAGCAAGACTTTTAAAGTGGGCACATCTTTATAATCCGAGCTGCATCACCTCATTTGGAGTTAGATCAAAGATCACATTTACGAAAATTTACGATTTACGACCCAAAATGTCGTAAATCGTAAATCGTAAAAAATTTGCCAAAAACCGCCGTAAATCGTAAAATCGTAAATCGTAAATCGTAATTACGCACACCCCTGTTCTCGAAGTTTGCAGTTGGTGAATTCTCCGTTGAAGATAATGAACGAGAAGGGCGTCCGATGACACTGGATTTGGATGGCCTCCGAAGTAGAGTGGAAGCGGACCCATACCAAACCACTCGCGAACTATCAAGCACTCTTGGTGTTAGTCACTCAACAGTCGTTCGAGGATTGAAGTCGATTGGCAAGGTGCAAAAATTGGGTCGCTGGGTACCTCACGACTTGACACAACATGACATGGATCGCAGAGCCGATGTCGCTCTGTCTCTCCTTACCCTCAGACGTACCCACGGATGGCTGGACAATCTTGTCACAGGGGATGAGAAGTGGATACTCTACTCTAATCATCACCGGCGTGCACAGTGGGTTAACGCAACTGGAGAGGCAGAGGACGTTCCGAAACCCGACCTTCACGTGAAAAAGGTGATGCTATGCATTTGGTGGAGCGTTCTTGGCGTAGAATACCGGGAGCTGCTGGACGAAGGGCTAACAGTGACGGCAGAGGTTTACGTCAACCAACTGAGGAAGTTGAGGGCCCACCTTCAAACCACACGAGGAGAGCAAGTGAAGGTGTATTTTCAACACGACAACGCTAGACCGCATATTGCTAGAACGACGGCGGCTGAGTTGGCGGACCACGGATGGACCGTTCTTCCACATCCACCTTACTCATCAGATCTCGCTCCTTCTGACTATCATTTGTTTTCAAGCCTTCAACGCTATTTGGACGGCCAGCAATTTAGGAACCGAGAGGATGTCAAGGAGGCACTGCTCACATTTTTCGAATCACAACTGGCCACGTTTTGGAGAAAAGGCATCCGTGACTTACCAGCACGTTGGCGAAAGACAATTGATGTAAAGGGTGGTTACTTCAAATGATTTGATATTGTTGTTCGTATGTTGTGATAATAATTATTTCATGCCCCAAATGTCCGAGAACTTATGCACCAACCTAATATAATAGTAATAAAAATTGTGGCTTCTCAGCTACAAGCTTTGATGATAATTTTTTAAACAATCAGTAATCGGAAATCTTTAAACCGTGACCAGTCTAAATTGAAAATGACATAAATTACAGAATATCCTCAACCCCCTCAGTTTTAAGAGCCATTGCTCATACGATTGAACCTAAACATAAAATAAAAACAGCAATCCTTTAAAGTCTAAAACCGTCGGGACTCCAGCAACAAACTCAATGCAACTATTATATTCTACTTCATTCTTGTTCTCTTTTCTCTTTTTTTTGGCAATTATATACATTTGTGTAATTAGCTGTAGCAAGAATATAGATGAAATGTATCTTAGGCCTATGTTATACTTATACGACGCTGTTGTTGGCGACGTCGGCGACAGTGTTGAGTGGGTACGCATACGCAGTGCGTAGCAGCCCGCGCAACACTGTTGCCGACGTCGCCGACAACAGCGTCGCCGAAGTATAACATAGGCCTTACTCAAGGGCCTCGCTCACTTCCACTCTTGGATGAAACCATTCTGTCCCTCCTTTAAAACGCTTCATCGGCTATCTCCTGATAGGTTAGCTCAAGAACTGTCCTTCGCATGCTATCCACAACTCTCGGCACTACTATCGTTCATTGTTTAAAAGAAAAATGTGGAGTTCAACGCTAATCACACCATTTTTTGGAACCTCTTAAACTCCATGTTTTGCTCACCTGGGCTATCCTTTGAAGGAGTCTGAAGAAAAGCATAACATGGGGAAGTCACTAATGAAGAACCAACCTTCTCAGGTGTCATTATTGAGAAATTGGAAGTGTAAATAAGACTGTTAACCCTGATTAAAGACCGAAACTTATTCACATCATTCTCTCCTGGCCCGTGAGTCCATTTTGAGGACATCTAAGTAACCACAGAATAAGAAAGCATAAGACCGTGATTAAAAACTTCTAACGCCAAGTAATAGGATTTAGGAAATTCGAAACGTTATATCCGACCCAGATTCGGATAATTCCGATCCGCCATTTTTTCAAACCCCTGATAAATGGATCATTCGTGTAAAGGCAATTTTGAAAAGCCCTGATCTTGATAAGATCCAATTAAGGGCGATTTTTACAAAAACGGATTTTCGGATGATTCAGATAACTGATTTCTTTTTGAATTGGGCATCGGATAAGCGATCCGATAGGATATGAATTCTGATCAAAACCAGTTATCTTAATTACCCGAAACTCCGATCCCGTGAAAATCCCCTTACTCGATCATAATATCCGGGCTATTTAATATCTTAATATAACATATTTCAAATGTACCATTATCTGCATAATCCATTTATTCAGGGTATGAAAAAAAAAATGACGGATCCTAATTATTCGAATCGGTGTCGGATCCAATGAATACTAGCGATAGGCGAAACTGATTCAGCACCCTGCCCTATGTTGGCAGAAAACATGTGCCAACCAGAGCTGCTTGACGGATGCTTTGCCGCTCTACGTCTTAGATGCTGCTTTCAATAAAATAGCATCGGTAGTGTGATGGCGGAGACGTCCTGGCCAGATAAAAGAGATGCGAGTTCGAGGCCCGCACGGCACTAGAGTTTTGATCGAAACCATTCATCCTCGTAGCCGCTTGCAATACTATAGACACCACCCGGATCGTGCTACTGATTATACATAATGCGTTTAGAATGTCTTTCGATTACTTAGCAGTCCAGCCCTGCAAATTATCGCTCAACGAAGAAAATTTATTACCACGGAACGAATGAATTCACAAACAAACCATTTTAAAGCGATCAAAGTGAAAAAGACGGGTGTATGCACGAACACAAGGCAATCAACCCTTGCAGAGGACAACAATATGGTGATCCTGTCTATCGGACACGAGGAAGTCCGCGTGGAACACTCGGTCGCAGAAGCTGTAGTGAAGCCGGGTCATCGTCATCACCAGCTGAATGTACATCTTCTCATACATCAGGATATGCGTGTAGGAGCGGATCTCGTCCCAGTGGCGGTCGATCCACATCTCCGGGTCTTCGTGGAACATGTCGGCCTCGTCGCTACCTTCTCCTGGAGAGACACTTGGCGAGCAGTCCAGCATGCGGATCGAGCGAACCTCGTAATGGAAGTAGCTGTGGCCAGGGATCGAGTAGCACGGCATCAAGGCCAGCAATGACGCGTTGCTTTCCTTTCTGGCCATCGAAAGCACAGAATCGGCTGCGTTGTAAGGGCCCACTTGGTGTCGAAGTCCACAATAGAGGGCTATCGCCGTGTTTACAAGCACCATGGTTAGCACCATAACACGTCGGAATCGTATTCTGGAGAAGAAGGGACCAGCATAGAGGCAGAGCAGGGGAATGACGGGTAGAAGGAACCTCTGCTCCTTGTGAGGAAGGAAAGAGTGGAAAATCACATAGAACGATGCGGCTACGAATGGCAACAAAGTCGGTCTAAAAGAACAGAACAGACCAAACACAATCGGGACCAACTGTAAGGTAAGTACAGAGGTCAGTCCCTCGGAGAAATACCAATACCATGGGTGAACACCGAAATGAGCGCTGCCGCCTTGAAGCACATTGAACGAGAGAAAGTTCCAGAGACTGGACGTAGGACGGGCATAGCACAATGAGTCAACGACAACCGACAGGAGTAATACGGGCACGGCAGCAGGCAGCACTGTGAGGAAGACGAGGCGCACGGGTTTGGGGTGGCGCCAGAGGTGATACAGCCCAAACACTATCCAGAGAAGCGCTGCTGTAGGACGAATTACAATGGTCAGCACACCAATGGAGATGTAGGGCCACACCAGATCGTTGAGATGCTTTCGCTCGAAGGGATACCAAAGCAGAGCAATGAGAGTCAGCGCTGTCTCCAGAGAGTTTGACAACGTTCGGGGAGCACAGTAGAAGACAAACCACGAAGAAAGGTAGGTTATAGTGGAGTAGAACGCCGCATCCTTGGTCAGCAGCAGTTTAGTGGCCAAGCGACGGAACGCAACGTCGCCAAGGGAGAACAGCACAGCATGGAAGATTCGCGGCGCATTCACAATAGCAGCGTGGGAATCCAGGCCGAGTCTCTTGAGGGCCTTGAATATGACGGCGAACACAGCTGGATGAAGTGGAGAGCGGAGTCCGTACTTCCACTCCCAACTCAGGTGCCCAGTGCCGAACACAGCGCGATGCGCGACCTCAGTAGACTGGTACACTTCGTCGGGCACGAACCAGCTCTGGACAAGGACGACGCCGAGCAGTCGGAACGCCAGCAGCAGCAACCAAACGTGAACGGCACGCATCGTTGGTGCTATCACTGAAACAGACCATTTTGAAGGGAGAGGATGAGCCCGAGACCAGTCCTCTCCACTTCGTCATGGTCCGTTTCTAGGTTGCTCTAGCATAAGGGCGGTCACCACAGAAAACATAAGCAGACGAGACGAAGAAGTAGGACTGGCCTTATCAGAACGTGTTTGCCACAGTACAAGCATGAAGACACTCGTAATAAAATTCGTGGAAAAGTAGATTTCCTTTTTAAAGGATAAAGGTTGAAGTTGGTCAATCTGGTACTTTCCGGGCAGGACTCAGAGCGTCCGAGATAACGCGTTCCTCGTCTAATAACAGTAGGTTAGTATTGACCGATGACGTAAGGTTGTAAAACTTAGGTGGTCTATGCAGAATCTCAACCAACCATCTTGGAGCGAGCTGCACGCGTCACCAGAATATATAGACTCAAATCCAGTTTGGTGGGACCACACACAGTTAAGTCAAACTTCCTGCTTCCCTATGTTCCGCCACCTCATTTAAAAACACTTGACCTCACGCATACCATGTAGCAGCTATTGGACACTTGAGAGAACTCAGAGTAGGAGCCTGGTAAATAAACGCGTGTTCCTTCCTAACCTAGGATTTCACTTTGGATACTTGGGCTCAAACGAGGAATGGGATCTATCCTAATTTGTATAGTCATTGGCACCTTCACTCCCTTGCTTGAGTTTCTACGAGAGCAATTGAAGGGATGTGGCTCTGCGAAATGAGAAGACGTCCGGAACAGGCACTTTAGGGATGCTCAGAGCTTCATCGCGGCGCGAAGTGATGTAGCCATAGTCTCCTATATCGATCGCATGGTACGACGAATCGATACGTTAACTTATTACGTCGCGTCACGATAAAGCTTAGAACGTCCCGTTAAGGCCTCCGCACAATTTTGCAGCAAGCAGCAAGCAGCGGGCGACAAAGCTTGTGAAGCGCGCCGCTCACGTACAGATGTGAACCATTATTGCCTGCCGCCACCGTCGACCGAAGTCGTGCCACAAAAGTGCGGCTGCGGCGCGACGCCGTGAGTGTTACCATTATCGATTGTCGATATAGGCAAATCGATAACGCATCGACGCCCGGCGTCCGAAAGATAAATGCCGCCCTAGGTTCGCCCCCTTCCGACTAGGAGACCCCGGGAGTGATCATTGCGGTCCATTAAAAGTGCGAGCTGAACAACCGTATAGCACTGTTCACACAGGCATCGGTATAGTCCACCGGTTCTTGCGTTGGTATTACTTGTATGATCTTCTGTCATGATTTCTCAAACTCTACTATGACGCATGTTGAAAAGCTGACCTTCTTCAGGAATCTGACAATCCTTTTCAGGTCGTACTCAGTTCCTACACCTTGGACGGTGGTGATGGTTTTTCGTCCGGTACGCTGTTGAATTCGAATGTGACAGAAGCCTTGGCGCGCACCGTGCTCGTCTTCTAGCTGCTCGAACGCGTCTGAAAGTCACTTGCTCATAAACATGAAACGATTTACATCGCCATAACTAACTGAGCAAACGCAACCACAAAGAATAAAAGTGACCAGACAGGCCAGCCACCAACCTTTCGGCTTATTCAAGTTGGTGATATTCGCCATAAAAATACAACCGCTTCTCTGTAAGTTTGTCTTCTGAAATGGTTAGACCATCATTACACAAACTTGTACTTGAAAATGTCGGCGGAAAAGGAAGACGACCGACCGATTACAGCCGGTGTGAGAAGCACAATGATTTTTCCGTGCTACAGTTGATGGTACGAACGAGAATGACTAACTACTAACAATGGAGCTATTCTAATTATAGGGTTCATATGATTAGCAGCGCTTCAACTATATCAACACGAAATAGAGTAAAATAAAGGCGATGACGAAAGTAAAGGAGGAAGCTACACACTCGACTATGAAATAGTTAGCACTAGAATGACGCTCGCATGTTCGCTGCAGTGCTTCTAATGCAATCGACCCCCCCCCCCCCTTCAAAAGGGAGGTTTAATCTTTAATCGAAAGCGAAATAAGAGAGCCAAATAACTTAGAGAGTTATGCAACCGCGATTGGGCAATTTAGTCAAAGGTCCCATATGATTCATACGATAATTCAAGCGACGATTATCGGCGTGCTTCCCGTTTGTCAGTAGTGGTGTCGTACCGGAAAAAAGTGTCATATGTTGGAAAGCTGGGCTAAAGGGAGACGGGAACGGACGCAACGGTAATATAGGACCGAAGGACAATACTAGTTGGGAGGGGGGTATCGAGACCAGACGTTCTACATCGCCATCTTCCCGATGAACTTCGTGGAGAGCGTAGAAGCCTCATGGTATGAAGGCTTCAGCAAATCTCAACGTTTGGAGGAAGTCGAGCGTCAGGAAAGGATATAGTGGTTATTGTCGTGGTCTGCTGCTGCAAACTGGGATTGAGCTCATAAGGATTTCTGGTTCACTAAATCAAATGTTCTCGCTGCGATCATTGTACCTCCGCATAGATAGAATCAGATGGTGTCATTCCTTACTGTTATTGATGAAAAATATTCTGCCAAACAACATCCGCTCCGACATATCCAACTTTCGAACTTTCCTTTGCAAAAGCGCTCATGTGGCTTTAATTTTCAAACCGCTCGATAGGAGTGTGACACGTGCTCTACCGGCAGCGAAAATAGTGTCAAAACACACGTACGTTGCCACTACTCCCTTCTTAACTTTTGTTATTTATCAAAAACACATAAAAAGCCCTTCTCTGGGTGCTCGAAACATTTCGTGAAAGAACCGCGCCTAATTATCTAAAGGAGCGGCAGGTGCATGTGGCGGCTGGTCTTGTCTGGAAAACGTTTCGGAACGCACATAGTACCGTATTCGGTGCAGACTTGACCCGTACTGCATTTCTAATTTCACACCTAAACGACTTTGTTGACCTTTTCCTTCTCAATGGTGCTTGTTGAGCTTCTCACTGCTCTTTCATTACCTGTGTGCGACCCTTTAGTCTCCGCTTGCTCTTTTTTCTCAAGTTAGAGGCAAGAATTGACCGCTAATAGCGCAACAGCATAGGAATTCCTTGTTTTCGGTCCTTTGGATTCGGTCGTTTCGCTGAGAATCTCGCTTTCGTTTGCATTGGCGTATACACATACTCTAAACAGTTGTCGGTTTTGAATATTCTCTTGTGGGACCGATTATTCACGCTTTGTTTGACTCGATGCTATTTTTGCTAACGCGTTGTTAGCTGCTGTTGTTTACCGATTGTTGGTATCTGTTGGTTAAACTATATTGAGTACGTTTTCTTTACAGAACTTGGCCAACTCAAGATGAGTCGCGTTCGTACCAAGACCGTCAAAAAGGCATCCCGAGTGATTATTGAGAAGTACTACACCAAGATCACGCACGATTTCCACACAAATAAGCGCATTTGCGATGAAGTCGCCATTATTGGCAGCAAGCAGCTGAGGAATAAGATTGCTGGGTGAGTGACATTTGAACTACTTACATACCCGATTTATAAACTCAGTTCGTTTCTTACATTTTGTGTCAGTTCATTCATTCCGTTGTGAGGCTTAGACTGTGATGAGAAGGCTTAAGTGCAGGAAACCTAGGACGGGAGTGGTGGAAAGGAATTGGGCAGTTAAACGCCTTGTGGTGTTTCATCGTATCCAAATCCAGGACGGTAATGCTTTATTCTGCTATCATTACAGCTTTTCGCCTTCGTCGGAGCCTGGAAAATTAAAGACCAAAGTGGTCCAACCAGTCCCAACTGACTTTTCAAAATACAAGGCAAGCAAAGGTGGCAAATCATTAACGGTCTGCTATCAGTTTCTTTCTATCTCATTAGGTAAGCGTTTCTTGCGTCTACATGCCCCACGGCACTTGTTAATGATTTGCCACCTTTGCCTGGCTGTTTTTGATTTTGCTATAATCAAAAACATCACAGAGCTCAGCATACTATGCCAACCTGGCCAATAGGGAGTAACAGGTTAGCATCCTTCAACAGCATCGCCATGTGTGGCTTGAACTGAGCAGCCAATATGCAGCGAAATCTGGAAGAGTAATGCTGGAAGGCGGCCTTCTAGAATTAGAATAATTTGGGTTCTAGTGTAGCAAGAGATGTGCACTCCGACTATTCTCCACGAAGTTCGAGGGTTTTTCCCAAGAACCTGTGCAATGAATACTTCACCTGTATCACCTGCCGTCCGTTGATCATCGACTTGTTCGAGCGTGCGCCAGTAGCGTCTCCATTCGTCCCTGTCGCGTGTCAGAGTGCTCCAATGGATCCTCCTCGCTTGAGGGACACGAAGAAGTCCGACCAACGCGTTGGTGGGCGTCCTGGTGTTCCCTTGTCATCCCAAGGAATTCAGTCCGTGACGGCTCGTCCAGCGGGTGTCTGCGAGCCGGACGAGAGCCGTCACGGACTAAGTGTTAAGTCAAGTGGCCGGCCCACCTAATTCTCGACGACTTGGCGACAGCGTCTCTGATCTTCGAACGTCGGCGAAGCTCGGATCTCCGGAGCTTCTCACTTGCGTGAGTCGTGTCACTGCGAGCATCGTCCATCGATTCCACGCTGCGCGATGCTGATCGCGTGTTCGTTCTGCTTTCGTATAGCCCAGTTCTCTGGGGCGTATTTAGGGGCAGGAAGAACGGTAGAGTCGAATAGTTCAGCAGGAAAACTTAAACTTGGATAAATGCACACTACAACTGCAGTAGGAAGTGTAGGCCTATGTTGTATTGTGTAAAGTTGCCAGGTTTGGAAGGAATACAAGGTGCACTCCGCTTTGTTGACTTACACCCGGATTTGTTCTACGAACGCAAAGCTGCTTATTCTAGTGCAGTAGAAGAAAACAAGGATCTATCCTAATCGGAGGGGTATATGGTGGTCTACGTCTCCAGTCTCAAGCTTGAGTTTCTGCGCGAACTTCGGATGCTGTCCCGTGGTGCGAGGCCTTTCATTCAAATTCAGATAATTTGATTGTGTGGCATGGAGTGAGCACGCAATTGATAATTCGTTTGCCTCCTCCCTATTAGTATGGATCCAAAAACCGGTGCCAAGTACTAAATATAGGGTGAGGTTTGAAAAAAAGGTTGTGGGTGTAGTGGTTACGGTATTCCCTTCCTCCTTCGCAAATGCAGTTGTTGTAAATGTTTTTTGATTCACCATGTACAGCTTTTTAGGTGCCTTTGTTTCACCTTTATCGAAACCGGATAGCTCAGAGGTATCAGTTCAAATAGACGCCAACCCTCGCGAAAGGTTTATGCATCATTGATATGCTGTACGCCTGTTCTAGACTGCGCTGTATCACTTTTGATGGAGATTGATATTCATTTGAGTTTTGAGGAGCATGTATGACCACTGAATTAGCAGGATGATTCCACGCAAATATGCAGGAGAATGATCTGGGTAATGTCTGACGGTGCCCCTTCAAACGACGTGTTGGTTAGGCAAACCAGGCATGGGGAAGCAATCTGTGATTGGGCCAGTTTTCACACAGATAGGAGATGGACCGCATTTCAGACTCTCATGTTCCTGCTGAGTACAGTTTTGTTACGGAGCATTTGGGGCGGGGTACCTGTCTATGCGCATAGCATTAGTTACTTTCTTAGATACTTAGATGGGTCGTCTTCACTGGTCGTGCGAGCCTCAACGCAATCGCCATTCGTTTCTTTCTTTCGCAATCGTCATACATGATGTTCGTATAGCTCGATTGGAACGACGACCACGACCGTAAGCCGGTTCTGAATTAGAATTTGGCAACGAACGCTGCCCTTCGATGATTCCGACGAACACAACTGGCCATCTCGTTGGAGGTCTTCCTCGAGGACGCTTGCACTCTCTTGGAATCCACTCCGCTGTTCTTCTTGTCCAGCGGTCGTTCGTGCTTCGCATGTATGACCGGCGCATCGGTGCTTCATCTTCGATGTGTATTCCTCCGGGTCTCTTAGTCGTGACATCATGCATAAGTCGGAATTGTGAAGGCCAGCTCGGTGTTGCGATAACCTGCTGAACGTGAGAAGACATCTTTCGTATGCTCTGTGAGTTGTACGCAAGGACTTTGACGTGGACGTAGTGTCAATCCACGTTTCGGCGGGGAGCAGAGCGGTGGGAGGACGGGTGAATCGAACATGTGGCCGCGTAGATCAGGATCCGAGAGTAGCATAGCATTACAACAATTAATTATTGAAGAAGTTTGCCCGTCCTTTTTCACAGGGGCGTAGAGAGTGTCTGTGAGATCTACTGAATCTAATTATCCTGATAGTCCTTGTCTCGTGTTAGGTAACATGCCTGCTTGACACTTTGTTACTTTCGCTAAGGGGTGTCGTCCTAGCGGCTATCAGAGAGTTCATTCCACTGTGTTCCTGCGGTCTCTATCGAGGGTGGCAGGTCGTGTTCCGAGAACGGATCTAGCGGAGTGCAGGCAGCATTGGGCCAAAGCGACGTCGCGCCCTTGCCGTTTCGCCTCCGGCGGCGACGACGAGTATCGCATTGATTTCCTCCACTTTCCTCTCGCCTCGCCGCGTTAGTAATTCGCGCAGCGTAGGACCAATGTCCTACAGCGAGGTGTAGCTGTCCAGTTGTAGCATTTCCCACCGATCTACGCGGTATCATTGGTGAAAATTGAGAAGTAAGCGGTGTTGCGGCTTTTTTCATGACCTGCAGGTTTGGTGGAGGCGAACATCTCCCGAGATCTGTTTCTTGAGATGGACACAATTTCTGCTGCAAGTTGGTTCGCGTTCAGGGACCGGATTCATCGACGATTTACGTAGCTTTAACGGAGAATTGTAAGCGAAAAGCTCAGATAACGCAGCTTATCAAGCGATATGGTGAGCGATAAACTGCTTTATCTGAGGTTTTCGCTCACAATTCTCCGTTAAAGTTACGTAAATCGTTGATGAATCCGGCCCCAGAAGGCATTTACCCTGCGTGATGAGTCAACCGCATCGAAGTTGTTGCTTGGTCATGAAAGGTGGCCGATTCGTCATTGGTCTCCGATCCGTAGTGGCTTTGGGTAGCAATGGCGCACTGTTTGAGCCCAATAATCTTCCCGGTCTACAACATTCGATTCTTTGATCCGAGGGGCTTATACCTTAAATTCTTCCCCACCAGGAGGTTGACGCCCTAGGTTTGTGACGCATAATTAGGTTGAAAATAGTGAATAGAGGTTTGTCCTACCAAACGCACATGTGAGAGCATCCACTTGGTTTTTCTTTTTCAATCCTGACCACAGGTGGTTTTCAAACAACGACAATCCCCCTTTTTTATGTGATATCCATTTGGTACACCTTGCTTTACAGACGTTTTAGTTGTTATTTGTTCAGTTCTAATTGAATTTCTGTGGTTTTTCTGCGGCTGTCTCACACGACGTAATAATTATCATATCGTATCGTTATATATTGCTCATGTACAGGGGCACAAAGCTCGCGTTGATGAAAATGCAGGGAAGATGTCATCACTACACAACAATTTTTTAGCCACATTGAATTTCCTACACTATCAAGAGCTCGGCGAGAGAATTGTTCTAAAGAATCTTATTCCAATGTGTTGCAGGTATATCACCCACTTGATGAAGCGTATCGAGAAGGGCCCAGTTCGCGGTATTTCCATCAAGCTGCAAGAGGAAGAGCGCGAGAGGAGAGACAACTACATGCCGGAGATCTCAGCCGTTGATGCCTCTGTGATCGGCCAACTCAAAGTCGACCCCGTCACCAAGCACATGTTGGAATCCATGGTACGTTTAGTTGTTCTCTAGTAAGGGTATCTGTGGTATTATGGGTTCAGCGGCTCGGAAGAGTAGCGCTGTTGTAGGAGGAACCCTAACTGTAGCATACAGTGCCACTTCTAATAGATTTCGAGTAAAGAAAAGAAAATGTAGGGGAACCACCGCAAAATCTATAGCAGGCAATGCCACTTCTACAGATGTTCATTCCTGCGCTGCAGCAGCATCCAAGACGTAATTCAAAATCAGCAGTTCATTTTCTATCATGTCAGGTCGCTGATATGTGTCATACTGTGAACTCGGTTTCTGGTGTTCTTTGAAAAAAATTTTTCGTGGCGAATGAACTTCTGGAGCAATTGCTCAGGGATCATTGTACATGAAGCAAATAGTGTCATGAATCTAAGGAAATATTTGGGAGCAAAGCAGTCCTTATTAAAAGAATGTAGGAAAATAAGTGGATCTGTAGAAGAATCCAATTATCACGACTAACCCCGAACGCGAGAATTTCTTGCTATGGGGAAATCCAGGGCATCGGGGTAAAATGCTGTATCGGCGAATGGAGTTGGTCAATTATTTTTGCAACGGCATTACCCTATGATATTTCGCTCTGTGGCGAAAATAAGGGCCGTTTTCTATAAAGTAGTATCTCCCAAGAGATTCTAATGCACTAAAGAATATGCCTGTTTCGTGTTGTTTGTTTTCGGCCTGTTTCCAAACAGCAGTTTGATCGCTCCATCTAGTCGAAAGGTAAACGAAGATCCTCCTATGACTTTGATCACGGGGGTTCAAAAACGGTCAAGTTCTCCATGACGACTAAAAGACAAGTATTGCAGTAGTTAAGTATTTCGTATGGGAATTTAGCTTGCTTTGAAGGTCTTGATACAGTCGAGTACTTGGCTTTTTCACCTATAGAGCCGTCCTGTTTTATTTACGTTCCAAAGAGGATTTCGCCGATGTTATGTGCGGCCAAATAGGCGCCTGTGGTGTAAGTCGTACCATACTGCTCGGGGAGCAGAGGGTGCAAGTTCGAGGCGCAAAAGTTTTGATCGCAACAAAATACCCTGTAAGAGAACACAGCCTCTGTACCAGCCGCTTAAAGCCTAAACAAATGTGTTAAGCATCATTCCGTTTTCTACCGCAATAGTGTTGCTGGTTTCCTAGTAGATGATTGCTTTAGTTCTTAAAGGAACCTTTTTCTGCAAACCACGGTTTTGCGTGTTTTTTAAGGTTTCATTTCTCTGAAAAGCTCTCCATGGCAGCTTAGAGTCGCTTTTTCTCTAAACTAAATATGTGAACTAATATTGATTGAAATCCCATGCCTGTAGAATTCAGCTGTTGCAAGTGTTTGATGGGGCAGTGTTGAGATTATTCTAGTTGGGGAGATCAGATTGAATGCCGATGAGGTGTGGAATTTGCCCAAGCAACAGCTGGCATGTCAGTAGCTATGTGTCCAGTTGGTGTTTGGTTAAGGAGTACATTCATTTTTTGCGACATGATTGATTACCGCATGCGTTTTAAAGTTATTTTCTGGATTTTGCGGGGAGTCATATGCTTCCAGGTTGGAGGCCAGTCCATCAAGAGTTTCTTTCAAAAAGTGTTCAGCTGTCGTTAAAATTAAGCGCGTTACACTTTCTGTGTTCCGTAGTCTACAGTGAAAGCCTATCCAAGTGAACACATGCGCCGTCTTAGTTCGCCTCAATTGACGGGGCCTACCAGGGGCCACACTATGGATGGGGTGTATTAACCCGTTCCCAGCATTCAATGTTGCCCTTTGTGTTAGAGGGTATTACGAGAATAGTGTGCGTATTATACAGTATCTTGTGCGTGACCATAAACCAAGAAAAACCCTCTTTCTGTATTTCTTTTGTTGATAAGATTTACTCTCGAGTGATCTTGAATAGTTTGATGAGGTGTTTACATAGTTCACATTTTCAGCATAGGTATTAATGAGTGCTTAGTTATGTCCACTACATCCTACATTAAACAGGCTAGGAAAAGTAACGGTCGGCGGCAGTCACTTTCTGGGATTCTGCTCACGTTACGAGATAAACCGAGGAAGCGTGATTTTGTTCTTGGCCTTTACAATGGTGATGGGCCACGGCAGGATCTGAATTAACGATGAACCGACCATCATGGTGTTAAACGAGAGCCGACACCTCTGACATCCTCACCTCAGATTAGATAACCTACATGAGTTTTGCGGAGAACTCATGGAGATGGAAGCGCGGAATGGCTGGCCTGGGCTCGACCGCGGAATGATCTGAGATGTATGGTACAAGAAGGGCCTTTTTCTGCTCCACTGGATGCGATTTTTACGCTAGATTGAAGGATAGCCTATTCTTGGGTGCACGACGCTTTCTATTGTTCTGTTATCTTCTTTGTTGTCGTGGAGGAAATTTTAATGCATATTTGGCCTATATGACATGTGTAGCGCAATCGGAGGAGGTTCCGACTGTCGCGTGCACCGGACACCAGATTCTTGGTTCGGATTTCCCGCCTAGGCCAACCTAGCCTTACATCCCTCCGGGGTAGGTGAATTGGTACCAGACGTGTCTGGGAAGGACAAAGCGCTGACTTGTTCATCAGCTGACCACCGCAAGTCATTGTATGACCAAATACAAAACTCGCCTAAATCACCTCTACGACATCCATAAAAGTAGAATATGTAGCGCATCCCAAAAAGAGTAACGCCATCCTTTATCCTTATGCTTGTCCTTAAATTACTTGTGGTACCCAGGGTTTAATGACCCCGGATAGGTTGGATGGCCTAGGCGGGAAACCCGAACCAGGAACCTCGGTTCGGTGTGCACACGACAGCCGGCGCCTCCCACGACTGCACCACCGCATATGCTAGGCTAACATGAGATCTCATGGGTCAAAAGCGGCTTTGTGCTATACTAAAAGGACAAAATATGGTAGTTTTGGGTGCGTGTCTAGAGGAACATGTTCACCTGTATTTTCCGTCATAACATCCAATTAACTGGTCTAAAAGCTGTTAACTTGAAGATGTGCTAAGCATGTGTAATTAACGCTGTAGCTTTAAAAACTGCATCAAAACTCTGTTTCCGAGGGATTCTAAGACCAGCATTTTCGCGTGGCATCATTTCCGACTGCAGAAATGCGAACTCTAGAAGGCAGGGGAATTCAATCTGAAAAAGAACGTCTGCAAAAGTGCATTCACCAATTGTGCTCCTCGCGTTGTTGCTCCTTGCAATCGGCTTTGCATGTTTTCAAAGTTCAAACCTAATTAGCCGCATAGGCCACTTCCATCGAATTGACCGGAGCGTAGTCCGCTTGAGCAGACATTAATTCGGGAAGCTGCCGCATGGCGACGTGTTTGTGCGCTCTAGGGAAGTGAATGTCGATGGTATTCTGGTTCAATAGTATTTCGCTAGATTTCCTTTATTCTCTAGGTGAAGTGTGGCGCATTGTAACCTGGAATTGGTGCTGTCTCGTTCCACTTGTCTACACTACGTCTTCCGCTGGTCCTTCAGTGGAGTGCGGTGTATCTTTGGTGAAGACGTCCCAGTTAAAGCTTTAGTAGCCAATAAAACCGTATTGGCATAGCAATCTCGCGGCGAACTTAGCGATTCCACGAAAAGTGCTAAGCATGCCATTGTTACTAGAGAGTCGAAAATGTGACTTTGTGAAGATGTTGGAGAGGGGTCCCCTGATTTTCCTGCACTGCTAAGTCCGAGAAATTTATTTAAACATATGTAGAAATAGAAGTAAATAAATGTTGTGGCTGCAATAAATACGCAACATATCTGGAATAAGAAGTGTGAGCCATTTTTGGGTGTGGTGGGACTGCCAAGTTTGGAGGAAAACCTGTCTCTAGACCTGCACCCTCGTTTCTTCTTCCTTTTGACATCTTCGGCAAGTTATTCAGCAATGCCTTGAAAATCACAACCGTTATAGTATTGTCAGCTATGGGCGTAATGCTAAAACATCTGCCACTTTAGTTTATATCCTAGCCATGTGCTACAGCTTTGGTGATCAAGTGAAGCCCTATATTGCTATGGTCTGAGTTTTGAAATAGGTTCATGTGGAATACTGTTTAGTATAGATTAGTTCCTATATACGTATCAAAATGATGGCCATTTTGTTGCGATCAAAACGCTAGCGCCCGGCGGGACTTGAACCCGCACCTCCTGTTGACCAGGTGGGAACACTCGCCATTACACCGTTGTTTGATCGAATGCAACATCCACACTCAGGGGTGTGCGCTGATTTGCCGCCGGTAAATTTTATACCGCATATTTTTAAAGCGGAAATTCGCCGGTAAATTCGGTAAATCCGTTAATTTTTTAAAATTTTAATATTCCCTCAAAAACAACTAGTTTTAAGCGGCTGTGATGTAGAAAAAGCGTAAAGCTATTCCCCGAAACATCACACTTGGAGAAGCCATATCATCTTCATTTTACCATGCATACGTCATTCTAAAGCAAAAGACACCCTGAAAGCAACGAGCATCCTACAACAAACAAAGCAAGCGGAAGCCTAACAACGCACAAGTTTAACGATATATGTTGTGGGTGCTTAATTAAAACACTATGAAAACATTTCTATAACAGTCAACATTCAGTCGAATATTGCTCTATTTCTTTTGTATTAACATTCTAACTGCTTTTTGAAATTGTCGCAATTACAATCATTCTATGAAAGAATCATTCACACCTCATAAAACTGCTTTTTTAACTATTAAGCTGAACTCTGGAGCAAAGCCAGACACTTGAGAAAAAACAACGAAATGTGATATGATAGCGAACATCTTTTATTATATTCAGTACATTCCTACGCCTTACACCTTGGACTAAGTTACGGGAACAAGACATGAGCGCATCTTCTCGTTATTCCTCTGCCAGTAGTCTTTTCTGAGAGCTTCTATATCTCTAGCTCAAATTTTATCGAGCCGTCTGGGGAATCCCAGCGCGAGTTATTATCCCAGCGGAGCGCGTTTTTAACACTGAAGCGGACCATCTCCGCCTCGTAATGTGGACATGGATGTTTTAACAAGGTTGAGGATCATGAACGCTAGTAGCAACTTATCGGAAAAGATAGAAGCAATCACTTCTAAACTAGTATGTTTCCTTCTCCATTCGATAGAGATAGAAACATTTTGTATGAAAAAAGTCGTTAAATTTTCCGGTAAATTTGGGAATTTACCAAAAATTTTCGTTAAGAGAGTTTATCGCGAAAATGCCGGTAAATCCGTTAAACCGGTAAATCGTTAGCCGTTAAACGCACACCCCTGAATCCACACCTCGTGGATGTTGCATCAGCCTTTATTGGAGTGAGTCGGCCGCTGATATGAGCATGGAACCAGTATAGCTGAAGATGTAGTGGCGTAGAGCATTCCCGCCCGGTCAGCCGGAGGTAGTAGTTCGAATCCTGCCTAGCGCTAGTTTTAGTCTCAACAAAACGTCGTTATAACAGCGTATGACCTCGACACCAGCCACTTGAGCCTCAAGGAAAAGAAAATTGAAAAAACGATGATTATTCCAAAAGAAGCTTAGTAGCTGTCATTTTATTCTGGAAATTACACTTGAGGTACCTTTATTTCCCACTAAAATCCAGCATATGAGAAAGTGATTAAACGTCGTCGATTTCGAGGAGGAACTGACTAACCAGGGGCAAAGCGGCCTTCAAGCGAAGTTTACTCCTGTTCTCCCACGCCGCACTATTCCACCCCTAAAGTTCACGAAGAGTGCTCTGTCGCAGTGCAGCAGAGGGAGCTCTGGGTCAAGGAGAAGGGAAAATTGCGCAAAGCACCATATGCCCGTCCCTATTAGGTATGGTCCCGTTCAGTATCCGTTTCCTTTAGGCGTTTGCTGTACTGGCGCAAAAAACCCCCCGACACCGCATCTATCTTCTGTCATAAGACGCGACGGGAATCGGCGCGGTAGTGCACAGCGTGGGAAGAGTAGTAGCGTTGTCTCCGACAACGGGTAAAGTCCCGCTATGTGCACTTGGTTCTCAATATTGTAATCATACAGCACTTTTTGGCGCTTTGTAGGTAGTCCGAGGCGCCAGCTGTCACGAGTACCCCGAATCGAGGTTTTTGGTGCGGGTCCCGCCCAGACCTGCGAACATTTCATCCTTTTGTGATCGATGATTTAGCGCCAGACTTACCTTGGCAGGAGAAGGTACTGCTGACTGGTCCACCGGCTGGCCACCACAAGTACATTGTATGAGCCAAATACGTATTCTAGTTGCCACCACTATATGGCGTAGAGGTAGAATGTGGTGCAGATCCCAGACGGGATTAGCGTCGTCCTGTATTCTTTCTGTAGAGTTGTAGGTTCTATTTTTCAAGGTGTCAGTGGAAGCGTTCACGAGTGATAGTAACTAAAGGATAAAGGACGTCGTTAGTCAATCCCGTCTTGGAGTGCGCCAGGCATTCTACTTCTAAGGTGTTGTAGAGGGAAATTGAATGCGTATTGGCTTGTACAATGGCATGCGATGGTTATCCGATTGACAAGTCAGCGCTTTATCCTTCCCAGACAAGCCTGGTACTAGCTATTCAGCCAACTGACCCCAAAGGGACAGAAGGCCTGGCCTGAGCGGGAAATCCGCACCAAGAACCTGGTTCGAGTGCACGCGACAGGAGCCAGATTCCTGCGCCTGCACTACGACGTGCCTTAGAGTGGGTGGATATGAAGGTGATACTCCATGCCTAGTATTGGAAACTGAGGTCGCGCCATCTTAACGATGAGAAGGGAAATTGCCAAGAAGTGCTAGAAATGTTAGCTTCAACAACAAAATTCAGCAAAAATCATGGATTTGGTTGATAAGAAGTTCACGTATCGTTCTGTTTGAGTCTAGTCGTGCTGGTTATGAGGTTGAACCAGTGGTGCTTTTCGGGCAAATGTCTCATATGGGGGGAATTGCACGTTACCCTCGACCAATTACGATATTAGAGCATTAATGTAGACACAAGGCTGCTGTTAATCCGGTCCGCATCAGTTCCTAGGCGGAGACAAGTAGTGAACCAGTATGTGTGAGTTGTGGGCCATATAGCTAGGTAGGAGCTGGAATTTCGAGACGTTGTGGTCCTTGTCGCGAAGGTGGGAAGCTGTGAAAAGCTGGAACGCACCAACCAATCAGACCTGGTCTGGACGAGGCATTCAGAGTGGGTTGCAGGATCGGTCCTGATTGGCTGGCGTGTTTTATCAGTGAACTGTTTGGGTATGGTTAGCTGGCGCATCCTCGCCTCGCAGTGCTGACTACATTCGCGACATGGCCCGACGGTGTTCATTGGACTTGTTAATATCGCCAAATCGTATTCATCCGTCCTTCTCTAGCTTCGTGTGGTGCTTGCTAACGCATAGCAAACTAGAGAGTTCCTTTCTACAATTAGAGAAGAGGATATAAAAGGATAATGTAGGGCTTTACTCAACCCCATTTTGGGATGCGACACGCATTCTACCGATATCGTGGAGGCGATTTGAATTCGTATTTGGCCATAAATGACCTGCGGTGACCAGCCCGTGAGCAAGTCAGTACTTTATTCTTACCAGAAAAGTCTGGTACCAATTCAGTGAACCCCAAGTTATGGAAGACTTGGTTGGGCTGGGCGGGTTTTCCGAACCAGGAATCTGATATCGGGTGTACACGAAAGCTGGCAACTCCTCCGACTGCGCTAGACGCGCCCAGAGAAAGATAAAGCTATAAAATGTCTTCATGGCGTTGATCTGTGAGCTCAGAAATTAGCCATTAGAATGATTAGCTTTGGCCATGATCGGTAAACTTCATTCCGATGTACGTTTCAGCGTTGTCTCTTCTAAAGTAGAACAAAATTTGAGAAACTCCGGCCTGGTACCGCATACTCTTGCGTCATTTTCTAGCTCATATAGGATGTACTATAGCGACGTTTTACTCGAATGATTGGCGAGGTTCCACCAAACGCAGCATACTCTGATAGGGGTTGAGCTGAAGAGGAGCTGCTGTTGGACGTCAACGAGTTCAGCAGCATTTTAAGTCATTATTGAAAGAGGGTAGAGCTAGTAGTGTTGGTAAAATTGTGCAGATCAGGGAAGATCGGAAAGTGACTGTATTAAATAGATTCAGCGTGATGCATTCTTGTGAGTGTATAGAAACTGAGCCAAACTTGAGTCCATTCCAGTCTCCGCTGCATTTCGCTGCACAGGAACATTTAAATGGCAAAAACAGCTTGTGAACTA